>JANRMT010062852.1:8261682-8274391 GCA_026402145.1 Polypterus bichir lapradei
TCTATCTATCTATTATATAGTGCCTGTCACTATCTATCTATCTATTAGATAGATAGATAGATAGATAGATAGATAGATAGATAGATAGATAGATAGATGTGAAAGGCACTATATAATAGATAGATAGATAGATAGATAGATACTTTATTAATCCAAAGGGGAAATTCACAAAGGGTATACAACATAGATTTTTCACAATGTGTTTTAAAAATGATGTCTTCATGTTGGTGGCCATTATTAGCAATACGCTAATTTCTGAATGCTTGCTTGACTCGTTCGGCCATTTCAAGAATAGCGGCAATTTCGTGGCGAGTGGCTTCCTTGACGATTTCAAGGTTTTGAGGTTGGTGTTTGTAGACCTTCAACTTGAGAAGAAATCACTGGAATGCCCCGATTTAAGTAATAAAACACAGGCAGGAGAAAGCATCAATCATTATTCTTTGTCTAAATCTTGCAAGAGGCAAAAAACATGTCACATTAGTGTTTTTACAAAGAAAAACGTGTCCTCTGTGCTCTATTTATAAAATCCATTGATTAGGTCATTACTCAAAACGGAATTCATTACTTAATCAGAAAACTTCTAACGTGATTGGTTACACCCAGTTGGTAATGGGACATGACAAACATTGATACCTTAAATAACCACGACTACTGTAGGTTGATTTATAGTCCTTAAGACTTTTCAAGAGGGTTAAAAGTACACCAGGGTCCATGTTCATTGTTATGTTCTGAACCCTAAGTTTACCATCAAGAGGAAACTTAGCACATAACAATAGAGCAATGATTATACCAAAAATATAACATTTTCTCTTAAGGGTTATATAAAATAACAAAATATGCATTTATCATAATAATAAATAATAAAATAACAGCATCTGCTTTTAAGCATAAGCTCAGAAGGATATGAGACTCAGACAAATGCTAGGTGCACATTGGACCTGGGTTCAACTTCAATTCTTATAGCATGGAGATCAGCTTCCCCAGAAACATCGCCCGCAAAACTTTCATGGACCTCCGCACAGGCCGTATGAGCTGTCACTCCATCCTGTTGACACCTGGCATCCACCACATCAAGTTCTTCCAAGTGGGAAGTTCTCTATCATTTTAATGTAATGTTCTGAAATGACGGTGACTGTTGCTCCCCACCTCCTCAAAAACGTAAGGGCCTACAATGCCAAATTCTGCAATGGCCTGCCAAACTGGAACACGTGTGCTCACTGTGCAGGGGTCTCTGATGAAGTTCATGAGGGTTGGTTTCAGCCCAATACCGAAAGTTTTGCTTATTTACGTAACCATTCAAATGGAAATGTGACTGATTGCTGCACATGATGATGGCATCTCGATGGACGGTTTGCAGAATGCTGGCGCACACAACTCTCTACGGCTCTCCCAGTCTCTCTCAGGGAGTTCCTTCACTACCATCATTTTGTATGGATGGAAGTTAACGTCCTCATGCAAAATAAAAGGCATGTTGGGAATGACTACGGCAGAAGTATGCTGAACGTCTAAGAGACCGCAAAATGGATGCCCTTACAGCTTGGATGTTTTCAGGCATTCATACAGTCCGAGGACGGCCTGGAGATTTTCTGTTCAATGTTGTACCCGTCTGTCTAAATTTAGCCACTAACTGAAGAATTGTTTTCCGATTTGTGACGTCACCGTTAGGAGGGATGCTGAAGTGCGTTCAGAAGGCATGTTGCGTTGTGATGATGGATTTGTTATTTTTAAAGAACACTTTGACAGCGAAAGCACAGTGTGCGCCAGACCAAGGCATGTGGCCAAATGAAAACTATAAGGGATCAAAGGGTACCCCCCCCCCCCCCCGACCCCAACCCACTCGGTTGCCTCTACCTCATGCAATGTCCTTGACAAATGGGGTATTTTCATTCATCCTGATTCTTCTTAAAGGTTGTCAATGTTTCTGCTTCAACTCCATGAGTCCCACAATTCTTTGTGGAAAGTATTGCTTTTTCCCCTAATTTTCCACCGATGTCCTAGAACATGTAATTCAACCTTAAGCTGAAAGAATGTTGCTGGATCTACTTTATCGATGCCTTTGAGGTCCACATGCTGTCTCCTCTGCTTGAGACTCAGTCGGTTTAATTCTCTGAGTTTGTCACAGTATGCCATGTACTCAAGTCCCATGATGCTCTTGGTTGCTGTCCTCTACACAGCTTCAAGTGCTGCTATGTCTTTTTCGCTGAATGGTAACCCCAACTGTATAGATGTAGTGTCTAGTTTTAAGCATAACATCCCTTAACATAAAATCAACGTTTTTATTTTATGCCAGTTAGGTACGGTGGCACCGCTGTAACAAGAACGACCATAAGACATTTGAGAAGGTTTGGGGCTGCCACCCGAATAATTTTTCCCGGCTCTGCGCTGGTATCCCGAAGGTTGCCAATTCCAATCCCCGTCACTGCCAAAACAGATCCCACTCTGCTGGGCCCTTGAGCAAGACCTTTAACCTTCAATTGCTCCAGGGGCGCTACAATGGCTGAACCTGCACTCTGACCCCAAGAAGTATGCGAAAACGAACCAATTCCTAATACGAGAAATTGTATAAGGCGAAATAAAAGAACAAACTGATTCAATAACACAGGCATGTTTACACAACTGAGTCCAAAACAGAACTGATTAAGTATAATCAAGATGGCGGCTTTAAAGGCCAGTAAGGGAAGTGATGTCATCAGGGCCAGAAACCGGAAGTGACGTCGTTAGCTGCCCCAGAGCCGGGCGGGATTTCCCTAGAATGGTCTGTAAGAGTTCGAGAGGGAGAATTAGTGCACTTCGCCACCCCCCGGTCCGGCGTGGAATTACATGTACTCAAGCCCTAAACACGCGTGTGTGACACCGCTCAGGTCACCATATAGACCACCATAATCGTTCCAGTATAGTGGGGAAAATATTCCTGCCAGCCCTCAGGGACACTAAAAAAGACCATTGCACCATCATAATCCCTTCAAAGTTTCTCCTTCGCCGTCGCCTTTAGTCGAAATTCCTGAACATTTCCACGTTTTCACCGAACTCGAGGCGACGTCAGCAGGTTTCGCACGATTCCCATCAGTCACAACATTCATAAATCCAGCATTACGTTTTTAGCAGGATTGTCATTGACAGAAAAATCTACTTGTAAAAGTGAGATCTGAAGGACAGAGTGTGTCGGACCCCTCCCGGTGCCGCACTGGGGGTCCCATCCAAGCTCTTGTTATTGTGAGTGAATTTCTGGTTTCCCGAGACCCAGAGCTGCCATGAATCAATGTCTGTGTACTGCGAGTTAATTTCCTGCTTGTCCTTGATGTTCTGTTTATCTAAAAACAGACTCCATTGTGACATTTCGAATGAATGTATTTGATTTGGATATAATTGAAATCTCACTCAAATATGAACGCGCAGTAAGACAATTAGCCCGGCGTGCTAATATAAAATTACCATATGTTTATTGCACTTGAGATGTGACTTGAGCTGTGAAGGAAAGTGAGAGCTCGTGAAAATGAACCCGGCTTTTGATACGCTCAAGCGAGGATAGGCTGCTGGCAGGAAGTGAGTTATTTTTATTCAAACAGCTTTGGGTTTCGTCATCCTTCACCTGTTATTGCGGTTTTAAAGTTTTATCTGGGATACAGAAAGCCAACTAGTTTGATTCTTCCTTTCCAGAAGGTTAGTTGTCTCTGATGCTGACCATTTTCAGGCACTACTGAAGTTAATGGCTGTTTGTAGACATGTTCATTGGTTAAGAATACAACTTTTTCCAACGTCTCAGTCAAGTGTTACATTGTGCATTCCATGATATCAAATACCAATCAATGAATTTTGCAATTAGGGTGCTGACTGCACGGGACGGTAGCAGGATCCGTCTTGTGAGGGACTGTCATTGTCCTTATCCGGCTGGGACGCCCTCAAGATGGAAGGACCAGGGGACAGAGTGTGCAAAGGACATCTCTAGATGGCAGCCTTAGTCTTAAATATAATCAGGCAATGACGTCACTTGTCGTGCTAACGCCCAGCTCCGATGTCATTGCCAACAACAGCAACAACATGACCGTGGCCATCCAAAACTCACAGCAAGATGTTAAAGTAATTAGATGATTCTAGCAAACATTAAATAATTCCTAAAAATGTAATAAACACATTGTATTTGTGCCACAATAAAGTTACAATTAGAGGTATGGCACAGCATATTGTGCCAGACAGTGCCACAGGACAGCTACAGAGGCCGATGTCCTGTGAGTAGATCCGGACGGACTGGGACTATGGGTAATAATGGCAACACCAAAGAAAATGAAAGATGGCAGATGCAAAATGGAAAACACAAATGTCTGCAGTTTTGTGGAGAACAACACCGTTGTTAGCTGGGTTTTCAATTATCAACAGAAAAGGCGAAAAATTCAAGGAATAAAGACAAAAATCAAAAATAAACTAAAAAAAAATCGGTGCAGGCTCTTACCCCTATTATTACTAATACCATTTATCCATCCATTATCCAACCCGCTATATCCTAACCACAGGGTCACGGGGGTCTGCTGGAGCCAATCACAGCCAACACAGGACGCAAGGCAGGAAACAAGCCCTGGGCAGGGCGCCAGCCCACCGCAGTATTACTAATACCCCATTAAAAAAAATATATGGCTTTGTTGCAGGTACTACCCTAAACCGAGGACTCCTCTTACAATGAAACATTTGGAGCCTTCCTAGTAATAATAATAATAATAATAATAATAATAATAATAATAATAATAATGTATTTTATTTATATAGCACCTTTGCTGGCTTATAGGTGCCTCTACTACTTCCATTATGCAACCAATTGCTGTGACACCCAACCTCCCAATAGTCACTGACGTGCACACATCTACTCCTTTAACTGTGCCACCCAGCCACTCTATCCACTGGCACACTCACAGCTAAAATGCCAGCACAATCACCCAGCTTCTCTCGTAACTGGTGGGTACAGTACTCAAACATTTACTCTATTCCCACAACTCTGATGATCGCCATTAAAGACCTTCTTCTCCTTCTTTCAGCTGCTCCCGTTAGGGATTGCCACAGCAGATCATCTTCTTCCATATTTTTCTGTCCTCGTCATCTTGTTCTGTCACACCCATCACCTTCATGTCCTCTCTCACCACATCCATAAACCTTCTCTTAGGCCTTCTTCTGCTTTTCCCTGGCAGCTCAGTCCTTAGCAATCTTCTCCCAATATACCCCTCATCTCTCCTCTGCACATGTCCAAACCAATGCAATCTCTCCTCTCTGACTTTGTCTCCCAACCGTCCAACCTGAGCTGACCCTCTAACGTCCTCATTTCTAATCCTGTCCATCCTCGTCACACCCAATGCAAATCATAGCATCTTTAACTCTTCCACCTCCAGCTCTGTCTCCTGCTTTCTGGTCAGTGGCACTAAAGACCAAAAAAAAAAAAAAACCCATAATAACTTCCTTACTACTGCTGCTTCAGTCTTAATAAAGGCCCGTCCATTGTCTTCAAGGAAAACCCTCCTCTAAGGTCCTAACCATTTACAAACCGAGGGAGAATTGAGCAAGACCTAAAATTCCAACTGAATCCACAAGATTTTCACAGAAGTGAAACTTACAATACAAACAGACCAGAAATGAAGATAGAACAACTAAAAACTCTAAATGGTACTAATCTCACAAAAATAAATGCAAACTTCCTAACAAAAACAACCTCCATCCATCTGCCCCATAACTGATGAGCAAAATGTCTGCTGGAAAAAGCACAGCATTTAGAATACAACTGGATGCACACACACACATGCTTAATAGTGATGGGCATTCTGATTTACTTTTCTGAATCAATTTGTTTGATTCATTTATGGTGTGGCTTACATGGGAATTCTGAAGAGGGGGTAATCCCCTTTGATTGCATCACAGGTATATAATTTAATAACTTATACATTATTATGCAATGTTTCTGTGCAATTTATATATAACTAGCCATCCCCCGCGGCTCCGCCCACATAGTAGTGAAACAGGACAAACTTTAAAAATCAGTAAACAAAAAGGTATCGCTAGCTAAGCGGAGGCAAGTTAATAATTCTTTGCATTTATATAGTGCTTTTCTCACTATTCAAAGTGCTCAGCAATTGCAGGTTAAGGGCCTTGCTCAAGGGCCCAACAGAGCAGAGTCCCTATTGCCATTTACGGGATTCGGACCGGCAACCTTCTGATTACCATTGCAGATCCCTAGCTTCAGAGACACCACTCCAACACGTGGCGAGAGGTAGAGCGACTCCCCACTCCTGATGTCACGATTCCCCCTCCCCTTGGCCCGCAGCCTCTGTCTCGGATTAGCGGGAATATATCGATCCTGCAAGCGAACTATGATTCTTAGCGTGATGAGAGAAGTCGCAAATTCAACCGGAATGTTCAAGCAAATTCTAGAAAAACCCCGATCTAAATCTGTTAAGCAGTTCTCTCATTCGCTAGCTAAGCGGATGTAAGGTACGCCCCGACACTGCCGCATGAGTGAGGAGGGTAGTGAGTAGTGATCCATTCGAGAGTCAAATGCACAAGAATAATTAGACGCATTCTCAGGTAGTGACTTGTTTATTAATCAGATGAACGAGAACGTTTAGACTGAGCCTCGGGTAGTGACTTGTTTATAAATCAAATGAATGAGAATAGTTATCTGGATTCTTGAGTAGTGACTCGTTCATGAATCCAATGAGTGAGAATAGACTGATTCTTGGATAGTGATCCATACGAGAGTCAAATGAACAAAAAATGTTAGGCTGATTCTCGAGTAGTGAGTCATTCACGAATCAAATGAATGAGAATAGTTAACTGGATTCTTGAGTAGTGACTCGTTCATGAATCCAGTTAATTCTTGGATAGTTATCCATTCGAGAGGCAAATGAACAAAAATCGTTAGGCTGATTCTCGAGTAGTGACTCGTTCACGAATCAAATGCGCAAGAATCATTAGACGCATTCTCAGGTAGTGACTTGTTCATTAATCAGATGAACCAGAAAGTTTAGAATGAGTCTCGGGTAGTGACTCGTTTGTAAATCAAATGAATGAGAATCGTTAGGCTGAATCTCAGGTAGTGATCTGTTCGAGAGTCAAATGCACAAGAATCATTAGACGCATTCTCAGGTAGTGACTTGTTCATTAATCAGATGAAGCAGAAAGTTTACAGTAGACTGAGTCTCGGGTAGTGACTCGTTCATGTATCCAATGAATGAGAATAGTTAGACTGATTCTTGGATAGTGATCCGTTCAAGAGTCAAATGAACAAAAATCGTTAGGCCGATTCTCGACTAGTGCCTCATTCACGAATCAAATGCACAAGATTTATTAGACGCATTCTCAAGTAGTGACTTGTTCATTAATCAGATGAACCAGAAAATTTAGACTGAGTCTCGGGTAGTGACACGTTTGTAAATCAAATGAATGAGAATCATTAGACTGAATCTCAGGTAGTGATCTATTCGAGAGTCAAATGAACCAGAATCGTTACACTGATTCTCGGGTATTGCCTCATTCGAGAATCCAATGAATGAGAATCGTTAGACTGAATCTCAGGTAGTGATCCATTCGCAAATCAGATGAGCCAAAATGTTTAGACTAATTCTTGAGTAGTGAGTCGTTTGTAAATCAAATGAACGAGAATTTTTAGCCAGATTCTTGGGTAGTGATCCATTCAAGAGTCAAATGAAAAAGAACCATTAGAGTGATTCTCGGGTATTGACTCATGAGCTATGACTCCTGAGTCAGGTGGTTTTTCCACATGTGTTTTCAACATCTACCAGCGAAACGAAAGACGCTAATGACATCACGCAGGACAAGCTTGCGCTTTGGCATTCTCATGGAGCTCCACTGAATTGAGTTGTTCGAACTCACAAATCGGTTCATGTGATGCACTGAAAAGAGTCCTTTGTGAATCCCCCATCACTAGCACTTATGAATTTCCACTACCAAAGAAGCCTACCAATCCAGCAGTAAGCTTATGTTCTAAACGTAATCACCTGCTATAAATACCTCCACCCGTGCTAGTACCCCTGATGCTTTTGTGTGTGTGTATTTTTTCTTTTTCTTTTTCCTTACACAACCCATCTCATTATCACTCAGGTGACGTTGACGGCTTCATAGACAGACGTATGGTAATGAAAATGGAAAGAATAAACCAGCTACTAAGCTAGCACAGAAATAACTTCTTACACAGTAAGTTATGGTAATAGCAATAGTCTAGAGTACTTGTAGTATACAGTAGCAGAGTGAGTAGTATAAGTGACCATTAGATTCACCCATGTGTTTTCTGTATGCCACCCGGACTTCAGTATTAGGCAGCACACAATCAGTAAGGAGTAAAGGTATATTCTAAAGTACACTCTAAAGCTTATCCTCCATATATTTTCTATACTGGCTGTTTATACCCACTGTCACACTTGTGCACATGGGAAGCAGCTAAAGCGCTCGAAGAAAGGTAATTCCACGCCAGGCCAGGGGGTGGCGAGATGCACTGTTCCTTTCCCCCTTTTCCACTACAGACCCAATAAGGGAAATTTTGCCTTACCTCCATGATGTCACTTTCGGTCACAAGCCCCACTGACGTCACTTTCAGTCCAAACGACGCCACTTCTTGTCACGAACTCGATGACGTCACTTCCGGTTCCGGTCATAATTACCTCACTTCCTCTGCCGCACTTTAAAATCCCACCATCTCAACCTCACCAGTCAGTTCTGTTTTTGGACTCCAGCCTGTACACAGCTGTACACAAAATCAATCATTTTGCAGCCAGGATCAATTACACGGGAGGCTGCCCCAAATCTTTTTTGGCTCTTTTGCCTCATCGTTTGACACCACCTTAGGGTCACAATGGTGTGATGTTGGGTGAAAGGCACTAATCCAACCCTAGACTGGGCTCATCATGCAAAAACTGGTAAAATGCAATAACTGAAACCTCCTAACAAGGGCTTTACTTAACACTGACGTTGAATTACTTGTCACAAAATATCTACAAAGGTGAGCCATTGTCTCTTCTGTGAGAGACCAACTGCCGTCCCATGTCAGGATGGACCCTGCACCCTTCCCTAACCTGGCCATGTGAAAGGAGGGTCAGCTAGGGAGTGGTAATGTATAGTCTTGTCAGGACATGGACACAGGAAGATGCTACACTAGTGTTGGCATCCCAGCAACTGTTGAAAGAAGCTCTGGTCAGGTTTGGGTACCAGTAGGTGACTGCCTGTTATGGGTAGAACATCCCCCCGTACACTAATTAAAAACAATAATAATTAATTACACTTATATTGTGTTTTTCTAGGGGCGGCACAGTGGCGCAGTGGGTAGCGCTGCTGTCTCGCAGTTAGGAGACCTGGGTTTGCTTCCCGGGTCCTACATGTGTGGAGTTTGCATGTTCTCCCCGTGTCTGTGTGGGTTTCCTCCCACAATCCTAAGACATACAGGTTAGGTGCATTGGTGATTCTAAATTGTCCTTAGTGTGTGCTTGGTGTGTGTGTAAGTGTGTGCCCTGTGGTGGGCTGGCAGCCTGCCCGGGGTTTGTTTCCTGCCTTGCGCCCTGTGTTGGCTGGGATTGGCTCCAGCAGACCCCCATGACCCTATGTTAGGATATAGCTGGTTGGTTAATGGATGAATGTGCTTTTCTGCCTACTCAAAGTACTTAGAGAGAGTGGAGCCACTTCAACGAACACCAATGTGTAGCACCCGCCTAGATGATGTGATGGCAGCCATTTTTGCACCAGTATTCCTACCACATGTTAGCTATTAGGTGGCGAGGAGATGAGAAAAATAGCTAATTAGATGATTAGGGGGCCAGAATGACCAGGCCGTGGTTGGCAATTTACCCAGGACATCGGGATACACCCTACTCTTTGCCAAGGATGTCCAGGGATCTTTTATGACCATCTGAAGGATGGCGGCATTTTTACAGCACACTGTCGCTGTCACTGCACTGGGATCTACACAAAGACCACCCTTGTCCTCAAAAACACCTCTTCCAGCAGCAACCCAAACTTTTCCTAGATGGTCTCCCATCCAAGTATTGGCAGGGTCTGAACATGCTTAGCTTTGGGTGAATGGCCTACTCTGAAGTGCAGGTGGTATGGCTGCCGGGCACTGGGTGGCGAGCTCCTAGTATGGACACCCGCATGGGCAGCATGGGAGTTGTGGTCCTGTCCTATCCACCAGGGGGTAACTCGTTGGATACTGAAGACACAAAGATCACTGGGTGGATGTGGGCCCTACTTAATCTAGCAGTTGATCCCTGGGGCAATAGATTGTGGTCTGAAGTTAAAAGAGAGCCCTCGACTTGACTCAGGAGGAGTGTGGTGTAGGAAAAGAAAAGGAAAGGAAGAGAAAGAAGTGAAAGAGTTGTGCTGAAGGTGTCATTTAATTTAACTGGTAGGGATGCAATTGTAGCTGGGCGTTGGTGTCTGCTGGTCTGCCACTGAGTGGCCACAGTTCATAAACCTGCAAATTCACTCCAGAGTGCCAAGCGCATAAAGCCCGAATCAAGGGTACCCCGTCCAGACAAACAAAAGCATTACACCCAAATTTATCAGCGTGAGGTCATTAGAACGACTACCACAACTCTGCTTGATGTGACCTGCTGCGTCACCCTTTATGTAACAGAAAAGTGTAATGTTTTACATTAATAACATCACTTAGATTCTGCAGAGGAAGGCAGCAGATGTCGCACCAACAGTCAATTTACATTAAGGAGGTTCTGAATCTTAACATCAAGTCAAGCAGTTAAAATAAAAATATATAAAAAATTAAAGCTTTTTGATAGATTTCCTCTGCAGTCGTTACGCTCCAAGAAACTTTGCAGCACCTGCTGTATTTCTTGGCGACTTGAAGGAGGATTATGTAAATCTGAAAGGCCGCAGTAGGACTGCCGTTAATGTTACCCGGTATGCACGGAGGGTCTGTGTCTGCGAGGTTTACACGGAAAACGATTAGATGTGCAAGACGGACGCTATATCGTTAAGGGGTGCTCTAGACTGGACATCACTAGAAGATATGGAGCTGGAGCTTGCTGGACGTCCCATTCCACCCAAAACCAGGGGCATTAATATGGAGTTACCCCCACTCTTTCAAGCTATGACAGCTTTCACTCTTCTTTCGGCAAGTTTTGGAGTTTGTCTAAGTGGATTTGTGACCCCCTTCAGCCAAAAGAGCATTTGGAGGTCAGATAATGGTGTGGTGTGAAATTTTGTATATAAGTTAAGAAATACTTTGTATGTCTTTATTTGTAAGTCAGATTTAAAATTAGTGTTTTATTTCATTTTTGAGGGCAGCAATACATTGGTGTTTAAACAAAAAAAACGTCTTTAGGATAAACTTAGGGTGAGGAATTTTATGGCAGGGTTGGGGGTCATTGCCTAAAACCGGTTTGGCAAGTGATTCTCTGTAGGGCAAACTCTCTCAATTAACCCCTGCATAGATGCCAAACTACCAAGCTGGCACGCTTCACTCAACAAATGTTTTTTTTTAGGTGTGAAAATAAGCCAGGAGCTTGGCGTTGTGTGGCACCAATTTAGAATGTGCTAGGAAGTGGAGTGTTTACTTGTATTTCATGTGATTTCCAGGATTTTTGAACCCTTGCTCTGTTTTTGACTTCCCCGTTGGGGGCCATCTGTGCCATTGACTTCTTTGCCTTCTCAGACAATACCTTTTGTAATAAGGGTCTACTTTTACTGCAGAGCATTTCCGTTACAAATAAATCTTGTATTTTATAAAGATTCTTCACGGCCTCTTTTGTTTCTAGTAGGGGGTTTCAATGGTAATCCCCCCCCCCCCCTAGAGGGCAATTTTAGAAATATGTATCTGTGTGTCTGTCCAGTTACTATGCCTCTGTCATTCCAACAGATTGTTTTTCAGATATTTTGTTTTCCCTGAGGGAAAATTGACTTTTCGCATGACCTTTTCGGAGGTCAGATGGCACATTACCATGGCTGGTGCCACCATTAAGGCAAATTAGACATTCGCCACAGCCACACAGGTTAGTTATCGAACAGTCGGTTGGCACACTAATAAGCGTTTCTAGGGTGCTCAGTAACCTAGCCCTGGCACTGGACATCAAAAACATTTTTAGTAATAAAATGCAATGAATTTGTCATTCCAATAGATGATGCATGACAATACATTAACACTGCTTTTCAAGTGCTTATCAGATGGCAAATAACAAAGACATATGCATTACATTTGTCACTCCAACAGATGGAGCATCATAAACGTTTGTGGCAATAAAATGCATTGAATTTGTCATTTCAACAGATGTTACATCACAAACAGTAACACTCAAGTCCCGCACTAAATGGCATATAACAGAGACTTATGCATTGCATTTGTCACTCCAACAGATGGTGCATCATAAACATTTGCTGTAATTAAATGTATTGAATTTGTTATTTCAACAAATGTTTCCCTATTGCTGTTCCTTCTTTTTGTGAAGCCCAAGGGGTAGGGCCTCCCAGTTATGCTACCTGAAAGATAAGCAGAGTACACTGACTGGGCATTCTAAATTGGCTCATTGCATTTGTCACTCCAACAGATGGCGCATCATAAACATTTGTGCTAATAAATTGTATTGAATTTATCATTTCAACAGATAGTACAACACAAACAGTAACACTTGAATCCCATACTAAATGGCATGTAACAGAGACATATGTGGTGCATTTGTCACTCCAACAGATGGCGCATCAAAAACATTTGCGGCAA
>JANRMT010062852.1:8274401-8299530 GCA_026402145.1 Polypterus bichir lapradei
TTATGCATTGCATTTGTCACTCCAACAGATGGTGCATCATAAACATTTGCTGTAATTAAATGTATTGAATTTGTTATTTCAACAAATGTTTCCCTATTGCCGTTCCTTCTTTTTGTGAAGCCCAAGGGGCAGGGCCTCCCAGTTATGCTACCTGAAAGATAAGCTGAGTACGCTGACTGGGCATTCTAAATTGGCTCATTGTGTGTGCCAGCATGCCCAGTGATAGACTGGTGCCCTCTCTGGCGTCTGGTGTTGCCTCCTTCAAGTGTTTAATAGAATTAGAGGGATACAAAAATAACTGAATGAATCAAGCAACATTTAATAAAACAATCTGAATAATGCTAAAAAATAAAAAAAAAATATGTCAGAAATGAAAACTACGAAGTGTGAGGTCCTCATTATTTCAATCCTCGTTACACATTCAATTTGAAACGCTATAATGATTTGCTAGAATGGGAAACAGGATGGTCGTGTAGACAAAGGAGTGTTCTTTCTCTGTGCTTTTGCTTCCATTCACATCTCCAGTGCTTCTGTAAGCTCCTGGGTTAACATTGATCGCTTGTTTTGCCACACAAAGGTGCCCAGTGTACTGAAGCCAGCTAGGCTTACTCTCTGGGCCCATGTCGCCAGGCTTTCAAAGTCTCTGCCTAAATGTAGCTGGATTTGAAACGGTGTAGATTGTTAGAATTTACATCCGTGTGATCAAACCAATCTGCCCATTGCCGTCAGTTGTGAGCGCTTCTATGTTCTCTTTCGCCAGTCTACAGTGGATTCAGAAATCATTCAGAGCCTTTCATGTTCTGCACACTTTATTGCATTCTGTTTTTAATTCTAAACTGATAAATTGGCCATATTTGCCCATCAATCTACACCCATAATGACAAAGTGAATACATGTTGTTAGTACGGTCTGTACACACAGAAAAACTGAAATCTCTCTTTATATAAGCATTCTCACCCTTAATTCAGTACTTTGTAGAAACCCCTTTGTCAGCAGTTCCAGCTTCCAGTCTTCTTGGGATAAGTCTCTGCAAGCTTCGCACACCTGGATTTGGGCAGTTTATCTCTTTCTTCCCGGCAGATCCTCTCAAGATCCGTTAAATTGGATGGGAAGCGCCTGTAAACTGCCATCTTTAGGTCTTTCCACTGATACTCTTTGGAGTTTTACGTCTGTGCTGCTCAAGGATACTTAAAAAACCTGTCCCAGAGTCACTACAGCGTTGTATTGGCTGTACAGTCATGGCCGAAAGTTTTGAGAATGACACAAATATTCATTTGGACAAAGTTTGCTGCCTTAGTTTTTAGGATGGCAATTTGCATCTACTGCAGAATGTTCTGAAGTGCGATCAGATGAATCGCAATTAATTACAAAGTCCCTGTTTGCCATGAAAATGAACTTCACCCCAAAAACCCATTTCCACTGCATGCCAGCCCTGCAAAGCAAAGGACCTGCTGACATCACTTCAGTGATCCTCTCGTTGACACGGGTGAGAGTGTCGACGAGCACAAGGCTGGAGATCACTCTGTCATGACGATTGGCTTAGAATCGAGAGGTTCAATTGTGGTGAAGAAGGCTTCAGGGTGCACAAGAACGTGCCAGCACCGTCTCCTAAAAATTGATTCAGCTGCGGGAACCACCAGGGCAGAGCTTGTTCAGGAATGGCAACAGGCAGGTGGGAGTGAGGTGAAGACTTTTGGAGGATGGCCTGGTGGGTGTCAAGAAGGGCAGCAAAGAAGCCAAGAAAAACATCAGGGACAGACTGATATTCTGGGATTGGACTGCTGGGGTCAAGTCATTGTCTCTGATGAATCTCCTTTTCTATTGTTTGGGGTATCTGGAAAAAAATAAAAGGTGAGCGGCGCTACCTTCAGTCATGTGTCAAGCCAACACTAAAGCATCCTGAGACTATTCATGTGAGCCAAGGCAGTGGACTCACTCACAATTTGGCCTAAGCCATGAATAAAGAATGGAACCCAAAACATCCACCGAAAGCAACTTCTCCCAACCATCCAAAAACAGTTTGGTGACCCACAATGAACAATCCAGCATGATGGAGCACCGGGCCAGAAGGCAAAAGTGAGAACTAAGTGGCTCGGGGAACAAAACATCAAGATTTGGGGTCCATGGCCAGGAACCTCCCCAGACCTTAATCCCAATTGAGAACTTATGGGCAATCCTCTAGAGGTGGGTGGACAAACAAAAACCAACCAATTCTGATTATGCAAGGATGGGCTGCCATCAGTCAGGATTGGGCCCAGAAGTTGATTGACAGACAGCCTGCCAGGGTGAATTGCAGAGGTCTTGACAAAGAAAGAAGGGCCAACACTACAAATATGGACTCTGTGCATAAACGTCATGTCATTGCCAATAAAAGCTTTTGAACTTCATTATTCCATAGAAACATCTGACAAAATGATCTAAAAACACTGAAGCAGTAAACTTTGTGAAAACCAACACTTGGGTCATTCTCAGGACTTTTGGCCACGGCTGTATGCTTCTGGTTATTGTCTTGCTCAAAGGTGAAATGTCACCCCAGACTGAGCTCTGGAGCAGGTTTTCTTCAACGACCCCTCTGTATTTGGCTGTATTCTTCCTTCCCTCCATTCTGAACAGTCTCCCCATCCTTGCACCCCAACAGCAAGATGCTGCCACCACCCTGCTTCATTGTAGGGATGCTGTTAGGAAGGTGATTTGCCAGACGTAGCGCCGGGTGTCCTGCTCTAAGAGTACACTTTTTATTTCTTCAGACCAAAACAAACACCAGGGTGGCTGCATATGCCTTTTACTCAAGAGTGGCTTCCATCTAAGCCTCTCCAACACAAACGCCTGACTGATGAAGTGCTGCTGAGAAGGTTGTCCTGACTGACTAGCTCTCCCATCTCAGCAGGAGACTTCTGAAGCTCCACAGTAGTGACCATTAAGTTCTTGGCCACCTTCTTGACCAAAGCCCCTCTTGCTCATTAACTAACTATGGCTTAAAGGCCAACTGTAGGAAGAGTCCTGGTGCTTCCAAACTTCTTCATTTTCACAATTCATGAGGCTGCTGTGCTGCTGGCAGCCCTCAAAGCTTAAGAAACGGTTTGATCCCCTTGCCCTGACCTGTGCCTCTCCACAATTTGATCAAGGGGGTCTACACAGAGTTCCTTGGACCTCTTATAACTTTGCAAGATGCTGAGAAAATGAGTTCACGCTTTTGTTTTCAGTTGGCTAGATTACTGTAACACACTCCTCTCAGGAACACCCAAAAAAGACATCAATCGGTGACAAGTGCAGAATGCAACTGCCAGAACCTTAACTAGGAAAAGAAAATCTGAGCACATCACACCAGTTCTGATGTCACTACACTGGTTACCCTTGCCATTTAGAATTGACTGATTATTGTTGACAAAGCCTTCAATAATCATCTTATATCTCTGAATGCCTCTCACCTTACACTCCAAATCGTAACCTTAGATCTTCAAATGAGGGTCTGCTTAGAATTCATAAACTTAAAAGAAGTGGTGAAGCGGCCTTCTGCTGTTTTACACCTAAAATCTGGAATAGCTGACCGACAGAAATTCACAAGGCTGATACAATGGAGCACTTTAACTTTTTGAAGGCTGAATATTTGGAAAATATTCACGGCTTTGGAAAACATCTTGCAACACCCCAGTCCCAAAGGTATCACGTCCTAGTGAGCTGAATGACTTCCGGCCTGTCGCTCTGACATCACATGTGATAAAGACCATGGAGCGGCTTCTGCTTCACCACCTGACCCTCGACCCTCTGCAGTTCGCATACCAGGAGAAGGTGGGAGCGGAGGATGCCATCATCTATATGCTAAACCGATCCCTCTCCCACTTGGACAGAGACAGTGGTGCAGTAAGAATTATGTTTCT
The DNA here is from genome assembly GCA_026402145.1 of Polypterus bichir lapradei. NCBI lineage: Eukaryota > Metazoa > Chordata > Cladistia > Polypteriformes > Polypteridae > Polypterus > Polypterus bichir. The sequence continues at coordinate 8,278,280 of JANRMT010062852.1, forward strand.
GGACTTCTCTAGCGCCTTCAACACCATCCAACAGACTGTAGATATTTAAAGGACTCATTCAATTTTTCTTTTCTCTTTCTCATATTTATGTACTAGCCATCCCCCATGTCTTCGTCCGCGTATTAGTGAAACAGGACAGTGAGGAGGGCCACCCCACTCCTGACGTCACTCATCCCTCTCCCCTCGACCCTCGACCCTCAGCCTCTGTCTCGGATTAACGCGAATATATCGCTCCTGCAAGCGAACTATGATTCGTAGCACAATGAGAGAAGTCACAAAATCAACCAGAATGTTCAAAATCAACCAGAAGATCTAAATACGTTAAGTCGTTCTCTCGTTCGCAAAGTGGAGTTAAGGTTACGCCTCGAAGCAGACACGTGAGTGAGGAGGGCCCTGCAGCCCGATGGGTCTTTCTCAGATTCATGCTAATAAATCAGTATTGTGATACTTGGCAAGATGAGAAAGACGCAAAATCAACTGGAATGTTCAACCAAATTATACAAAAAAAAAAAGATCTAAATCTGTTAAGTCGTCTTGTTCGCTAACTAAGCGGAGTTAAGGTTACGCTTCGAGGAAGATGCGTGAGTGAGGAGGGCCCCGCCCCCTTCCCATCAGCCCAATTTCGGATTCGCAATAATAAATCAGTACCACAAGCGATCTATGATTCTTAGCACAATGAGAGAAGTCGCAAAATCAACTGGAATGTTCAAGCAAATTACAAAAAAAAAAAAGATCTAAATCCGTTAAGTGGTTCCCTCGTTCGCTAACTAAGCATAGTTAAGGTTACACCTCGAGGCAGACGCGTGAGTGAGGAGAGCTCCTCAGCTTGATGAGTCTCTCTCAGATTCACACTAATAAATTAGTACCGCAAGCAAACTGTGATACTTAGCACGATGAGAAAGTCGCAAAAATCAACGGAATGTTCAAGTAAATTATAGAAACAAACCCGATCTAAATCCGTTAAGTAGTTCTCTCGTGTAAAGTGGACAGACATACAAACAGGTCTAAAAAACTATAACAAATTTCACACTTGGACCACGAAATTTTTAAAACCGTTTCTTAGCGAGCACGTACGAGCCAAATTTCAAGTCCTCATGGTTTGGGAGATTTCGTGATTAGTGAGTCAGTGATATTTGGCTTTTATATATATAGATTAGTGGCGTATGTGGTTGAGTTTTTATGCTGTGATTTGTGCGGGGTGAGAAGCGCTGCAGTGCGATACTAAGAATATAGGGGTTTTATTAGTTGTGTCCAAGTTCTTATTTTCTGGATAATAACCATTTTTTGTAACTCAACTTTGCTTTCGCGGGTGTGCTTCTGTATTTTTAGTGGTGTAGTAGGGAAGTAGTGTTGTTCGCTCGTGCCCCTGGTTCATTTTTTTTTTCTCTTTGCTGACGCTCTAGGATGACAGCACATGTTATAATCGTGCCAGCTCGGGGAGCGGTACAACGTAAAAGATGGCAGTTCACAAACACTCTAATGAAGCATGAGAGGATCTGCCAGGAAGAATGGAATAAAATGCCCAAATCCAGCTGTGAAAAGCTTATAGAGACTTACAGAAGAACAGTCAAAGCTGTAATTGCTGTCTAGGGGGCTTCTGCAAGGTATGAAATTAACAATGTGAATACATCTATGAATGCGAGATATTAGTTTTTGATTTTAACCCCTTGTTGCCTAAATTTATTTACAATTATATTAAAAAACAAATGATTTGTGTTTTTTGCGGTGGGCTGGCGCTCTGCCCAGGGTTTGTTTCCTGCCTTGCACCCTGTGTTGGCTGGGATTGGCTCCAGCAGACCCCTGTGACCCTGTCGTTAGGATATAGCGGGTTGGATAATGGATGGATGGATGGATTTGTGTTTTTGCTGTCAAGCAGACAATAAATTAAGGAGAAGGATCTAGCTGCAGCCTGCAATACTAATGACATACAGTAGGTCAGGTAATGCCAACAACATTAGTCATAAAACGCCCTTTAAGTCAGATAACCCTCCTACAACCCTAATCTTAACCGTAGTGTACCAGGGCCCTAATGCTAATCATAGTCTAATGTGATGGGTGTTATATGACGGATGTTGAGGGCGTTTCTTGATGTTGGGGCATTACATGACTGACCTCATAGGTACTACGGTCTGCAATTACACTTTGTTGAAATTAAGTGGAGATTGTTAATTTGAATTTAGCACACAAGCAAACAATTAGCTGGTACGTATTTTTATCTTACCACAGCTTACCCCAAATTTGGACCGTTTCTCGAAATTAGTAGCCAAAATCCACGTGCATAGTCACGGCAACACTTCGCTTCCATCAGACGGATGTAGTTTCCACTACGACTGCTAGATGGCGTGACCAAGTGCTTCCAATACGATCATAGGTACGTATTGAAATACACGTCAACTGGCATTGGAGGGATACATACACCATCTCGGCTGCATTCAGGCCGGAAGCGGTTTTGATTTCGTGACAATCGTCTACAAGGAGTTAAATAAATTTACATTGTCATTATGGGTTATTGAGGGAAGATTGATTGGAAAAATATAGTACTAGGGTGTTGTACCGTGTTAGCCATTATGAATGTAGAGAAAAGCCAAGCAAAATGACACCTTTTATTGGCTAACTAAAAAGATTACAATATGCAAGCTTTCGAAGCCCCTTCTTCAGCCTGATAAATATAAAATAAAATAAATAAATAAAATATAAAATTTATCTATGCAAAATTAAATCTACAACACAATAAAAGTGTGCAGAAAGTGAAGGGGTCTGAATACTTACTGCATCCACTGTATATAAAGGATATTCAAGTAAATACTTATATATAAATGCAATATGTGTTATGATTTAGAGGAAATTATTATTTTATGAAAATAAGAGACACAATGTAAATGCTGAAGTGGAATTTGGGAGAAGTGTGACCCCCCCGTCCCCCATTCCTCTCACAGACCCATTACGACTGCTGTTTGCCTTTTTCTTTAATATCCAAACACAATGCAGAAAGCAAGCCGGAGCTAGTTGGCCACAACAGCTTTCAGAGCAGATGTACATTGAAGATTGGGATGTGCTGCCCATAGAGAGTCCCCTATGGCACCGCATAATCCATCAAGCAGCTGCCCAGACCAAAAATGAATGCCTCGCGCACAGGAAATGGCAACGGAATGTGAGGAGAAACCAGACATGTAGATGTTATTCCCATGTGAAACCTCCTGCCTTCGCTGTCCCAGAATTTATGACTGGGGAATTGGACTCCTCAGCCAGCTCAAAGCAAACAGTCACCCTGGTGAGTCTCATCCTTGGTTCCACTGACTGCCAGACCATTAAAAAAAAAAAAAACCCTGCTGTCATTATATGATCTATTGTAGGAGTTCTATCAGGCCTAACCTATTAAACACAAATGCTCTAATCGCTGTCAAATGCTGATGGCACGCCAAGAGTGATTCTCTTACCGGGCACAAGGCCAGGTATCCGGAGGCTCCATCATCACAACATATTAACCTACTGCAAATGAATCATTATTTTGAAGACCCCGCTGCTCATTTGCGAAACTCTTCCATTAAGCTTAAGCTTTCTTATTCCTGATTGTGACTCCGCCCCTTTCCCACCCCACTTTTTACCCTTGCCTGGCAACACTCATTACCCGACCATTCCCTTGAGCTGCTTTTCCTTAATTGGATGGATTCATTTAACCAGGCTGTTGGCCCCCGATTCATTACTCCATCATTTTGCTAACGTAGCTTCAAGTTTTACTTTTGTTTAATTGTCTTGTGTTTCTGACCATTTGCTTTGGCGGAATTGTTGGCTGAATCCTTTCCTTTCAGTTTGACTCACTTTTTCTCTTTACTCCCTTTTATTATTATTATTTTTTTTAATTTTCTTGGAACAACTGGCTATTGGCCATTCCTCCTCCAGTACATCTCTGATAGATGGTTCAGCTCTTTGTCTCGTTTGTGTTATAGATTAGCCAGGATTGAAGCTCTGGCTCAAGTTTATTCTTTCTTTATTTAATGGTTTTGTTGCTTCTCAAAATATTATTTGCCTCTTCATGTTGTTCACTTTATGTTTGTGGTTGTAAAATCTTGTTTTTCTTTGAATATACAGACGACCCTCCGAAATTCACGGGGGTTATGGTGGAATGGTCTGCCTGCTACTATAAGAGATGCCCCTTCGGTCTCAGCTTTCAAATCCTGGCTGAAGACTCACTACTTCAGTTTAGCACACCCTGACTAGAGCTGCTGATGAACTGTACAGACTGCATCTCTGTTGTTAGTCATTAGCACTAAAACATAAGTAACATGATAAAAACGTTTAATAAAAATAATGGAAATCAACTGACAATTCAATGATAATAGTACGAATTGATAAGTGTAAGAATAGTGTTAGAGTAGGAGATAGATCATGGGGCAAATTTAGATAGATTGAGTGATCCTTTAAAAATAAAAATAATTTTTATGACTGGAAAAGTGTACCCATGCTTTGCCGCAAGGCTCATGTATCCCTAACCTAACCCTCACCTATTCTGTTTCTCTTCTTGGTACTCAAATGTGGCGCTTGGTGTCACGGCCCACCTGCCAAGTTGTTTTGCCTACCTAAAGTAAAGTCATCCCTGATAAACGATCGCAGGAATCGTGGGAAAGAGGATTAGCGGTATTTCAGCTGTGGAATGGCCAACAGGTGGAGGCAGCTTGATGAATGAGGTCTCCAGGACTCTAAACAAATCCAAATCATATTATGTGATATCATAATGTGATAAAAGCACTTTGAGCTACATTTTTTGTATGAAAATGTGCTATATAAATAAATGTTGTTGTTGTTGTTGTTGTTGTATCTACTGTTAAATTCTGCTCCGTACTTGTAAAATTTCTATTTTTATATTGTATTGAGGATTTGATCTGTTCTGTGTATTGCACTGTATTGTATTGACCCCCTTCTTTTTGACAACCAATGCATGCAAAACCTACCTGGAAAGGGGTCTCTCTTTGAATTGCCTTTCCCAAGGTTTCTTCCATTATTTCCCTTCAAGGTTTTTTTGTGGGTTTTTCCTTGTCTTCTTAGAGAGTCAAGGCTGGGGGGCTGTCAAGAGGCAAGGCCAGTTAAAGCCCATTGCGGCACTTCTTGTGTGATTTTGGGCTATACAAAAAATAAATTGTATTGTATTGTATTGTTATGTTGCTAGATCACCCGTGATTTGTGAAAAACCGTGAATTTTGGATGTGGTCAAAATATGCCTATAAATGTCTATTTTCATAGTTTAAACCCTAAACATGCCCCCAAAACAATTTCATTTCATTTCATACTCAGCTTAATACATTACCCTAAAAATAAGAACATAATGGTAAACCCGTATACTGTACAGTACTGCACTACTATGTCTCCCGCAGTGCTAGAATGTAAAATACCGATGTTCCCCCTAAATGTACTGTAATTCATGCAAGAGCATTTTCTTTGGTATGCGCTGTCATGTTCTTTGGTCATAATTTAATTTAATAAAAAATACAGTAAAATGTCCGGGTACTCACCAATAATGAATGATATTGATTGAAGATGATGATGATGATGATGAATTAGCTGTACAGTATGATGATGGGTCCGTGTACTTTTTGGTATTTGAAATTTCATTTCAGAAAATATAATTTAAAAAGGAAAAAGAGACACTTATTTGATTTTCAACTTAAAAAGGAAAAATGAAAAACGCAAAACAGTTACTTTTTTCCTTTTGTTCTTTCGCAACGAGAACAAGAAAACGCCCTTGTGGTGTAGCAGGTCCACAGCTCAAGTCAAAAAGGCCACTTTTTAAATAAATAGTCGTCGCACTCGCGGCTTAGAGAGGTGGTGTGGTAGTGTGGCCGGAGCAGGTTCCCGAGTGAATTCGTGATGCAGGCAGTCCTCGCTTAAGTGCACAGGTGAGGAGTCGTCCGCATCCATAATTGATGCCGAGAGCTGCTAATTGCCACACCTGATCCACGTCCCCATGATAATTAATAGACACGCGAGGCGGCTACAGGGGGGAGGAAGAAAAAAGATGAACGGAGGCTACAGGATAAGAAGAAGAAGAAGAAGGCAGGAAGCAGGGAGGAGAGAGCCGGTGCGTGAACGAGTGAAGGTGCAGCACCCCGCTGAGCATTAGTGAGGAGTGGGAGTGACCGGAAGGAGGATGGTTCACCGCATAAGGCCGAGAAGGCAGCGGGTGTCGGGACTTGGGAAGTGAAAGCCCCAGCGTGAGCGCCCTGGTCATTGGGGAGCCCAAGTCACCGTCTGGTGAAGCCTACCTGAGCCAGGGATCGGAAAGGTGAACAGACCAGCAGTAGAAGGCAGTAAGAAGGTCAGCTGCAGGTAGGGTGGCTTCCCTGGTGCATAGCCTGGACGGGAGAAGCAGGGGAGTCACCAGTAGAAAGGCACCGGGATCTGTTTTCAAAAGGACGGCTTCCAGCCATTGTTTTAACCTCGGGTTTTTAAAGGATTTTGTTCTATTGTGTTTTTAACCTCCACTGTTCACTCGTTTTTATTGGATTATTTATTTATTAACTTTGAAGCACTGCACTATTTATTTGGACACTTTGATTTTTATTGTTTTTAATAAAAGCACTTTTGCACCACCCCTTTTGCTGCATTGTTGTGCATCACTGTCCAGCTCATCGATGACATTACCGACGCTGTCGGGTTCAGAGCTCCCAGAAGCAAGATGAACTAGCATCGTCACAGCCCTTTATTTATTTTGTCTGAACCGGATGTTTTTGTAAGTCAACAACCTGGTCAGGTAATGCGCCATTTGCAGCAAACACTGGTCACTGGTGTGTAGACTGGACCATCATCATGACGTTGGAACAGTACTCAGACGTGATTTTAGAGATGGCAAAACAAGGCCTGTCATCGAAAATGATATCTGAGCGTCTGTCATATGAACACAGAGAAGCGAGAAGGATTTCTGCGAGAAATGTTAGAAAGTTTTGTGCTGAGCAAATCTCGGGCTGTCGGTTCTCTGACACACATTTGGAGATAGAGGTGAAAAAAGCTATAAATGTGTTTGTTTTGGTCCGTGTACTTTTTGGTATTTGAAATTTCATTTTAGAAGCAAAAACGAAAATGAAAGGAATTTTCAGATTTAGATTTTTGATTTTTAATTCTGTGGTAACAAATAGCAGACATAAACTTAAAATTACACATACATTTCTGGATTTATTTGTAATTCAAATAATAAAAGTGTAATAGCTGAAAAACAACAAAACACGCATTTTCGTTGTCTGAAACCGGAGGTACTTCTTCTGCGCGATTTTTGACGACACGTGTGAACAGTCCTCCTCACAATACATCGATCGACGGCCTTGAAGTTACACTGCATGGCATCAGCAGAGGATGGACCATTACGTTGTTTTTCAGAACAGTAAAAAAGTGACACTGTGGGACGAGGACATGACTGCAGAAAAACTGAGTCGCATCTTTACGGTAAAAATACAAGCTTTGCAAACTTTGCTTCATCGATGTAGCTGTTCTTTTATGAACGTTATTTTTAGTACTAAGCCTACTGTGAAACAGCTAACATTTGGTGATTTCATTTACTAACACTAAGTCAGGAAATTTTTATAGTGCTAGCAATTTGAATGTGTGTAAATGTGTGAATGGTTGCTCATTGACAAGTGTAACACATGTTAAGAAAACTTTCTGTAAATCACGTTGCTCTCCTAACGTGTTACACGTGTGCACACTGTTAATACTCGAAACGTTTACTACCATTCAAATTGCTAGCACTCTAAAAATTGCCAGACTTAGTTTTAGTAAATGAAATCACCAAATGTTAGCCGTTTCACAGTAAGTAACAACAATAACGTTCATAAAAGAACTGCTATCAATGAAGCAAAGTTTACAAAGCTTGTATTTTTACCGGAAAGATGCGACTCAGTTTTTCTGCAGTCATGTCCTCGTCCCACAGTGTCACTCTTTTACTGTTCTGGAAAACAACGTAATGGTCCATCCTCTGCTGATGCCGTGCATTGTAACTTCAAGGCCGTCGATCGATGTGTTGTGAGGAGGACTGTTCGCACGTGTCGTCAAAAATCGTGCAGAAGAAGTACCTCCGGTTTCAGACAACGAAAATGCGTCTGTTTTGTTGTTTTTCAGCTATAACACTTTCATTATTTGAATCACAAATAAATCCAGAAAAGTATGTGTAATTTTAAATTTATGACTGTTATTTGTTACCACAGAATTAAAAAACGCCTTATTTTCCCTCATTTTATTGTTTAATCAAAAATCTAAATCTAAAAATTCCTTTCATTTATGTTTTTTGGTTTTTGCTTCTAAAATGAAATTTCAAATACCAAAAAGTACACGGACCCTGTTTTGTTGTTTTTGAGCTATTACACTTTGATTATTTGAATCACAATTAAATCCAGAAAAGTATGCGTAATTTTAAGTTTATGACTGCTATTTGTTACCATAGAATTAAAAAATATCTTATTTTCCCTCATTTTATTGTTTAATCAAAAATCTAAATCTAAAAATTCATTTCATTTACGTTTTTTCGTTTTTGCTTCTAAAATGAAATTTCAAATACCAATGTTTTTTGATTTCTCCATGACCTTCAATACCATCCAGCCATCCCTGTTAAGGGGTCAGCTCAGATGTATGAGCCGAAGGTGTCCTGGATAATAGAAGATCTGTTGGGCAGACCACAGTTTGTGAAACTCAAGGACTGTGTGAGCAACATTGGAGCCCCACCATGACCAATCGCGTCTCCTTTTCACTTCACTCTGCACACCTCTAACTAGATATATAACACCAGGTCATTTTGTCTCTTTGCAGATCAAATTCCTTTCACAAGAGCACCAGCACCCATAAAAGATCAAGTTCCATTTGCAAACCTCCCGCACCTACACATGTCGCCCATACTTATAGGAAATCACATTCCCTACACAAACAGCCCACGCCTTCGTAAAATTGCATTCCCGTCACAAGATGCCCACATCGGCAGGACATCAAACTCCCTTCAGAAGCCAGTCATGAGTACAGATAAATGACATTTATTTCACAAGTCCACACGTAAGAAGACCTGCTTGTTTACCTCCAAAAACATGACAATTTTTGAATTTAAGATGCACCCTAATTTTAATTTTAAAGCAGTATATTGCTCTGTGGTTACAGTTTTGGCCTTATATTGTCCTCCTGGTATTCTGGATTTCCTCCCATAAACCGAAAATGCTTGTGCAGGACTGTCTGGCAGTTTTAAATTATGACTTTGTGGGTTTATTGTGGTTATTATGAGTGGTCTCTGTGACACACTGGTACCCATTCCCGCCTGGTTCCTCTCTTTCAGTCTTATGCTGCCTCCCCGTTACCTTGAATAGGATTCCACTAGTTTGAAACTCTTACCCGATATTATTTATAAATTGTGTTTGTTTAGTTTTCATTTGTTGTTTCGCTTGGGACTTTTGCTTTGCCCTTTTTTGTTTTGCGCTTTACTTACCTGCTTGTATTTTTTGACCTTATGAAACGTTCTTACCAATCCCTTTGGAAAGCCCTTAAACAGGGGGATTCAGAAACTGGTGCAGGTGATGAATTCACTGAAAAGGTGGCAAAAAATAAATAACCAGCAATGTACAGCATTGCTCTAAACAGCAAATCCAAACTTAGTGGCACAAGAACAATACAACATGGTACCATAATGATGTCACAAAATCAATGAAAAAAAAAAATGTAATGAACTCATAATCTACCAAATATTACAATTCTAAGATGTTCATGTCCTGTCCCTCTAAGCAATCTGATTGTCCAGGGGTGGGAAAAGTCGTTCTGGGAGGGCCGCATAAGCTGCAGGTGGGGTAAAGTAATTATATTTAATTATATGTAATTTTTAGGCCCCGTGCAGACGGGATTAGTTGTGTACCAGGAAGTGGGGTAAAGTAATTAGTACTGAAGGACCTCTGTAACTTTAAAGCTTTATTGGGACGGGATTCATTTTAGTTTATTGAGTTAAAAAATTATTACTGGAGGACCTCTGTAGTTTTTAGGTCCTATTTAAACAGGATTCGTTTTATACCAGGAAGTGGGGTACAATAATTGTTACCGAAGGACCTCTGTAACTTTTAAACCCTATTCAAATGGGATTAGTTTTACACGTAGAGGTGGGGTAAAGTAATTATACTGTGAGGACCGCTGTAATTTTTAAGCCCCGTTCGGACAGAATTCATTTTACACGAGGAGGTGGGTTAGGGTTAGGGTTAGGGTTAAATAATTTATTACTGGAGGACCTTTATCATTTTTAGGCCCATCATTTGTGCAGGATTAATTTTTGAAGTTGGGTAAAGTAATTAGTACTGAAGGATCTCTGTAACTTTTAAGCCCTATTGGGACGGGATTCATTTTACAACAGTTAATTGAGTGAAAAAATTAATAACTGGAGGACCTCTGTAATTTTTAGGCCCCGTTTAAACAGGATTCATTTTATACCAGGAAGTGGCGTAAAATTATTGTTACCACAGGACCTCTGTAATATTTAAGCCTTATTCAGACGGGATTCATTTTACAACCGGAGGTGGGATTAAATAATTATTACCGGAGGAGGACCTTTGTAATTCATAGGCCCCATTTGTGCAGGATTCATTTCAGAAATTGAGCAAAATAATTCTTACTGGAGTACCTCTGTAATTTTAGGACCCATTCAAACGGGTTTAGTTTTACACCAGGAAGTGGGCTAAAAAAATTGTTATCGAAGGACCTCTGTAACTTTTAGGCCCTATTTAAACAGGATTAGTTTTATACGTGGATGTGGGGTAAAGTAATTATACCGGAGGATCTCTGTAATTTTTAGGCCCCATTCAGACGGGATTAGTTGTATACCAGGAAGTGGGGTAAAGTAATTAGTACTGAAGGACCGCTGTAACTTTTAAGTCTTACTGGGATGGGATTCATTTTACAACAGTTTATTGAGTGAAAAAATGATTACTGGAGGACCTCTGTAATTTTTAGTCCCTATTTAAACAGAATTAATTTTATGCCAGGAAGTTGCATAAAATTATTGTTACCAAAGGACCTCTGTAATTTTCAAGCCTTATTCAGACGGGATTCATTTTACAACAGGAGGTGGGATTAAATAATTATTACTGGAGGACCTTTATAATTTTTAGGCCCTATTTGCGCAGGATTCATTTCAGAAGTTGAATAAAATAATTATTACCGGAGGACCTCTGTAATATTTAGGACCCATTCAAACGGGTTTATTTTTACACCAGGAAGTGGGATAAAAAATTGTTACCGAAGGACATTTGTAACTTTTAGGCCCTATTCAAATGGGATTAGTTTTACATGTAGAAGTGGGGTAAAGTAATTATACTGGAGGACCGCTGTAATTTTGAAGCCCCGTTTAGACAGGATTCATTTTCCACCAGGAGGTGGGATTAAATAATTTATTACTGGAGGACCTTTGTAATTGTTAGGCCCAATTTGTGCAGGATTCATTTTAGAAGTTCCATCCATCATCCAACCCGCTATATCCTAACTACAGGGTCACAGGGGTCTGCTGGAGCCAATTCCGGCCAACACAGGGCACAAGGCAGGAAACAAACCCCGGGCAGGATGCCAGCACACCGCAGGGCGCACACACACCCACACACCAAGTATACACTTGGGACAATTTAGGATCGCCAATACACCTAACCTGCATGTCTTTGGACTGTGGGAGGAAACCGGAGCGCCCGGAGGAAACCCACACAGACACGGGGAGAACATGCAAACTCCACACAGGGAGGACCCGGGAAGCAAACCCAGGTCTCCTTACTGCGAGGCAGCAGCGCTACCCACTGCACCACCGTGCTGCCCCATTTTAGAAGCTGGTTCAAGTAATTATTACCGGAGAACCTCTGCAATTTTTAGGCCCTATCTAAACAGGATTGGTTTTATACCAGGAAATGGTATAATATTATTGCTACCAAAGATGGGATTCAGACGGGATTCAGTTTACAACAGGAGGAGGAGGAGGAGGTTCGGTGGTGGGATTAAATAATTATTACTGGAGGACCTTTGTAATTGGTAGGCCCCATTTGCGCAGGATTCATTTCAGAAGTCGAGTAAAATAATTATTACTGAAGGACCTCAGTAGTTTGTAGGCCCCATTCAGACATGTTTAGTTTTACACCAGGAAGTGGGGTACAATAATTGTTACTGGAGGGCCTCTGTAACTTTTAAACCCTATTCCCTGGTGAATGCAGACAGAGGCCATTTATCTGTTCTCATCCTCTTAGATCTGAGTGCCGCATTTGACACCATTGATCATAATATTCTTAGAAATCGCCTTAGTCAATGGGTGGGCCTCTCTGGCAGGGTCTTAAATTGGTTTGAATCCTACCTGGCAGGGAGAAAATTCTTTGTTAGTTGTGGTAATTACATCTCGAAGACACATGATATCCGATATGGTGTTCCACAAGGCTCTATCCTGGGCCCGCTGCTCTTCTCAATCTACATGCTTCCGTTAGGTCAGATTATCTCAGGGCACAACGTGAGTTACCACAGCTATGCTGATGACACACAGCTGTACTTATCAATAGCACCTGATGACACCGATTCTCTTGATTCACTAACACAATGTCTGACTTGTATCTCAGAATGGATGAATAGTAACTTTCTCAAGTTAAATAAAGAGAAAACTGAAATCTTAGTGATTGGCAATAATGGATACAATGAGGCTATTAGAAATAAACTGGATACATTAGAATTAAAAGTCAAGACGGAGGTAAAAAGCTTAGGGGTAATTGTTGACTGCAATCTGAATTTTAAATCGCATATTAATCAGATCACTAGGACAGTATTTTTTCACTTAAGAAACATAGCTAAAGTTAGATCTCTTATATCACTGAAAGATGCTGAGAAATTAGTTCACGCGTTTGTTTTCAGTCGACTAGATTACTGTAACGCACTCCTCTCAGGACTACCCAAGAAAGACATAAATCGTTTGCAACAAGTGCAGAATGCAGCTGCTAGAATCCTAACTAGGAAAAGAAAATCCGAACACATTTCTCCAGTTCTGATGTCACTACACTGGTTACCTGTGTCATTCAGGATTGACTTTAAAATTCTGCTTATGGTTTATAAAGCCTTAAATAATCTCACCCCATCTTATATATCGGAATGTCTGACACCTTATATTACAAATCGTAACCTTAGATCTTCAAATGAGTGTCTGCTTAGAATTCCAAAAGCTAAACTTAAAAGAAGTGGTGAGGCGGGCGGAACTTCTGCTGTTATGCACCTAAAATCTGGAATAGCCTGCCAATAGGAATTCGTCAGGCTAATACAGTAGAGCACTTTAAAACACTGCTGAAAACACATTACTTTAACATGGCCTTTTTATAACTTCACTTTAACTTAATCCTGATACTCTGTATCTTCAATTCATCATAATAACTATTCAGGGTGGCTCTAAAATCCGTACTGACCCCTACTCTCTTTTCTGTTTCTTTTTCCGGTTTCTCTGTGGTGGTGGCCTGCGCCACCTCCACCTACTCAAAGCATCATGATGTTCAAACAATTATGGATGGATCAAAAGCCAGAAGTCTACGTGACCATCATCATCAAGTCCTTCCGTGAGAACCCTAAATACAAAGAGGACTGTTTCATTTATGTTAGGTAGAATGCCCAGAGGAGGCTGGGCGGTCTCTTGGTCTGGAATCCTTGCAGATTTTATTTTTTTCTCCAGCCGTCTGGAGTTATTTTTTGTTTTTTCTGTCCTCCCTGGCCATCGGACCTTACTCTTATTCTATGTTAATTAATGTTGACTTATTTTATTTTCTTACTGTGTCTTTTATTTTTCTTTTCTTCAGTATGTAAAGCACTTTGAGCTACTTTTTGTATGAAAACGTGCTATATAAATAAATGTTGTTGTTTTTGTTGTTCAGTTGGGATTGGTTTTACACCAGGAGTTGGGGTAAAGAAATTTTTAACAGAGGACGCTAACTGAGCTGAAGTGTCTTCAGGACAAGTCTTTGAGTAGCCCAGCCAAAGCCCAGACTTAAACCCCATGGAATACGGATGGAGAGACCTGAAGACGGCAGTTTACAGACAATTCCCATCCAATGCAATGGAGCTTGAGAAGATCTTCCGGCAAGAACGGGATGATAAACTTCTCATATTAAGGGGTGTTAAGCTTGTAGGGTAGGGGCTTACTCAAGAAAATTCAAAGCTGGAATTGCTGACAAAGGGGCTTCTACAAAGTGATGAAAATAAGGGTCAGATTCCAGTTTTTGAGTTTAAATAAATATGTAAAACTTTCTGAAAATGTGTTTTCACTTCCTCCCTGCGTGGAGTTTGCATGTTCTCCCCGTGTCTGCGTGGGTTTCCTCCGGGTACTCCTCCCACAGTCCAAAGACATGCCGGTTAGGTGCATTGGCGATTCTAAATTGTCCCTAGTGTGTGCCCTGCGGTGGGCTGGCACCCTGCTTGGGGTTTGTTTCCTGCCTTGTGCCCTGTGTTGGCTGGGATTGGCTCCAGCAGAACCCCCGTGACCCTTTAGTTAGGATATAGCGGGTTGGATAAAGGATGAATGGATGGATGTTTTCACTTTGTTGTCATGGGACATTAAGTGCAGATTGATAGGCAGATACAGGAAATGTATCCGTTTAAAATTAAATCTAAAACACAATAAAGAGTGCAGAAAGCCAAGGGGACTAAATACTTTCTAAATCCACTGTATATACTTCAAATGAGCTGATGTCCTAAATATTAGTGACTTCTCCTCAATGTTCTAGCCTGCTTCTTTTGGAACTTTCTGAGCCTTTATGTCTGCGTCGCAGTACCAGAGCTTCAGTTGTTTTTAATGGTGGCCTATGAGAAGTAAGTGAGTTCCGATGAAACTCATGAACACTTGCCACGGGCTCCTTAGTGTATTCAAACGACAGCATTTCATGATAATAGGGGCAATTCTTCTTATTATAAATTTTCCCCTCTTTCATTTTTAACACATACTGAAGGTGAAAATACATCACGCCATCTCCACATAACTGGTAATGCTCGAGCCAGTTCTATAAATCAGCAAACTCCCGTATCTCCACAGAGCCATTATACAAAATGCCATAAATCTGATCAGACAAAGCATCCAAGAAAGATAATTTCTTCCTGAGTTAAGAGTCTACTTTTTTTTAATGTATATTATACAGCCATGAGCTAATTAAAGGAAAATTATGTGCAGCAATTACATGATAATGATTTAGCATCTAAGTAAGATGGAGGATTTACTAAATAAAAAAATGGAATTAAATATCCTATTTTCTGATGTATGGTATGATATACAGTATATCCATGTAGCCACCCGTCTATCCATTTTATATCCAGGTCACAGGGAGCTTGTGTCTGCTTCAAGAAACTTTGGGGGCACCAATAGAGACCTGGCCTGGTTGACAGTACGTAACACGCAGTACATTTAGTAGTCGTAGAATCGTCACCCACATTCACTCATTGGCTGAGTTATTAGGAAGACCTGTTCACATGCTTATCCAATCAGCCAATCACATGGCAGCATTCAGATCTGCAGATTAAGGTCAGAAGCTTCACTTAGTGTTCATATGAAACACCAGAAAGGGGAAAAAAATGACCTCGGTGATTTCAACCATGGATGCGATTATTGGTGCCAGGCGGGCTAATTTGAGTATTTTTGGAACTGCCGATCTCCTGGGATTTTCATGTACAACCGTCTAAAGAATTTTGGTGCAAAAAACAAAAACCTTCCCGTGAGCAGCAGATCTGAGAGAAGCCAGAAGACAATGGCCAGACTGGTTCGAGCTAACGGTGATTTAGGTGGCCACTCTCTACAGACGTGGCCAAACGTTTTGAGAATGACCCAAGTGTTGGTTTTCACAAAGTCTGCTGCTTCAGTGTTTTTAGATCTTTTTGTCAGATGTTTCTATGGTGTACTGAAGTAGAATTACAAGCATTTCAGAAGTTTCAAAGGCTTTTATTGACAATGACATGAAGTTTATGCACAGAGTCCATATTTGCAGTGTTGGCCCTTCTTTCTTTTACAAGACCTGGCAGACTGGCAATCAACTTCTGGGCCAAATCCTGACTGATAGCAGCCCATTCTTGCATAATCAATGATTGGAGTTTGTCAGAATTGGTGGTTTTTTGTTTGCCTACCCGCGTCTTGAGGATTGACCACAAGTTCTCAATGGGGAGTTTCCTGGCCATGGAACCCAAATCTCGATGCTTTGTTCCCCGAACCACTTAGTTCTCACTTTTCCCTTTTGGCCCGGTGCTCCATCATGCTGGATTGTTCATTGTTGGTCACCAGACTGTTCTTGGATGGTTGGAAGAAGTTGCTCTTGGAGGATGTTTTGGTCCCATTCTTTATTCATGGCTGTGTTCTTAGGCCACATTGTGAGTGAGCCCACTGCCTTGGCTGACATGAATGGTCTCAGGATGCTTTAGTGTTGGCATGACACAGGACTGATGGTAGCACCGCTCACCTTTTCTTTTTTCACAGATGCTCCAAACAATCTGAAAGGGGATTCATCAGAGACAATGACTTGACCCTAGCAGTCCTCAGCAGTCCAATCCCAGAATGTCAGTCTGTCCCTGATGTTTTTCTTGGCTTCTTTGCTGCCCTTCTTGATGCCCACCAGGCCATCCTCCAAAAGTATTCACCTCACTCTCACCTGCCTGCTGCCATTCCTGAGCAAGCTCTGCCCTGGTGGTGCCCGGAATTGAATGAACTTTAGGAGATGGTCCTGGTGCTTGCTGGACTTTCTTGGACGCCAATTGAACCTCTCTATTCTAACTCAACCAGCATGACAGAGTGATCTCCAGCCTTGTCCTCGTCGACACTCTCACCCGTGTTAACGAGAGGATCAGTGAAGTGACATCAGCAGGTCCTTTGGTGGTGGGGCTGACATTGAGTGGAAATGGGTTTTTGGGGATGAAGTTCATTTTCATGGCAAAGAGGGACTTTGCAAATAATAGCAATTCATCTGATCGCACTTCAGAACATTCTGGAATAGATGCAAATTGCCATCCTAAAAACTGAGGCAGCAAACTTTGTGAAAATTAATATTTGTGTCATTCTCAAAACTTTTGGTGATGACTGTACAGCCACGACAACGCTGTAGTGTTTTTGGGACAGGTTTTCAAGTATCCTTGAGCAGCCCAGATGTAAAACTCCAAAGAGTATCAGTGGAAAGGCCTAAAGATGGCAGTTTACAGGCGCTTCCCATCCAATTTAGTGGATCTTGAGAGGATCTGCCAGGATGAATGAGATTAACTGCCCAAATCCAGGTGTACAAAGATTACAGAGACTTTGCACACCTGGAAAGAAGAAGATTCAAAGCTGGAATTGCTGACAAAGGGGTTTATACAAAGTACTGAATTAAGGGTGAAAATTAATATTTGTGTCATTCTCAAAACTTTTGGCCACGGGTATACCACGACCGTGGTGAGCAGACAACTAATTCTCAAAATGCACAACACGTCAAACCTTGAGGTGGATGGGCTGCCACGTCGAGTTCCACTCCTGTCAGCCAAGAACAGAAAGACGAGGCTGCAATGGGCACAGGCTGTCCAAAACTGGATGGTTGAAGGCTGGAAAAAATGTAGCCTGGTCTGATGAATCTCGATTTGGTACAGTCAGAATTAGGCACTAACAGCAGGAATCTATGCCTAGGCTGGTGGTGGTGGTGACCGATTGAGGTGGCATTTCGTGATATGACAGACTATGGAAGAGAGTTTGTGGGTTTAAGCAGACGTGACAAACTGGGGTACCTGAAAGTAAGGGATTCGTTCCCGGTCCTGATAGGGGAAAATGGGAATTCATTATGGATGGCTTTTATTTATAAAGCAGCATAGAACATATTTTTTTTTTAATTAAGCACTTTGTTGTATTAAGTTTCTTCACATTTTTAATTATAAAATCTTGTCCGTTTCCTCACTTGCCCGGGTCCATCTCAATTAACAACTACAAAATGTCCCGAAGGACGTGAATGCCCATCACTGCAGGAAGTGGGGTAACACAACGATGTAGACCAGCTTTTCCCAACCTGTGGTGGCATTTCAGGTGGGCCAACCCCAGAAGAAACCCCAGCCCCCTTCAAACACCCCACCTCACCCCCCTTACCCCACCACTCCCACAATCACACTCAGTTCACAGCAGCAGAATTCCAAGAAGATCATTGTGGTTGACCCCGGACAAAACCCCATCCACTGGTCTGACAGTCACGCTCAATTCACAACAAGTGAATCTTGGTTGACCCCAGAAGAACTCTATCCACCGGTTAGAAGATCACACACGATTTACAGCTCAGCATCGCAGCCCTGGGTGGACAACCTCTTCATCCCCTGCTCTGACGATTGTGCTGGATCCATCAAGAAGGTAAAGTATTGACGATCTTGCTTCATTCATCTAACTCTCTGGTGATCGCACAGGACCCCCAAACCACCACCACTTTGACTATCATGCTTGATTTACCAAGGAGGAGTAGCATTGACAATCATGTCATGTCATCATGTCTAACACACTGGCACTCTAGTAATAATGCGGGACACCCAACTCACCACTTTGATGATTACAATGATCACACTTGATTCACCTCACTCCCATTGCTCAGAAGACCCCAATAAGCTCAACGGTGATGGAAAATCACGCCCCACCCCATCTTGGTGGGTTGCAAACCCACTGGCAAGAGGATCACGATACCAAAATGGTTTGGGAAACCCTAATTATATTCATTTTCAAAAAATTACATTACAGATTGTCCCACATGTGCTCTTAGGGGGCAGTCGAAAGGACCTAAATGAGCATGAAAGAACAAAAGATAGAGGATTTGAATGGAGTGTTAATGCCTTTCCCTTCTCTCAATAGAAAACTAGAAGACTAACAAACATATTCCTATCTCCGAACACATGCAATAGCACCACTTCCTGCTTCCAAGAAGACTCCACCCCTGGTCCCTGTTTGATGACATCACTTCCAGCTCTCAACACCAACATCATTTCCTGTACCACTGTAATTTCCTGTCTGTTAACCAAGACCTTTGAACAATACTCTGCCCATCAAATGTCTATAGTCACGAATTTTGACCGTTGTATCAGTCTATTAAGATTTCTCAGGATCACCGTCATTATACAGGGAATTCCTCCAACACTTGACTCATTTCTCCTGTTATTTATTCCGTTACAAAATATTAGAATTTTCCCAGTATTACCGTGCCCCTCTTTTTGATATTGTGCCATTGGCGAAAGAATCCAGGTAACAAGTGGTAGGAGCAGGACTTGCGGTGGCATTAGCTATGCAGAGTGGTACTGAATCACTGATCTCTGTGGATGACTTGGGCACAGACAATCGTAACCAAAGATACCCCACATGGGGAAAGTTTTTACTTTGCTCTCTTTCTGTGCTTTGTCGAGTGGGCACGGGTCCTGCACACCATATAACGAGAGAAGAAAACAAAAATACAATCACCAGTCTAGGAAACTTGGGACACAGGCGCCCCGGCCCATCTTTTCCGCTTGCCACCTCTCCTCTTCTCTGGCTTCGTTCTCTCTCCTAAGATGAGTCCTCATAGCTCTGCCTTCTCAACTCTGATTTCAATGGCCATGGAGTCTGTGGAAGGACCTCTAAACTTGGTCCTAGAGTCCCTTCTGTGTAACAATGAGGTGTGGTGGACTTTCAGGCCCTCCTTTAATCACCCATCAGTGGAAATGTCCTGTGGAGATCAGAGCCAGATCAGCTGTACTTCAAGGTAACCCAGCGAGGTGACAGAAGGCTGCCCTCTAGAGGCCTGTGGAAGTGCAACATTAATATGTCTGAGTGTGTCAAACCTTTTACAATCCAGTATATATATATATATATTCTGTATATAATATAAATTGTTACAAGCTTTTATATATATTATAGTTGACTAAGTGTTGCATCTATGAATTTTTAAGTGTGCCTGCCTTTTGGTTCATTTATTCAAACTGAACAATTCCCCTGATGCTTGCTGCCCATTTGTTGAATGGCCTGTCAGCATTGTAATTTATCAATAAGACAAATGTTCGCCTTGTAAGGGAATGGAATAAAGTGCTTTGAGACAAAATAAAAATCTTTACCAAAAAGAAAAAAAAAAAAAACTCCCTCTGACAATAAAAACACCCGAGTATAAACATAGAAAGTCTTTCCGAAACATTGTTTGCAGAAGAAAGGACAAATACGGCTTATCGAAGCTCCGTTGCTGTGATTTACAAGGTGGGACGCTGGTGATGGCCGCTGTCTGATTTGCAGCCCTGTCATCATCACTTTGGAGTTTTGGTCCATTTTCTGGGTTGTTGTCGACCTTTATATTCTAGCGTGACGTACATCTCAAGGTCATGCATACCAAGGGGAACTGCAAATTAACATTTCCCTATGTATTTATTCTATTTATTTAGACAGAATTCATATCTATCTATTATATAGCGCTTTTCACATCTATCTTCACCAAACTCTGGACAACGCATTGAAGTCAATGGGAAAATAGGAAACTGAACTAGTTTTGAGGGGATTATAATGGTGTGGTGGTCTTTTAAGTGCCCCTGAGGGTGAGAGAAGCATCTGCCAAGTATGCTGGGTTGATTAAAGTGGCCAAGAATTTGAGCACTTGTGCTAACCATTGTGCCTCCCTGTGATAAAATTAATGGAACTAAACATCAGATCAGTAAAGTGTCCTGCAGACAGGAAGCATGAATTCACTACAGTAAGGCTCACATCGCTCAGATTCAGCAGCAGGGACTCACCTCTCTCGAAAAGACGTTTGGTGTTTTTTTTCCCTGCCACTTTTGCTTGTTCACTGCCACTGCTACCACATACTGTAAGTGCAACACGTGGCTTCTTCACTCCTTCCTGTTTGCAGCAACTGCATGGCATTCTGGGTAATTCTAATAAAGGGGTACACTCATGTAGTACACACACAGGTCACATACAAATTAACAGAAAAAGTCGTTAACTTTAAGACACGAACACACCAAAACAATTCCAGTTTCCTTCTGCACATGCATTTGGTTTTAAATTGATTTTAAATTTTTCTGCTACTCTTTATCTCAGTACTTGGATTAGCGGGGGGAGGGGTGGGCTTAGGCAGAAAAGGGCTCTCCCATCCAGGCTCTGTCATGTCACACTGGCCTCACAAAGCATCATGGGGCCCTGGGAACAAAACGTTTGTCTACGCCAACAGCACAGCAAAATTCCAGGGAGATATTCAGGAAATATAATCACAGCATATTTGATGCAAAAAAATGTTTTGCCAAATTTTGACAATCAGCAATAGAGACAAAAATAT
>JANRMT010062852.1:8324530-8345914 GCA_026402145.1 Polypterus bichir lapradei
ATAGATAGATAGATAGATAGATAGATAGATAGATAGATAGATAGATAAGGCACTATATGATAGATAGATAGATAGATAGATAGATAGATAGATAGATAGATAGATAGATAGATATTTATGAAAGGTGCTATATAATAGATAGATAGATGTGAAAGGCACTATATAATAGATAGATAGATAGATAGATAGATAGATAGATAGATAGATAGATAGATAGGAAAGGCACTATATGATAGACAGATAGATATGAAAGACACCACATCACAGTTAGATATGAAAGGCACTATATCATAGATCTGTGGTGGGCTGGCGCCCTGCCCGGGATTTGTTCCTGCCTTGTGCTCTGTGCTGGCTGGGATTGGCTCCAGCAGACTCCATGACCCTGTGTTAGGATAGAGCGGGTTGAACAATGACCGACTGACTGACTGACTGTCTATATCATAGACAGATAACCCTAATTTCTGAAAAGCACTTTATGACAGGTACTGTATATAGATTAAAACATAGCTATAAAAGCAATGTTAGACAGAATAACAGTAAAAAGTTATAAAAGGAGTGGCTAAATATCGATGATAGACAGATGAAAGGGGAGTGGTTAATAGTGAATTATAAACAAATAATGCATATATGAATAATGGTAATGGATTTATAACTAATGATAAATGGATAGAGAGTGGCTAATTAAAAATAAGTAGGGGCAAGAAGCGATAGATAGATAGATAGATAGATAGATAGATAGATAGATAGATAGATAGATAGATAGATAGATAGATAGATATGAAAGGCACTATCTGATAGATAGAAAGATAGATAGATAGGAAAGGCACTATATGATAGATAGATAGATAGATAGATAGATAGATAGATAGATAGATAGATAGATAGATAGATAGATAGATAGATGTGAAAGGCACTATAAAATACTGACACTATATAATAGACAAATAGAATGCTAAATAGATGTGAAGGGATATAAATAGAAATTTAGACAGACAGATATGAAAGGCACTATACAACAGAAATATACAGTAGATGGAAATGAAAGATACAACATAAAAGATATATAGATTAAGAAATACAGTAGATATAAAAGGCACTACATAGCTGACATAGAAAAATATGTAGAAAAACAGATATGAAAAGTGATAGAGAGAGAGAAAACTAAGAGAAGGAGAGTTGTTAATGATAATTATCTAGAGAGGGTGGGACTAATAATTAAATGAATATACTGTATATATACAATAGTATTATTATTAGATACTATTAGTAGATAAATATTTAAATAAGAAAGACATTATACAGTACTGTAGACAGAGAAATATACAGACAGAAATTAAAGGCGCTATATAAAATACATATAGATAGAGAAATAGATGCAAAAGGCAATAATTAGTAGACAGATATAAGAAAGGCAATACATAATAGATATATTGATATGAAAGGCTTTTTGAAATATTTTAGAAAGAGACACAAAAATGAAAAGCACTAAATAAGAGGCATATAGCTAGAACATTTAGATGTGAATGGAAGTGTAAAATATATATGAAATATAAGAATATTCAGAAAGAGAAATAGAAATGAAAAGCATTATATAATGCAGCATATATACATACTGTATAGATATATAGATAGATGGATGGATATCAAATGCACTATATAAATGACATAGATGAAAAGGAAATGGCTAATAATAATAATAATAATAATAATAATAATAATAATAATAATAACAGGGAGTGGCTAATGAGAATTAAGTAGAAGGGCTTGTGCCAGACAGATAGACATGAAAGGCATTATAGAAGATTAACTGATTAAAATGGATTGGCCAAAAGAACAGATAATTATTGCTAGATAGAGAGAAGGCACTTTATATTAAGTAGATAAACGATAACATATCTTGAAAGGCGTTTTCAATCAGGTTGATAGAAAGTGAGTGGTTACTGATAATTAGATAAACAAAGAGGAAACAGCTAATGCTAAACAGAATGAGAGAGGGACTAATGAGAAATAAATAGTAGGGGGTGGCTAGTGATATATTGATCAATAGATGGATATTTATATATACATAAAGTGCACTGTATAAGATAGATAGAAATGGATAGATGATCAATACATACAAAGAGATTGGCCATTGATAAATAGAGAGTGAGAATAACTAGACCAAAAGATGGACTGATGTCAAAGCTACATACAGTAGATAAAAAATAGCTTGAGAAAGGCAAAGTAAAATTTTGGAGAGTGATAACAAGTACCTAGTGTCTGACTATAATGTGAAAGGTGAGGGGCTGCTAATCGTAATTAAATAAATGCTCAGATATGAATGGCAGCATACAATGACATTACAGAGTCCAACTCCAAGCAACCCAATAATGGAAAATGTGGCTTCTGAAAACAGGCGGATTACTGACAACAGTGAGTTGGGCGTATGCCTCACCGCTCCATTGACCACTTTCAGTTCCCACATTCCAACAACACACACATTAGGATTACTAATCAGCACGAATCAGCCCGTCGTGGGTGTGTGCCTCATACTGTAGGTCTTCTGGCATATTTCAACTTGACTGGCACTTCTAAACGGGCCGTCCATTAGTTACTGTTTGAGCCTGCATGTATGAAGCTCCACTACTGCTTAGTTTTTGGTTTCTTGCCTTTTTGCTGGGATAAACTCTGGCTGCCTGTGGCTTTAAAATGAAAAAAGAAATCCATAGAAAATGGATGGGTGGATGACGGATTATTGAAGTAACAAGGTCACAATAGTTCACTCATTAGCTCCGGTGGTCTGGGTTCTAGTTCCCTCAAGGTCACTCAGTGACTGATCTCATGCCCCTTCAATCTATAAAGGCAATTCTGAAATGGCATGATGAGAATCACAGTAAACTGGCAGAATATGAGTGCTGGCATCATGAAGATTTGTTAACATAAACATTCCCATGTTTGATAGAAAACCCGGTTAGGAAAAGGATGTACGGGATGCTGTGTATCGCCTAATGATTCCCGTGTGTCTGGTTGTTTTCTTCTGGATATCGAGGGCTCAGGAATCGAGGATGCTTTAGGATACGTGATTCATTTTCTCCCTTTAGGAATTTCTAGCTCTCTCTATACATATACAGTATATGTACCGGCCACTTTATTAGGTACACCTGCATTCCAAACGTCTGTAATTCTTCATAGCATTCATTCAACAAGGTGCTGGAAACATTTCTTAGGGATTTTAATCCGTATTGATATGATAGCATCACGCAGTTGCTGCAGATTTACCTTCTGCACATCCATGATGCAAATCCTCCGCTCCACCACATCCCAAAGGTGCTCAATTGGATTGAGATCTGGTGACTGTGGAGGCCAACTGAGTACAGTGAACTCATCGTCATGTTCAAGGAACCAATCTGAGATTTTTTGAACTTTGTGACATGGCGCATTATCCTGCTGGAAGTAACTATTAGAAGATGGGGACACTGTGGTCATAAAGAGGTGGACATGGTCAGTGACAATACTCGGGTAGGCTGTGGCATTTAAATGATGGTCAGTTGGTACTAAGGGGCCCAAAGTGTGCCAGGAGAATATCTCTCACATCATTACACCACCTCCAGCAGCCTGAACCGTTGACACAAGGCAGAATGGATCCATTCTTTTGTGTTGTTGACACCACATTTTGAGCCTACCATTCAAAAGTCACAGCAGAGATTGAGACTCATCAGACCAGGTGATGTATTTTGGATGAGCGCATGCAAATTGTAGCCTCAGGTGCCTGTTCTTAGCTGACAGGAGTGGCACCCACTCCTGCTGCTGTAGCCCACTTGCTTCAAGGTTCAATGTGTTGGGTGTTCAGAGATGCTCTTCTGCATGCCTTGGTTGTAACAAGTCTTTATTTCAGTTCCTGTTGCTTTTCTGTCAGCTCAAACCAGTCTGGCCATTCTCCTCTGACCTCTGGCATCAACAAGGCATTTTCAGCCAGAGAACTGCCACTCACTCATATTTTCTCTTTTAAAAGACCATTCTCTATAAACGCTAGAGATGGTTGTGATTGAAAATCCCAGTAGATCAGCAGTTTGTGAAATACTCAGAGCAGTCCGTCTGGCACCAACACCAGTATCACACGCAAAGTCACTTCAGTCACCTTTCCTCCCCACTCTGATGCTTGGTTTGAGCTTCAGCAGGTCATCTTGACAAGGTCTGCAGGCCAAAATGCATTGAGCTGCTGCCATGTGATTGGCTGATTAGGTATTTGTGTTAACAAGCAGCTGAACAGGCGTACCTAATGAAGTGGCCGGTGCTAATGTGTGTGTGATTTATACAGTAATCCCTCGCTATATTGCGCTTCGACTTTTGCGGCTTCACTATATCACGGATTTTATATGTATCCATCCATCCATCCATCCTCTTCCGCTTATCCGGGGTCGGGTCGCGGGGGTAGCAGCTTAAGGAGAGAAGCCCAGACTTCCCTCTCCCCGGCCACTTCTTCCAGCTCTTCCGGGAGAATCCCAAGGCGTTCCCAGGCCAGCCGGGAGACATAGTCCCTCCAGCGTGTCCTGGGTCTTCCCCGGGGCCTCCTCCCAGTTGGAAGTGCCCAGGATACCTCACCAGGGAGGCGTCCAGGAGGCCTCCTGATCAGATGCCCGAGCCACCTCATCTGACTCCTCTCGATGCGGAGGAGCAGCGGCTCTACTCTGAGCCCCCCTCCTGGATGACTGAGCTTCTCACCCTATCTTTAAGGAAAAGCCCAGACACCCTGCGGAGGAAACTCATTTCAGCCGCTTGTATTCGCGATCTCGTTCTTTCAGTCACTACCCATAGCTCATGACCATAGGTGAGGGTAGGAACGTAGATCGACTGGTAAATTGAGAGCTTTGCCTTACGGCTCAGCTCTTTTTTGACCATGACAGACCGATGCAGAGCCCGCATCACTGCGGATGCCGCACCGATCCGCCTGTCGATCTCACGCTCCATTCTTCCCTCACTCGTGAACAAGACCCCGAGATACTTAAACTCCTCCACTTGGGGCAGGATCTCGCCCCCAACCCTGAGAGGGCACTCCACCCTTTTCCGGCTGAGGACCATGGTCTCGGATTTGGAGGTGCTGATTCTCATCCCAGCCGCTTCACACTCAGCTGCGAACCGCTCCAGAGAGAGCTGAAGATCACGGCCCGATGAAGCAAACAGGACAACATCATCTGCAAAAAGCAGTGACCCAATCCTGAGTCCACCAAACCGGACCCCTTCAACACCCTGGCTGTGCCTAGATATTCTGTCCATAAAAGTTATGAACAGAATCGGTGACAAAGGGCAGCCCTGGCGGAGTCCAACTCTCACTGGAAACGGGCTCGACTTACTGCCGGCAATGCGGCAATTTTATACAATTGTATACAATTTTATATGTAAGCATATCTAAATATATAATGCGGATTTTCCGCTGCTTCGCGGGTTTCTGCAGACAATTTACTTCTGGTACATGCTTCCTCAGTTGGTTTGCCCAGTCGATTTCATACAAGGGACGCTATTGGCGGATGGCTGAGAAGTGTGGTATAGCGGGTCCACAGCTTGCTTGATAAAGGCCATTTTTTTAAATAAATAATCACCGCTCTCGCGGTGGCTTAGCGAGGGGGCGTTGGGCCATAGCAAGCCACGGGGCGTTCAGTGGTGTGGGCGTTTCTCACCGAGTGCACAGGTGAGGGACTGCCCACATCCGTGATTGTTCCGTGGCTAATTTGCTGCAGCTGCTATGGTCCTTTGTTGCTTAAATAGAAGCACGAGTCGGTTGGCGGGAAAAAAAAGAAAAAGATTAGGAAGAAAAAAGAAAAGAAAAAGAAAGAGAGAAGGAAACGGAGGTTGGCAGCAGGAAGCAGTGAGGAGGAGAGCGAACAAATCGGTGCAGCAGGAAGCGGGCGAGCGACCGAGCGAACGCTCGCAGGTGGCTGAAGGCAGCCTGGGTGTTTGGCCGACACCCAGGGCGTTGTAGTTGTTGTCGCTCCCGCTGAACAAGCAGGTAGCGGGAGTGACCAAAGAAGGAGACGGATGACTCCGCTTGGGGCCGCGGATGACAGCGGGAGTCAGAACTTGGGATGTGTTGTCCTCCACGTGGGAGCCTTGGCCGTGAGAGGAATTCCCAGGTTGCGGTCTGGAGGGAGCGGAACCGAAGCCAGGGATCGGGACGCCGCCAGATCGGTAGTGGTGAGAAGGTCAGCTGCAGGTAGAGTGGACAGGGAGAAGCAGGGGAGTCACCAGTTAAAAGAACAGCACCGGGCTTGTTGAGGATTTTTAATGACTGCTCCTGAAAGAAACATTTTAACCTCTCGTTTAAAAAGGATTGTTTTTCTTATGGTTTTAACCTCCATATTTTCTTAAGGATTATTTATTTATTGAGAAGCACTGCACTTTCTTTGGACACTGATTTCTTTATGACTGTTGTTAATAAAAGCACTTTTCACTTTTTACCATCCCCTTGCTCAAATGTTGTCTCACTGTTTAGCTCACTCGGTGACATTATCGACGGTGTTGGGTTCAAGGGCTTCCAAAAATCAGATGGGAGCGTGGAGCCAGAACCCGCATCGTCAGAAGAAGCTACCCAATCAAAGCACGCAGTTAAGTTCCTGCGTGCTGATTGGCTCAGCGACGGAGCGTTGAATTCGATTCCGCTGCGTTAACCAGGAAGTCTCGTCTCACTCATTCAGCATCAACATGTTTCGCTGTGTAAAGAGCTAACTGTTGTGTTTATCTTTGTGCATAGTCAAGCCCTTCGTTATGGCTCCAAAACGATCTGCTCCTGCTACTGCTTCAGGAGCCGTGCTCAGGCGCCAACGGAAGATTGCTGAAAAGGTAAAAGTTTTGGATATGTTGAAGGAAGGGAACAACTACACCGCTGCAGGATGCCATTACGGCATCAGTGAGTCCACGATTCTTTTTATTTAAAAAGGAGGAAAGGAATATAAGATCTACGGCCGCAGTGTCCTTTAACCAGGGCACAAACCGAGTTGTAAGTGGGTGTAATAAGGCGGCAGTCCGGATGGAATCTGCTTTAGGGATTTGGATAGAAGACTGCCGGAAGAAGAACAATGGCGGTGCTACACAATTGCCTGAAGTGGCTCCTTTAGAAGAGCTGTAACGCTCTCCTTTGTTGTGCAGTAAAATTAAACTCATCGTTATCGGACAAGTCGTCGTGTCATTGTTGGTGACTACCCATAACTAATTTTCTACACGTACGTACGTTTATTGTAACTGTACACACATTTTATACAATTTTTCTTGCATTGTAGGTATTTATTGCCGGTGGCCTGTCTATCGTAATAGCTGTAACATATGTGATATCGGAGACGCTCTACATCCATGCATCCATCCATTTTCCAACCCGCTGAATCCAAACACAGGGGTCTGCTGGAGCCAATCCCAGTGCACAAGGCAGGAACCAATGCTGGGCAGGGTGCCAACCCACACCAAGCACACACTAGGGCCAATTTAGAATACACCTAATGTGCATGTGTTTGGACAGTGAAACCGGAGCGCCCGGAGGAAAACCACACAGACAAAGGGAGAACATGCAAACTCCACGCAGGGAGGACCTGGGAAGCGAACCCAGGTCTCCTAACTGCGAGGCAGCAGCGCTACCACTGCGCCACCGTGCCACCACCTGAAAGAGTTAAAGAACATTAAAATGAACAGATAAAATCATACAAAGTGTACACTGAGGGCCTATCCTTGGTGCTGGTTATTTACTTACTACATGTTCTTCACAAAGAAAACCATAAATACTTGGAACAAGTGACCAAGTAGTGTGGTGGACAGTAGGACATTAGGGACTTTCAACAGTTGACTTGATGTTATATTGGAAGAATGAAGTGGATAGGACTTGCGAGCTTTGTTGGTTTGTTCTAATCTAGACTGTTGTAATGTTATAGAAATCTGCAAACTGAGGTGGGCTCATGAAATGAGTCGACGATAATACATTTGGCGTAGTCAGCAGGATTTGTAGTCAGTAAGCTTTTTTGGGCCGAACGACCTCTCACCATCTATGGAAAAAATGTACAGCATTTGCATGTTATAGATTTTTCATTTATTTTTATATTACCTAATCAATTACAATATGTTTAAAACTGTATTATGTATTAAAACTCCTTAATGATATACGATACGTATGTTTGTGAGTAGTATATAAAAAGTGTGTTTACATACATAATTTCAACGAATCTTACCTAATAACTAAGAGAATATAAAGAGTTTTTGCTGTATAACTGTGTGGGGAATATTTATAAACATTGTGGGAGAGTTTATAAGGGGTTAAAATATATAAAAATAACCATACAAACATATGGTTTCTACTTCGCGGATTTTCACCTATCATGGGGGGGTCTGGAACGCAACCCCCGCGATCGAGGAGGGATTACTGTATATATCTTTCTATTCTAATAATAAAAATCCTGAGATGAGACGAGACTTTTAATCCTGTGATGAGACGTGATTTTCTCAGAGAGTCACTTTCATCTCCCGCGAGACGAGACTTTGTGCCAAGAGATTTAAACACACCCGGGGCTGGAAGTAAAAGACAAAGAGTAGATGACAAAGTAGAACGTCGTAAAGAATTCAAAAACGTTGGCGAAGTGTTCTTCAAAAACAACAAATCCATCATCACTACGCAACGCACCTTCTGAACGCACTTCAGCATTCCTCCTCACGGTGACGTCCCAAATCAGAAAACAATTCTTCAGTGGGTGGCTTAGACATTGAACAGAAAATGTCCAGGCCGTCCTCAGACTGTACAAAAACATCCAAGCTGTAAGGGCATCCATTCTGCAGTCTCCTAGACGTTCAGTGCGTTTCTGCCTTTTCAACACGTCTTTGATTTTGCATGAGGACCTTCATTTCCATCCATACAAAATGATGGCAGTGCAGGAACTCCCTGAGAGAGACAGGGAGAGCCGTAGAGAGTTGTGCGCCAGTATTCTGCAAACCGAGATGCCATCGTCATGTACACCGACGAGGCACATTTCCATTTGAATGGTTACGTAAATAAGCAAAACCTTCGCTATTGGGCTGAAACCAACCCTGGTGAACTTCATCAGAGACCCCTGCGAAGTGAGCACACTTGTTACAGTTTGGTGGGCCTTTGCAGAATTTGGCATTGTAGGCCCTTATTTTTTTGAGGAGTATGGGGAGCAACAGTCACTTCAGAAAGTGACATTGAAATGCTGGAGAACTTCCCAACTGGAAGAAATGGATGTGGTGGATGCCTGGTGTCAACAGGATGGAGCAACAACTCATACAGCCTGTGCGGAGATCCATGCGGGCAATGTTTCCGGGGAAGCTAATCTCCCTGCACGGTCTTCACGTTCGCCTGATCTCGCGCCGTGCGATTCCGATCTCAAGTTGAAGGTAGACACACACACCGACCTCAAAACCTTGAACTCCCTCAAGGACGCTATCCACCACAAAATTGCCATCGTACCCCCTGGAAATGGCCGAACAAGTCATGCAAACGAAGAGTGTATCGCTAATGATGGCCACCATCTTGAAGACATCGTTGTTAAAACACAGTGAAAAAGAAATCTATTTTGTGTACCCTCTTCTTGTGTCGTAATAAAATTTATTTTATCTTGTAGCGTTTTTGGTAGAATAAACATTTGAAATGTGGTCGGCCTACTTCTTTTTGGCTCACCCTGTATAACATATAGCACTTTATAAAAACACATTCACCATATAACTGGTTCCATGTGATTTGTTTTCCAGTGTATGCAGGTTATGCCCACCCAGAAACACCAAAAACAAAAAATGGCCAACGTGTACATTTCCTACTCTGAAAACAGCTGGATGAAGGGGCTTTGATGTGCCATCCATTAATGGCAGAAAGACAAAGCTATACTTTTGACTTTCATGTCATCTCAATGTTTAGGCAGATGAGCAGAAGACTGGCACAAAATATTTATTTTTCCATTGAAGACTTAAACATAGGCCGTCACATAGTCCTGCTGTGGGGTGACAGCCTTGAATTTCCACCTGAATCACTCTATAGCAGTGACTGACACGGCTGGTATTATTATTATGATTATTTTTTTTTTGGTGAACTATATCAAATATTGTGTGCGCCTTTTCTGGCCTACAGTAATCGTATTGATTCCTTTAAACCACATCATCCCATGACTTTTAAATACCAATCAAAGCATACAGCTTATGCTTAAGAGCCGAAACTCTGCCTCAGGGCTGATGTTGACTTTTGTCAAAATTCAGGGGTAGAGGACGGTAATCGGCTGTAAGATACGACAAAACTCGCCCTTACGTTTTAGTTTGACTCTCTTTGCTTGAAGGAAAGTTACGTAGCTTTGTTGATTTGACCTCGATTCCCTGTGCGTGCATGTGTAGTGAAGAGCAAACAGCCTCTAAAATGGCATCGACATCTGGCGAGACTAAAGCAGATGTGCAAAGCAAAATACTCCATGGACATTTTACGTATTATTGCTGAATCGAACTCTGACTCTGAGTTTGATGCAAGAGATCTGGAGGGGGATATCGAAAATGAAAGTGAGGGACCAGCATCGGCTGATTGGTCCCCAGCTGATCGTGGCGCTGATACGCCTACAGCAGCATTCGCCTAGGACAGGGGTGCCCACACTTTTTCGGCTTGCGAGCTACTTTTAAAATGACCAGATCAAAATGATCTACCTACATTAAAAATACTATACAGTAATCCCTCGTTTATCGCGGGAGATAGGTTCCAAGGCCGGCCGCAATAACTGAATTTCCGCAAAGTAGGGACACCATATTTATTTAATTATTTAACGTGTATTTGGACGTTTTTAAACCCTCCCAGTACTGTTTACAACCCACCCTTTACTCTATTAATAACAGGGACAACTGCTAAGCAATATGAAATCGGTAGATAAGTTTACAGTTACTGTATAGCGAAGTACACGTAGCTACAGTATATATGACGTGATGATGGTGATGAATATGCAGTAAAAATGATGACGATGAAGGTGATGATGACTTTTACTGTGCAGCCGATGACTGTATTTTACGTCTCTTCAGATTTCCTGGGGCACCTCTTCCACGGTTTCCGAAGGTGTATCCGTAGTAGTAGTATTAACTGGCTCTTTTTTGCGAGGCTGCTAAAACATTGCGATCGGCAGTTGCTGCCGCTGCTTCTTTTTCCGGTCGAAGAGCAGCTTGTAGGCGGTCATGACGTTGTCGACCTTGTTGCAAAATTGGACCGATCGAACCATATCGTCGTCCCATTCCTGTGACCGCTCTTGCAGATCCTTAGCCAGTCTGTGGGATCTGGGCATCAGTCAAAGCACCAATCACGGGCCCAATTAGAAAGCGGGAAGCTGTGATATGTCGTCTCCCTCCAATGTACCAATCACAGCCCGTGTTACAACGCACTTAGTAACCGAACTTGTTTTGTTGTTCTTAGACTAGGAAATACTACTACTATATTTAAAAACCCGCAAAGTCGTGAATCCGTGAAAAGTGAACCGCGAAGTAGCGAGGGATTACTGCATATATATATTTATATGCTGAGTATCAGAGGTGGGTAGTAACAAGTTACATTTACTCCATTACATTTACTTGAGTAACTTTTTAAAAGAATTGTACTTCTAAGAGTAGTTTTACTGCACCATACTTTTTACTTTTACTTGAGCATATTTGTGAAGAAGAAATGCTACTCTTACTCGGCTACATTGGCCAACACTCGACTCGTTACTTTTTTTCCATTACATAAAGTCTGACAGACAATTTTCAATCTGCTCCGTGTAGCGAATGCTGTCAAGTTGCGCACACGCCTTCCATTGCGTCTTCAGCTCTGACGCGAGGTTTTGGATGTTCCCCAAATCAAGGTACTGCACCTTTGAGGACAGATGTTGCATTTTTCGTTTGAAAGCATTAACTGAGCTAATCATATTGACTTTGGTTTTCTCTTTTCCTTGTAGCTGTAAATTAAGCTCATTCAACATGTTGGTCAGATCGGAAAAAAAATGCCAAGTCTAGCGGCCATTGATCGTTATTAAGTTGCTTGTATTCTGCATGTTTAATAACAAGGAGAAACTCCTTTTTCTCCGGCCAGGGGTCTTGAAATCTCAGCAGGAAATTCTCCCCTAGCCATCTGTCTCAACGAAGGCCTCTGTTATCATCTCTCCATCTTGGAAGGACTTCTTATGCTTCATGATCGAATGACTCACCCGGAATGATGCTTCGGTGTGTCTGCCTTTGCTTTTGAATTCAGCCGAGTGAAAAATGACAGCAGTCCGATTAACTGCGATTTTAGTTCCCTCTCCTTTCTCTTTCTCAGATCGCTTTTTGGAAGGAAGTCAGTTTCGTAGTTCGAAAGTGCCTTTCCACATTTTCCTTCTTTGGAATAGCAATGATAGATTGACAGATCGGACAAACGCACTTCGATTGTGACATTGTGAGGGAAAAAAATCCTCTTCCAATTCCACATCCAGCCCGTAACCAATAAATCTTTTCAAAAATCCCTTCTTTAGTCGATATAAATTGGAAGGCTAACTAGATCACTTACAATAGATAGCCGGAGTTTTGCAGTAGCTTGCACGTTTGATCGTGCGTGCGGGATGACCAGTGTGTTAGAAGAAATGAGATCTCAGACTGGCCGCCCTGTATGTCAATCAAGTGGCAAATGCCATAGGGAGGATATATGATAGACTAACGTTTAAAAAAAACATTTTTTTGAATGCAATGCGATCTACCTGCACTACCTTTCCGATCTACCGGTCGATCACGATCGACGCATTGGGCACCCCTGGCCTTGGAGGACCACCACTTATGATGACAAAAGGTACAAACCATATCGCATCACACTGTGACTGCCACCATCACCCACCTGCTGTGTGAAGACAAAGAGGTAGCTGGCCCGCCGTTCATTCCTGCTGGCCATCGAGCCGCCCCTACACAGCCACTGCTGCCAGAGATGCCGAAGAGGCGCCAACAGCAGCCACAGCATGTAGCAACAGATGTGTGAAACCAGTGCATTGTGTGCCGAGTTTTTTGGAAAAAATATTCAGCCCTGAAAGAGTTAATCAGATGAAAGTTACAGCATCACCAATTAGGCTGGCATAGCTGACAACAGCTGAGCTCAGGTGCATTTTTAAAATACTCTCCGGTAAAAGCAATACCGCATACGATAGATTATCTCTCGGGAGGAGAGGCAATCTGCTCCTGCCTCCTCAGCAAATTCACCGACTCCACTGGAACATCTCCTACGGGCCAATCAAATTCCATGGCACACTCCATCATCGTTACGTGAGTACAGACAACTGCATGCCCCCATGGTGCTGGGCTATTTCTCACCCCAGTAATAATAATAATAATAATAATGTCTCGATGCATGCTCAATAATCCAGGTAAGGAAATTCTAGAAAGTTGATTCTGTTTCATCTGGACATCATTTTTTTTCTGATACGTTTCATCGCTCCCTCACTTCAGTTGACTGCAGGTTTCTCCAACCTTATAAACAGTACCTTGGCCTAATGACCGAACTAACACCATTGACTAACAATGGGACGTACTTCTCGGCTCTTTCTCTGTCTTTTGCAAACCTCAGGTCCTCAGTCTTGATGTTATCGTTGACAGTAACCTCTCTTTTTAGAAACAAGTAAATTACCCTCCAGAAATGACCCTCTATCTGCCCCAGCCTGGTGTTACGTGGGCGACCCCTTGGCCTGGTCCAGCCACTCAGGTCCCGAACAATGAGGATCTTATGAGCCGGATCACCCTCAGGTAATCGCACCACATGGCCGTAGTGCCGTAACTGATGCTCCCTCACAATGCAGGTCATGTGCCTCATTCGGGACTCCATGAGCAACACAAAGTCAAACCAACGGTACCCAAGGATTCTCTGAAGAGACACAGTACTGAAGGAGTCCAGTCTTCATCTCAGGTCACGAAACAATAGCATGTTGCAAAAAACAGGTGTCTGCAAAATACTCTGTTTGTTTTAAGCAAACAGAGATTTAAGAGGTGACAAGTGTTCAAAATTATGAAAAGAATTAGTAACGTAGATGATGAAAATTGTGTCACTGTCCAAATACTTATGGACCTGACGGTAGACACACACCAGAGCTGCCTGGATATAAGTGAAGATTGGGTTAAGGACGGAAAGCGAATGTTTATGTGTTTTCTTTTGTTAAATGGTGGCCCTCTTGTTACGGCAGTGGTGCTCAACCTGTGGGGCGCAAAGTAACAAAAAGGGGGGCGCGAAGATGTGAAAAAAAGAAAACAAGAATCAAAAATATGAAAAAAACATCTGTTGAAACCAAAACAAATTAACTTAAACTACATTCTGATACTGGAACAATAAATATAGAGTTAGATAAATGTCGATAAAAGTTAAGTAGGTATAATAAAATATGCATCTACATTTCAAAAAAACGTTGGGGGGGGGGGCGCGATTAAAACTGTTATGAAAACTCGGGTCGCAAATACTTAACGGTTGAGAAACGCTGTGTTACGGCCTATTATCCCGTCCGTTATCATCCACGCTGCCTCTCTGTCAGTGTCTCTGCTCTCATGAATTGAGAATTTGATCATTTTGGGACCAGCTGAATTTCAGAATTGTAATAACTCCTTGATGGGTTGTAACCTCGTCATGTCTGACTCGTCCTCTTACTTTGAGGTGGACAGTCCATAGAGCTCAAATGATAAAGAAGAGCTGACAAAGCAGGAGTTAAACAACAACTCTTTGATTCGCCTTTGGGTTGTGCTGCACTTCCACTCTCGCTACTGGTAAGTAATGACAAGCTCTGGTCATTTTGTTTGCTAGTCTGGCATCAGTGTGTTTAAAGGTTTGTGAAAATGATGTATGTTTGAATGGTGTGTAAACTGTATAGCACACAGGAAAAAAAAAACAAAACAATGGGACCCCAGGGTCTAAAATGTGGGCTCCAAAGTAGTCAGTCTTGTACATATTGTGCTAGATAGAAACTATGCCAAATTTGGTCGACATCGGTCAAAGGGTGTAGGATTGCAATACCAGCTCTGAGCCAGCAGGTGGTACTGCTGGCTTCCAAATTGTGCCATTCCAGCCGGTTGATTTAGGCCAGTGGTCTCAAACTACAGTCCTGGTGGGCCGCAATGGCTGCAGGTTTTCATTCTAACCATTTTCTTAATTAGTGACCTGTTTTTCGCTGCTAATTAACTTGTCTTGTACATATTGTGCTAAACAGTAACTGTGCCAAATTTGGTGCAGATCGGTCAAAGGGTGTAGGATGGCAATACCTGCTCTGAGCCAGTAGGCGGTACTACTGGGTTCCAAACTATGCCATTCCAGCCAATTGATTTAGGCCAGTGGTCTCAAACTCCAGTCCTGGAGGTGCCGCAGTGGCTGCAAGTTTTCATTCTAACCCTTTCCTTAATCAGTGACCTGTTTTTTGCTGCTAATTAACTTGTCTTGTACATATTGTGCTAGATAGTAACTGTGCCAAGTTTGGTGCAGATCGGTCAAAGAGTGTAGGATGGCAATACCTGCTCTGAGCTACAAGGTGGTACTGCTGGCTTCCAAACTATGCCATTCCAGCCAGTTGATTTAGGCCAGTGGTCTCAAACTATGGTCCTGGTGGGCCGCAGTGGCTGCAGGTTTTCATTCTAACCCTTTTCTTAATCAGTGACCTGTTTTTTGCTGCTAATTAACTTGTCTTGTACATATTGTGCTAAACAGTAACTGTGCCAAGTTTGGTGCAGATCGGTCAAAGGGTGTAGGATGGCAATACCTGCTCTGAGCCAGTAAGTGGTACTGCTGGGTTCCAAACTATGCCATTCCAGCCAGTTGATTTAGGCCAGTGGTCTCAAACTACGGTCCTGGTGGGCCGCAGTGGCTGCAGGTTTTCATTCTAACCCTTTTCTTAATCAGTGACCTGTTTTTTGCTGCTAATTAACTTGTCTTGTACATATTGTGCTAAACAGTAACTGTGCCAAGTTTGGTGCAGATCGGTCAAAGAGTGTAGGATGGCAATACCTGCTCTGAGCCAGTAGGCGGTACTGCTGGCTTCCAAACTATGCCATTCCAGCCAATTGATTTAGGCCAGTGGTCTCAAACTCCAGTCCTGGAGGTGCCGCAGTGGCTGCAAGTTTTCATTCTAACCCTTTTCTTAATCAGTGACCTGTTTTTTGCTGCTAATTAACTTGTCTTATACATATTGTGCTAGATAGTAACTGTGCCAAGTTTGGTGCAGATCGGTCAAAGAGTGTAGGATGGCAATTACTGCTCTGAGCTAGAAGGTGGTACTGCTGGCTTCCAAACTATGCCATTCCAGCTAGTTGATTTAGGCCAGTGGTCTCAAACTCCAGTCCTGGAGGTGCCGCAGTTTTGTTTTTTCTGTCCTCCTGGCCATCGGACCTCACTTTTATCCTATATTAATTAGTATTGCCTGATTTTATTTTTATATTTTGTCTTTTTTCTCTTTCTTCATTCTGTAAAGCACTTTGAGCTCCATCATTTGTATGAAAATGTGCTATAGAAATAAATGTTGTTGTTGTTGGAGGGCACCGTAGAGAGTGAGAGACACCACATACAAGATGATACAGTGTGGCGGCGTTCTACAGGCATTTCCAGTAAAGTGAAGCATGCATTTTTAAAAATCAAAGAACATCAAATGGCTTTTCTTTTAATAGGAAACAGTCGGCAGGATTCAGAATGAAGTTGTGGTGCAGCAAAAATCCCAATGAATTTCCAAAACCATCTGTAATGCGCAAATGAATTCTGAACAGTGCAGCCCATGTCTGATATGTCCGCCCAGGCACTAAACCTTCCATCTCCATTACGGTGGGGGTCAAAGAGCTGGACCCCCTGCAGCTTCAAATTTTAAGGCCATCACTGGTCACAATCTCACCCACACATTCACTAAGATCAGCTTCATTTAAAACCGGCAGTCGACCTAAACGAAGTATTTTAAGAATGTGGGAGGAAAACAGAAAACCTAATTAAAAGTAAAACACACACCCAGACATGAGGAGTAAGATGTTACGATATGTAGAGAGTGGAATTTGATCCCAGGACTCGGGAATTGTCAGGCAATTGGGGGGGTGGGGGGATCACCGCTATGCCACTGTGCTGCCATATGACAAACACGCTTCATTATAAAGACAGCAGAGCGGTTAGCACCCGGTCACTGTCTGAGTGTAGTATCACGACCTCCACCACCTTTAAAAACCATGGATTTCATTCCCAATTCCGTAAGTGTGGCTATCGGGTGAGTATTCATTGGTGCAAGTGCTGCATTTTAGATGGTTTGGGTTCCTGTGCCAGCAGCTCCTCATTTGGATTAGGCATTAAGAACTGTGTAGGGCAATTGTATTCACTTTTCCAAGTACAAATCTTGGTAAATTTGTGTGCCCTGCCAGTCCCCACATGGGCATAGACTGAGCCAGATTATTCTAAACATAAAAAAGTGAAAGATTTCATGGCTGGGCTTTGACACTGAGAGGCAGATTTTACGTAAAAGATGTGCCCTCTGCTGCCCTCAAGAGGACCACCTATGCATGCTAGGGCGGGCACAGCTGATAATAAATAACAATAATGATCTTCTTATATCATACGCTACCGTGGCTGTCCATTTGTCTGTCCAGGATTTTAAATCACCTGTAGCTCGCAAACCGTTGGACCTATTGACCTGAAATTTGGTACACATATATTACGTGGGGCGGCACGGTGGCGCTGCTACCTCGCAGGTAGGAGACCCGGGTTCACTTCCTTGGGCCCTCCCTGTGTGGAGTTTGCATGTTCTCCCCGTGGGTTTCCTCCCACAGTCCAAAGACATGCAGGTTAGGTGCAATGGCGATCCTAAATTGTCCCTAGTGTGTGCCCTGCGGTGGGCTGGTGCCCTGCCTGGGGTTTATTTCCTGCCTTGCGCCCTGTGTTGGCTGGGATTGGCTCCAGCAGACCCCCGTGACCGTGTAGTTAGGATATAGCGGGTTGGATAATGGATGGATGGATATACTACGTGATCCGCTTTCGGGGTGATGATTGACCTCCAAGTTTATTCCTCTTTTTATTTTTATTTTATTTTATTGGAGAATCAACTCTTGGCAGCAGGGCAGCTGTACGGCACATGCATATGTAGCAAAGTGTAAAATGTTATTTATAATTTAGTTTTTTTTTAGTTATGAACTTCCCCAAAAAGAGTTGATCCCTGTAAATAGTGTGGTCTATGGCCGGCTTGGCACCCTGGCCAATACCCCCAGGCCGCCAGACGGAGCCCTCCCTGCAGTAGGGAGGTGCCCCGAAGACCAGCAGGGAATTATGGACAATGGAGTTTTCATCCACAGCCCTGCTGGATACCCCAGGGGCTGCATGAGGGAGCTGCAGGGAGGAGCAAAGAGTCATATGTGCCCTATAACCCAGAAGTGCGTCATAGGCAGAGTGACGGCAGAAATGACGTACTTCCGGGGTGAAGAAAAGGACTTTTGATCTGACCCGGAAGTGATAGACGATCACATGGACTGAGGATTGGAACACTTCCGGGTTAGGGACTATAAAAGGATTGTGGGAGCTCCCAGACGGCAAGCTGAGCTGGCTGGTAGGAGGGCAACGCGTCTGGGAGTGGTGGAGAGTTTCTTATTGAGTACTGTATTGGTTTGTTTATGAGTATTGTGGAGGAGAGGGTGCTTTGTGCAATGTGCTGTAGAAATAAAGTCAACATTTGGACTTTTACCTGGTGTCTGGAGTCTTGGACAAGGGTTCAAGGGAGTGATACTGCCCCCTATCTGTCACAATAGTTAATAGCATACTATCAATTATACTTTGTTGTAGCACGGGCGTTAATTAGCGTCACACCTCACAAGCTGCACGCACCTTGTTTTTTGGCTCTAATGTGCGGTGGATGCTGTGGGGTAGGTTGTAGTTTCAGTTCTCCCTAAGTTTTTCCCGATTTTTATTTCATTTATTTTGTATTAATTTGTAATTGATTTAATTTATTATTTAATAGGCATAGGGGAGAAGATGTTTATGTGATGCCCTGTCCATTTTTTTCCTTTTGTTTTGAAAAGGTATACTATATGCATTTTTCTTTTCCTTTTATTTTTTTTGTTAAGAGTATGTAATTGTAAAATTCGGATTTTTTTTTGTATAAAGCAATCCATCCATTCATCCATTATCCAACCCGCTATATCCTAACTACAGGGTCACGGGAGTCTGCTGGAGCCAATCCTAGCCAACACAGGGCGCAAGGCAGGAAATAAACCCCAGGCAGGGTGCCAGTCCAATGCAGTGTATAAAGCTATGTGTATTGTAAATAGTCCTCTTTTGGAAAATTTGAGTAATTTTTTTGTAAATAGTTTTATATGCAATGTCTTTGTATAAATGAGAAGGGCAGAAGCGCGGTGGATTCTGTGGGGCAAAGGAGAGAAGACGTTTATGTGATGCCCTGTCCATTTTTTTCCTTTTGTTATGAATAGAGTTTCTTGAAGAGGAAAATAAAAGCTTGTGTTTAACCCTACGTGCCTACGTAACGATCATTTACACAATGCAGAGAAAGGCGGATTGAGTCGGTAAGGGCGCCGTTCTCATCCCTACCTCCTTCGCCGTCTCTTCTCCTACCTCTTCATATCTTAAATCATTCTTAAGGCAGATTGAAGACTTAAGTGCCAGCTTAAGTGAAAAATTAAGAAAAATGAACTAAGTGATTGCAACACAAACAGTGAAAGATCAGAAAAGATGCCGACGGAAGAAGAGAAGAAGCGGGCCGCTAGGGTGGAGATAAGAAGAGCTGCTCAGGAAGCAGCAAGCACATCAACCTCCGAGCAAATGAATGCTAAACGTACAGAGAAAGAGGATGAAAACTAGGAATGCTCACGCCAAGTGTGTGCCGTTACTGGTTAATAATTAATATTTCTGTTTCATAACATTCAAGTCAATAGAAGATATTACTTGACAAGGCTCAAGAGTGTTTAGAATAGCAAGAACGGTAAACCAAGGTGGAATTCACACGGCCTGACTGACTTGATGCTGAAGTAAAGGACAAAAGATAAAGAAATGCTGCATGATGGGTGCTTCATATGACTATTTGATAAAAACATAAATGTTGAACTGTTACTAAAACAAGTACTGCTATTATTATAATACGGGGGCATATTAAAATGATTAAAAGTACCCAGATATGGAAAGCTGATAAAGAGAGACCTGTGCCCACAGGCCCCTGGCTGTCATCTACTGAGTATGTCTGTGAAGATTCTCAGTCATCCAGGTGAAATTATCTGGTAGTTGAGTCATGGCAGCTGGACTTCTTTCTTGTTAGGTAGATACGTTTCACTGCTCAGACTGACGAAGCTGTTTGGATGAGCAGAGAAACGTGTCTACCTAACAAGAAAGAAGTCCAGCTGCCATGACTCAACTACCAGATACATCTACTAAGTATTGACACAAAGGTGGTGAATACTATAAGGGTCACCATTGGCTCCACGCTCCCTGTTAGCTCCAATCCAGAACTTTAACAGGGATGAGCCGGGCAAATGAGGGCACGCACAGTCAACAAGAGGTAGATGCCAATGCTTTGTGCTTTTAGTAAAGCTGAAAAGGTGCAAAATAGTGCGGGACGTCTTCCTCAATAGATAATCCAGTAAAACGAAGGTGAGATGTGGAGGATAAACACCAATCTATAAATACTGTAAATATACCTCAAAATGAAGTTAAATGATCCCCGATGTCTCTTTATAAATAGCTGGTGGTCTCCTCTGCTTATCCCGTCAGGACCCCCCTCCCGCCGACAGGCGAAAGTCAACCTTTTAATCTCGGGTTTCGGATTCCCACCACCAAGTTCCCCTCAGCCTCTGCAGGACAACACACCGAACCAAAACCCCACTCACGTCTCCCCGTCAGCCGGTTCTGTGGTGTCTAAAGGGAGACGTCGCACAAGTCCCGTATTTAGTTCTATGGGCCACCCCTTCTTCAGAAGGTACAGACCTATAAATACCTGGGAGTGCAGCTGGATGATAAATTGGACTGGACTGCCAATACTGATGTTCTGTGCAAGAGAGGACAGAGCCGACTATACTTCATTAGAAGGTTGGTGTCCTTCAACATCTGCAATAAGATGCTGCAGATGTTCTACCAGACGGTTATGGCGAGTGCCCTCTTCTACGCGGTGGTGTGCTGGGGAGGCAGCATAAAGAAGAGGGACGCCTGGAAAAACTGGTGAGGAAGGCAGACTCTATTGTTGGCATGGAGCTGGACAGTTTGACATCCGTGACGGAGCGACGGGAGCTGAGCAGGCTCCTGTCAATCATGGAGAACCCACTGCATCCACTGAACAGGATCATCTCCAGACAGAGGAGCAGCTTCAGCCACAGACTGCTGTCACCGTCCTGCTCCACTGACAGACTGAGGAGACCCCACACTATGCGACTCTTCAATTCCACCCGGGGGGGGTAAACGTTAACATCATACAAAGTTATTGT
>JANRMT010062852.1:8391517-8405097 GCA_026402145.1 Polypterus bichir lapradei
CTATTTTATTAAACCTCATATTATACAGTTTCAGATAACATTAATAAAAAAATTCTTGAAGGTTTCAATTCCTGAAAATTTTGGAAAACCTTTGAATACAGAAAAAAAAAAAAACGGAAATGTTGTGCTCTGAGCTATTTAAGATAATTTCAGATTTCCGCAGATTCTAGACCAGGAGTTCTCAACGTCGGTCTTGGGGACCCCCTGTCGTTGCAAGTTTTTGTTCCAACCAGCTTCTTTTTTTAATTGAACTCCTGGGCTAATTAAGTGAACTGATATTTTCCAAGTTATTTGTTTAGGGAACAATATATTAATTAGAAAACTAAGTTTGCTAAAAAAAAAAAAAAATAAAATGTACCAAGCAGTTATATAGGAATAATGAATTTTTTTCTTTTTAACAGTATTTTCATCTTGATTTTCATTCTACTTTTCTAGGTGTTCTAAATGTTTAATTAATGCATTATTTACTAATTAGTGGGTCTGACTCTAAAGTAGCTGCAGTTTTGATGATTCCGTGTTGTTTGCCTGGGTGTCTGCTCTGCTCGTTTTAAGTTGTCATTATTAAGATACAATGAAGGGGGAATAACTGCACAGAGAAAGGGCAAAGTATAATGAAATCAACACAAGAGAGTTAAGCATTTAAATATAGAGTAAAAGCAGAAATATTTATAAATGTCTTATGAATGTAAAAATCATGCTGCTATGCTTTTTTGAATGTCGAACAAAAGAAAAAAATAATACCAGCTAATTAAATGAGATCAGTGTGATCAGGTGTTGTCACTGATTAGGAATCCAGTTGGAACAAAAACCTGCAGCCACAGGGGGTCCCCAGGACCGATGTTGAGAACCCTGGTTCTAGACACATTGAGTCCAGAGTAATTTTTAAAAATCTCCTATTTTGGAATTTTTGATGCCTTCAATATTAAAAGCTAT
Organism: Polypterus bichir lapradei; assembly: GCA_026402145.1. Taxonomy (NCBI): domain Eukaryota; kingdom Metazoa; phylum Chordata; class Cladistia; order Polypteriformes; family Polypteridae; genus Polypterus; species Polypterus bichir. Next base: position 8,392,451 of record JANRMT010062852.1, read on the forward strand.
TTTACAAACTCTTTTTTAATAATGCCCTAATAATCTAATAATAATACCAGATTTTCATGGTTTCAAAACAGGACACATGAGTGTGCTTGATACAAATGCACAAATAAAATTGAAGACCCATGTCAGGTTGGATTCCTCCATGGAGTATGAAATCTCAGTCAGTTGAGGGTGGGGGGGAATTGTGGGGGGGAATCCGTCATTGCGTATCGGCTGTCTAAAAATGGAACAAATCGAACAAGGCATTTTGTTCAATATCAACTGGGCGACTGTCAACTTGACGAAAGACAATTTGGCGACGAAACAACTCGGCGACATCCTTTACCAGTTAGGTAGTAGTTAGGTTCAAAGAGATTTTTTAATTATATTTAAATGACAATGTAATTTAAAATGTTGAAAATAAATTTATATAATTGATGAATGAACTTTATTCTGCAGATGGATCAAACTCTATCTTACATTATCTTCTGAAACCAAAATTGCTAATCCTTTATATAAATTGTATTGATTGTAATCGCACGATAACGTTATTTAGAATAAAAAAGGTGACCTGCGAGTACGGCTTAAGGAATATCTTTACTCTCAGCGTATTGGGACTCTCATAAAGCAGGTGAGTCTATGGATTTTACATTGTCATTTAAATATCATTAAAAAATCTCTTTGAACCTAACTATTACCTAACTAGTAAAGGATGTCACCAAGTTGTCTTTTTGCCGAGTTGTCTGTCGCCCAGTTGCCCCCGAACGATCTGCATACTGGGCATAAATTGAGATGTCATGCTAAAAAATGGAACCTTCCTGGTGAAACCAGAATGTCTCACCACCCTACTCAGTAATGTTTTCACTGACAATCAGAGTCGTTGTGTTGAAGAAACTCACAGAGACCCTTGTGAAGTCAAATAAGAAAAAGCTCTTTATTCACACAGCAATGGAGCTGGTTCATGAAGCAGTCTCCTAGAAATCACCGTGAGCAATCTTTATATGTCCTTGTTTCAACCTCCATAATCTTGTGTGTGTGTGTGTGTGTGTGTATATGCAGACAGATTATTACAGCCAGTCTTTCCTTTTTCCGAAGCGGACAGTTCTTATCACCCACACCCAGACAGCTGGATCCTTCAGATATTCAGTTCATACACAGGACATGCCTAAGGCACCTCCTCTTATTGTTCAGGCACAGCTTCATAGTATATGAATATGTATACTTACGTTTAAAATACGTCGAGAAGCTGTTGAGATGGAAGTGTAAAACAGCAACCTAACATCCAGATCATTCTGAATGTGGGATGTGGGTGGAGTTACCAGTATTTGAGGGGTGGAGAGTTTAATATATATATATATATATATATATATATATATATATATATATATATAGTGGCACGGGACCCGGACACATACAGACGGACATCGTTGTTCACCCAACACACGTTTATTAACACCTATTTACAAGTGTAGCAGTGCACAAACCCAGTGCCTTCAGCACCGATTCCCCAAAAGTCCGGACCTTTTACACAGTCCCAAATGCCTTTCTTCTGGCCGCCTCCAGTCCTCTCTCCAGGTCCGTCCTCTTCCACCCGACTTCCGCACTCGAATGCAGGGAGGCGGCCCCTTTTATACCACCTCGGATGGGCTCCATCTGTTTCCCGGCACTCCTCCTTGGACACGCCCCCATGTGGCGGAAGCGCCGGCTACGCACCCGGAAGCCCTCCGGGTGTCCCCATTCTTCTTCCCCCCAGCGCTTCCGGGTGTGGCGGAAGTGCTGGGCTCCAGGGTTCTTCAGGCACCGGGGCGCTGCCTGGCGGTGGCCACAGGCCCCTACAGGGTTGGGCTTCCAAGCCCCCTACCCGAGGCCACCAACAAAACCAGGACGGTCGCCCCTTCGTGGTCGGGAGGAGGCACCAGCCCTCCTCCGGTCTCCTAGGGCTTCCCGGCTGGGCTTCACCCCCAGCCGCCTGTGACTATATATATATACTGGTATACTAGCTGTCCAACGTGGCTCCGCCCATGTGGTAGTAAAACAGGACAAACTTTAAAAATCAACAAAAAAAAATCAAAAAATTTAATTCTGGCCAAGCGGAAGGTAGGTACGCTCCAACGTCAAAAGTTGCCACCATATCTGATTGTGTTCAGCTCTGATGGGAGAGTGTCTCCCGTGGCCGTGACATCTCTGCCAATGAGCAGCTACCCTCTAAAACACATGTAGCTCTGATCTCTCTCTCAAAAACATCAAACGTTACTCCTTAACAATCTGCAGATGACAACGTCTGCTGAACAAACAGGTATCGCTTGCTAAGCAGAGGCAGGGTACGCTCCAACATGTGACGAGAGGTAAAGTGACTCGAACGGAGGCTGGCATGTGAGTGAGGAGGGCCCCGCCCGGTTCCAAACTCCTCCCCCTCCCCTCAGCCTGCAGCCACTCTCTTGGATTCGCACAAATAAATCGGTACCATAAATAAAATTTAGTCTGATGAGAGAAGTCGCAAATCAACCAGAATGTTCAAGTAAATTACAGAAAAAAATCCTGATCTAAATCTGTTAAGTAGTTCTCTCGTGAAAAGTGCACAGACATACAGATAGACATTGGATTATATGTATTTATGCAAAGAGATTTGGAAAAGTCCTGCATGGTTATGTCAGGCACATTTCTTGTAGAGAGAAAGAAATGATATTCACTCACAGGCAGTTATAGGCCTACGTTGCGTTGCCATGATGTAATTCCAAACACAGAATTAAAATTCAATGCGATATTGACGAAAAGGTAAAAGTGAAAAGGGATTGAATATATGGACACAGGTGATATGACAGAAGTGCACCACGCAAGATGCAGATCACGCGGCACGGTAGCAGGAAGCCAGCAGCTGATCGAGCAAAGAGGAGGTAAAAAAAAAAAAAAACTGTATGTGTTTCCCATTGTATCACCGCTTAAGAGGGGGTTTCGGAGGAGCAACCGCGTCTACTTTGGGTGTGTTCAGCCCCCCTCTTCACAACATGTGAGACGGAGACGTGAAGAGGCTGGCACATAACGCAGGCATGGGCGAGTGAAACGAGCAGGGGAAAAGCCACCTAGTGTATGTATATATATATATATATATATATATATATTGTCAGGGATGCCAGGGGCAACGACCCGGCCGGGACGCCGTGAGGGACCGGATGTGGGTCTGCGCCCACCCTGGATCACGTGGGGGCCGCCTTCCTGGTTACTTTGGGGGCCACGGGTTAAGGGCATGGAAGCCCCACCCTGCAGGGGCCCATGGTCACCGCCAGGAGGCGCCCCAATGCCTTGGGGACCTGTTCCCTCAGCACCTCCGCCACACCAGGAAGTGCTGGGGGGAAGATTTAAAAGGGAGCCCGGAGAGCTGCCGGGAGAACAGCCGGCACTTCCGCCACGCTGGGGCGTGGCCAACGAGGGAATGCCGGGAGCCACCTGGAGCTCGTCTGGGAGAGGATAAAAGGGGCCGTCTCCCTTCATTCAGAGATAGAGTCGGGTGGAAGGAGGACAAGGCAAGAAAGGAGAGTGGAGGCGGCCCGAAGAAGAGGCATTTGTGGCCAGGACTGTGTTTGGGGTGTTTTGTGCACTAGTGGACTGGGTCTGAGTGACCATATTTGTAAATAGTATTGTAAATAAAACGTGTGGTGGTTTGAAAAACAACATGTCCGCCTGTCTGTGTCCGGGTTGGCTCCACAATATATACTGTATATATATTAGTAAGTTGTTAGTCTTTTCTGGTTGCTTGTTATGTTTGACTATTGAGCTGAAAGAAGCACCTTGTAAGTTACGTTTATGGAGCATTCAAGCCTTGTAAGTTGCTCCCTGCTATAAACGATAGGACAAGGTAACTCAGGAACAGTGTTCTACCCCGGAGCAGGATGCGCTAGCTCTGTAGCTTTGCACCACTGAACATGCTGAAGGAGAAGTTCCCTGCATCATCCTGACTACAGTCCAGAAAAACACAAGAAACCAACCGTCCCGGGGGAGGTACTGAGGAGTCCATGGCTGCTCCCCCGGAATATAAGCAGAAGGGGCGTCCTTCCGGGCATGGCGCCTGGCCGCCGTTCACATTAAATATACAGTATGTATATAATATATATATATAGTGGTGGGCAGCCGGGTCCTCTTCTACACATGTTCCGGGGGAGCAACCATGGACTACTCAATACCTCCCCCAGGATGCTTGGTGCCAGCCTCTCTGGCTGACAACGGTGCCTCAGTTTCCCGCAGGGCTCCAGGGGAGATGGAGTTCTCCACAATCCTGTTGGGATCGGGGGTGGCCACCAGCGGGAGCTGCATGGGACCCGGAGCCCTGCAGGACAAGTCTTCAGCCCCACCCGGAAGCGCAATTGGAACTAGGTGGTCAAGCACCTGGAACACTTCTAGGTGGGCTATAAAAGGGGCCAACCAGCACCACTCAGTGGCCAGAGTCAGGAGGAGAGGACGAAGTTTCAAGGGAGGAGTGGTGGTGCCAGAAGGGCGTGTTTTGGTTTAGTTGTGTTGTGCTTATTGTGGGACTGTGTTGTGGCTGGGGGGTTCACGAGGAAGTCATGCCTCTGTGTGAGTCTGTGCTGGGTCGGGCGCTATATAGTGATATATGTTACTATATATATATATATGTGTGTGTGTGTGTGTGTGTGTGTGTGTGTGTGGTTTGTGCCTAGTATATATATTTGCAGTATGTTTATTTTCAATGTGTTCAGTCTTTTTGCCCAAGTGTGACAGCTGCACTTTCAAGTAATATTACTCATCTTTACATTAATGAGGGTCCATCAAGTGAAAGAGACTGATGATCAGAGGGCAGTAGATTTCATCCTCCATAAAACCAGAAGCATTAGGAAATAAGGGGATTTCTGACTTTGAAAGAAGTGTTAACTTCCAAACAACACCTGCATTTCCACTTCATTCAACCCAGGATTAATACCAGCGCTTTAGAACCGCATTATAGGCTTCCTCCACTTTACAAAGCTAATCCTTTCCTGAAAACCCTTTTGTAATGCAAACACCTAATTACCATTAACTGAAATAAAAATAAAAAAAAAAACATGTTCAAGCAGCACAGACCCCACTATGGAATACTCAGAAGGGGGCAACTGGCCAAGGTCTCGGGACTGTGATAGAGCCTGACTTTGTCTTTGACTTTCTCTTTTACAATTTTGATCTCCCCGTAGTTTATCATTTAATTAATAGACAGTGTCATGCATGCACACTTGGGGGTCTTCTGCAGGGCTCATGTAAGCTGAGTAACACCACTGCAGGGCAGAAAGGGGCACTGCTGCTGTGTCTCTTGTTTCCTTTACAGCACTGAGCTGTCACCTGGAGATGGAGCCTAGCACCAGCCCAGAAGCTCCTCCTCTTTCAGGAGAGCCCAGAGATTCTCGCAGTCGATCTCACAACTCATCCGCACAATGTGCCATGTTTTATGATCTCTGATAGAATGAAAAAATGAAAAAGGGCAGAAATTGCAGCTAAACTCACCATTCCTGTTCACCCTTCGTACAGCACCGGCTCCATCAGGCAGCACATTAATGATTGTCAGTAAAAAGGTAGTGCACAATTGTGCTGCAAAGTTGGCACAGTTACATCATTTGCCATGCCCAGCAATTGGTTATAATGGCAAGGTAGAAAAGCAAATAATCTCTTCAAGAACGTCATATTTTAGATTACGATAGAAAAAACAGCTGATAATGATCTTTGAAAAAATTAAAATGAACAAAAAAAAAGCTACATATAATAAACGAGGGGGCTTCACCACTGCTCACTTCGCTTGCCAACTCCCCCCCCTGAGCCTGCGCTACGCACCAGCCACTTTGTGTCTGTGCCGCTCGCGTATGTGGATTTCACTTTCACCAAACAACAAATCTTTCAGTTTTCGCTGATACGCCTCTTCATTTGTAAGAAACACTACTTTTCCCTGATGGCAGCACGAATTAGACGATCTACAAGTCTCTGACTTACAGTTTAAATCCGAACAATATATTCAATCTCTTTTAGCAGTTCCGTTATTTCACTGAGTAATAATTTCATTTTGTTTGCGCTAATGCGATCTTTACTATCCTTATTTTGAGACTTTCGAATTTTCGTACTTTCATTATCTCTAACCTGCTCTGCATGTGTATCGCGCCAAAGGTTTTGAATTCTTTACGACGTTCTACTTTGTCATCTACTCTTTGTCTTTTATTTCCAGCCCTGGGTGTGGTTAAATCTCTTGGCACAAAGTCTCCGCTCGCGGGACTTGAAAGTATGCCTCTGAAAAAGTCACGTCTCGTCCCAGGCTAAAAGGTCTCATCTAGTCCCAGGATTTTTTTTTTATTTTAATAGAAAGAAATCAAGAACAAAGAGAATCATCCAATAAACGAGGAAGAGAAAAATATCCTGAACAATAGGATACAGAAATGTAAAAAAAGCAACATTTATAGATTGTGAGTTAGAGGATAGAGTTCATCCATCCATCTATTATCCAACCCGCTATATCCTAACTACAGGGTCACGGGGGTCTGCTGGAGCCAATCCCAGCCAACACAGGGCGCAAGGCAGGAAACACACCCCGGGCAGGACGCCAACACACCGCAGGGCAAACACACACCCACACACTAAGGACAATTTAGGATCACCAATGCACCTAACCTGCATGTCTTTGGACTGTGGGAGGAAACCCACGCAGACACGGGGAGAACATGCAAACTCCACGTTGCGACACAGCAACGTTACCCACTGCGCCACCGTGCTGCCCAGAGGATAAAGTAATTCATAATATTGTTTTATGACAAGGTGTTAATGTAATAAAATTTTCTATTTAGTTTTGATTACATTTTATTATATTTTACTTTTTTTGCTTCTGCTTTTACTTTTTTTACTACGTTTTATTATTATTTGGTATTTAAAGTAGACAGTTGTATTGAAATACTCAAGTAACTGATTTTCTATTGCTACACACGTGCGATTGGGAGACAGCTAAATGGCCTGAATACATTGTAATTCCATGCCAGACCAGGGGGTGGCGGGGTGCGCTGACTGTCTCTCTCAATCCCTTGCAGACCATCCATGGGAAATCCCTCAGGGTTCTGGCGCCAGTGATGATGACACTTCTGGTTCCGCCTACCACTGATGACGTCACTTCCTTTTCTCGGCATATAAAGCCGCCATCTTAACTACCTAATTCAGTTCTGTTTTGGACTCAATTCTGTGAAAATCTCTCAATGTCATTGTAAATTTATTTATATAGCACATTTAAAACAACATAGGAATGCTGTGGCCAAAGTGCTTTACAATAATAGAATAAAAGGAAATAAGCAAATAACATAAATAGAAATAAAATATAAGAACATAAATAAAATAAATAATAAATAGAAATAATGTTACATAATCACAATGATGAAACCATCAGTATTACTGAAGGTCATGGAATGCAAGTGAATAGAAATGAGTCTTTAATCTCGTTTTGAATTGTAGACGACTCCTTTATGTGACGAGGTAAAGAGTTCCACAGGCGAGGAGCAGCAGCTGTAAAAGTCCTGTCTGTCCCCCTTGGTTTTACACTTGGTACGAGAAACAACAAGAGACAACTGACCAGAAGGTCTAAGAACTCTGGATGGCTGGTGTAAAACACACAATTCAGATAAATAGGCAGGAGCGAGCCCATGTAAAGATTTAAAAACTAGCAGCAAGATTTTAAAATCAATTCAAAAACTATCAGGCAGCCAGTGTAAAGAAGCTAATATTGGAGAAACAGAATCAGACTTTCTTGGCCCGACCAGAATACGAGTGGCAGCATTCTGGACCAACTGTAACCTGCGTATCAGGGATTTGTTAATTCCAGAATACAGAGAGTTGCAGTAATCAAGGCGAGAAAAGATAAAAGCATGAGTAGCTTTCTCAAGAGGTCTCATTCAAATAACGGTTTTGCAGACAAGGCACAATATATGGATGGCTGCCCCAAACCTTTTTGATGACTTTGTGTCATTTTTGTGACACTATCTATATTGACTAAGGACCAAACCATCTTTCTTCCACGCCCGGCTTACTCTTTTATATACCATCTCTTTAAATACAATCACTTTCTATAATGGAGGAGCTCCCAGATGCCCTTCGAGCAGCTCACCTGTGAGATAGCACCCACCCCAGGGCGATGGACGTCACTGATTTCATTTTCTTGTTAGTCGGAGGGGTGGGCTCTGTACACAGCAGAGTTGACAACCTCGTGAACCAATGAATGCTCATCTGGAAGTACAACGCATAGGATGTAGCGATGAGGAATAAGAAAAACATGTTTTGCATCTCACAAACAGAAGAGAAGCTTGCCTCTCTGGCACCTCATATTTTGCATACCATAACAGAATGGAGAAACAAGAACTAGTGGCCAGAGATTGCCCCTAAACCCGCTGCAGCTGTTAACCTTTCGGAAAGCGTCACTCTGTCGGGCAGCACGCTATTGGCTGTCAGGAAAAGGGGCAAGCACGCCCGTGCTGAAGGATGGGCACTCAGATGGCGCGATCAGTAATTCTGTCATAGCCCATGAGAAAAAGTCACGTAATGTGACATTGGCTTAACTTTCATCTTATACAGTATCTGCACTACTTATCTTTAATTGTGGAAAGGGGTGTTGATGTTCACCCTTACACTGGCCAGTTATTCATAAATCATAGTCAACAAGGAGGAGGCAGCTGAACCTTAACAACACTTCATGAGGGCTGCTGAGCTTTTTCAGCGTGGTCAAGACTGACAGCTCACAAATTATTAATTTGTGGTTAACAGTAAAAAGTAAGGAAAGCCCCGTGAAGTTTATATCTGCTACTCTTTATTTTTTCCCTCCGAACGTCTCATTAGTCTTGATTCGTAAGTTGACCAAGCGCACGAGACATCATTCTGCACCGGATTTCTCCTGTCTTGGAAGCCTCTATAATTCTTCTGTGTTCCCTTAAGTAAGACCTTCCTAAAGCTCTTGTCATCCTGTCGAGATGTTTTTGATGTGCATGGAGGAAAAGATAATAGCTCTGAAAACTAATTAGCACTAACTTCATCAAGCCATTAGAGTCACGTCTGATTTATCACAGTTTATTAACATTAATGTCCTTTGTTTCGATAGAGATTATTCTGAAGGTATCTATATAATGAAATGATCTGTCAGCTTTGTTTTACTGTTAACTATTTTGCAACCAGCTTGCAACAAGAACATGAATCAAATACAAATATCATTCATTCACTGATTCATTTATTTTCATATTTCTTTATTCCTATGCTACTGGACCCAGGGCTGCAGCTTAACAGTGTAGCAGGGGGTGCAAAACCCGGGAGGAGACCCTCGTCCACTGCAAGGTGCACACAAATACTCACTCACATTGGCACATTATTATTATTATTATTATTATTATTATTATTATCTCTCTATTATATTAAAAAAGTTTCCCATCATGTCCATGATAGTCAGCTTTCACCACTCCCCACCACGGCATTCACCCAATTGTTACTCTTACATCCTTTCTACATCCCACCCTGCGACACTCTCAGTGCTAACTTGCCCTTCAATGCAGTCAGTTATAATGGCAAGGCAGAAAAGCAAACAATCTATTAAAGAACATCATATTTTAGATTGTGATAGAGAAAGAGTGGCAAGAACTGATAATGAACGTTGGAAAAAAAAATGAACAAAAAAGAACTCCATATACCGTATATACTCGCGTATAAGTCGGGTCTTGAAACCTGAAAAATCGATCATAAAATCAGACTCTGACTTGTATACCTGTTCAAAAACACAATACTTATTTTCTTTTACATCTTCTTGCTTCATCTAATATCGCACCAGTTTCTCAGACACATTGAATTTTGGTGCAGCAGCACAGTTACCAATTTCTTTCGTCACTTCAATGACTTTTAATTTAAAACCAGTTTCATATATTCTTCTGATCGAACGCTCCATCGTAGATAAGGGATGCTCTTTACGAAGAAGGTGTATGAGGGTGTGAGATACAAAAAACACAAATCAGTGCAAACATCACTTCAGAATAGTTTGTGTGGTCACGTAGGCACAATATATAGGAAAAAAGGCTGGGTGCTCAGTGGTTACTCTCTCGGGTGGGTGTTAGCATATCATAATCTCTTGGACCAATAGTGTGAGTTTTCCGCATTCTATTTATACGGCCAACATTATAAAATACCGAAAATTATATATTGTAACATCAAGTCCCGACTTATACGCGGGAAAACTTAAACACAAGTATATACGGTAATAAAAATCAAGAACAAAGAGAATCGTCCAATAAACAAAAAAGAGAAAAGTATTCCGAGCAATATGTGTACAGAAATGCAAAAAAGCAACGTTTACAGAATGTAAGTAAGAGAATAAAGTAATTCATAATGTTGCTTTTGACAAGGTGTTACTGTAATTTAATTTTTTATTTACTTTATATTACGTTTGATTACATTTTACTTTTTTGCTTCTGCTTTTACTTCTTTAATTTTTCTTATTACTACGTTTTATTATTCATTGGTATTTAAAGTAGACAGTTGTGGCGAAATACTCAAGTAACTGATTTTCTATTTATAATGACTAAGGACCAAACCGTCTTCCTCTCTTTTATATACCATCTCTTTAAATACAATCACTTTCTCTAACGGAGGAGCACCCCGATGCACTTTAAGCAGCTCAGCTGCGAGATAGCAGGATCCCAGAGCCCACCCCTGGGGGATGGCGAGTGAAGCGAATAGGGAGCCAAGACCCGTATTTATGATTATTATTATTGATAAAAGCTCAGATTTCAAACTAAAAGAAGTGAACGTTCAGGGTGTGGTGTGTAAATGGGTGAAGAATTGGCTCAGACACAAAAAGCAGAGGGTGATGGTGTGAGGACCCTTATCAGAATTCAGTGACATTAAGAGTAGTGTCCAGTAGGGGTCAGTGCTAGGACCGCTGCTATTTTTAATGGTGATCTTTTCCACTATGAGGTCAATGTTGTCCTCTTGGAACCAGCCTTGGATAAGATGAAGCAGGTCCTGTAGCTGAGCACGGATAGGGCGATAAGGGTCAAGCTGCCAAAGCCGGACCGAACACCCCTTGGCAAGGGAGCTCATAGCTATACAAAGAAGAACTTGCTGCTTCAAAGACTCATAATCTCCAACTTTCTCAGGAAGGAGGTTTTTTAAGACCAGTAGGGCATCCCCAGATAAATATGGCATGCCGATGGCAACCCAGTTTCGTCTGTCCCAATGTATCAATGTTGCCGTGTACTCAAAGCCAAGGATTAAACTCTCTGGGTCACCCAAAGGGTGCATCTTCACAAGCAGGTCTCTGGGGGGAATAGTGAGAACTGGCGGCAGATCCTCCGGGTCAAGGGGGTACAGCAGCTTAGAAGCAGCGGCCGGAGCAGAGGGAGTCCAGGGGAAGAGAGACAAGAGTGAGACACAGGATGGCTGCGGCTGAGTCTTTTAAATGTTCAAAGCCAGAAAGCCTGCAGCTGATCCCGCAAAGTGGAGGTGTAAGTTTGTTTCCCATAGAAAAACTGCTTAAGAGGGGGTTTCTGAAGAGCAGCAGCAGTCACAATATAGTGTAAAAATGATATGGATAGGAATATACAGTGGCGTGCAAAAGTATTCAATCCCCTTGAAAGTCATCATAATATTCTGCATGAACAAAGATTTGTCCACATCCATTCATCCATCCATCCATTATCCAACCCACTATATACTAAATACAGGGTCACGGGGGTCTACTGGAGCCAATCCCAGCCAACACAGGGCACAAGGCAGGAAACAAACCCTGGGCAGGGCGCCAGCCCACCGCAGGGCACACACACACAAACCAAGCACACACTAGGGACAATTTAGGATCGCCAATTTACCTAATCTGCATGTTTTTGGACTGTGGGAGGAAACTGGAGCACCCGGAGGAAACCCATGCATATATATATATATATATATATATATATATAGATATACATATATATATATATATATATTCAAGGCATTCGTAGTCTGAATCACAGCTAGTGATTTTTAAAGTTTGTCATGTTTCACTATTAAGTGGGCAGAGCTGCAGGAGGCAGCTTGTATATATGTAGTGTGGCAGACAGCCAGGGTCCTAAACCCAGCCAGGCCGCCTAGATATTGGAGGGACTGAGGAAGAGAATATATCCAGATCCGTACCTCCTCCCTCTGGAGCAATAGACGGCCCTTCTCTTTTCTCTCTCTTTCTTTCACCTCAACTCCTTCCTCAAGCTTTGTCCGCTTCCTCCTGAATCTGGCTCCCAGAATAGTTGTGGCTGGCTCCTTTCATTGGGCACCCAGAAGTGCTCGAGGTGTTCCATGACCTTCTTCTGGCAGCACATTTGGGTGTGGCAGAAGTGCTGCCCCACGAGGCTCAAAAGTACCTGCAGCACCCCCATAACCCAACAGGACTTCTCCAAACTCCAACTCCCATGGAGCCCTGTGGGAGTCCGAGACACCGCTGCAAGCCAGGGAGGCTGCCCTCTAGCGTTCTGGGGGAGATAATGTCCTGACACCATTGATCACAATATTCTTAGAAATCGCCTTAGTCAATGGGTGGGCCTCTCTGGCAGTGTCTTAAATTGGTTTGAATCCTACCTGGCAGGTAGAAAATTCTTTGTGAGTTGTGGTAATCAAATCTCAAAGACACATGATATCCGATATGGTGTTCCACAAGGCTCTAT
>JANRMT010062852.1:8421059-8431590 GCA_026402145.1 Polypterus bichir lapradei
CACAGGAGGTTCTGCTCAAGCTTTATAACACACTGGTGAGGCCTCATCTGGAGTCCTGTGTGCAGTTTTGATCTCCAGGCTAGAAAAAGGACACAGCAGCACTAGAAAGGGTCCAGAGACGATCAACTAGGCCAGGGGTCCTCAATCACAGTCCTGGAGGGCCGCAGTGGCTGCAGGTTTTTGTTCTAACCCAGTTGCTTAATTAGAAAGCAATTCTTGCCAATAATTTGATTTCATGGCTTGTTAGTACTTTAAGTCTGCCATGTCAGGTAATTCACATATCCTAGATATTTTCCCCTTTCTAAGGATAACATCCAAATGATTTGGAGGATAAAATGGATGAGTAATTCTCAGTCCTTCACTTTTTTCTCTTCACTTTCCGTCCAAGTATTTAATTAAACCTAATAGTGCATGATAAATGCGTACCGGTGTAAATAGTAACAAGCTAAATGGAGAAATGCTGGTTTCTTTTGTCATTTGCCTGTTATTGCTAATTAGGAGCAATTAAAAACCAAGAATACAGCTGTTTAAGATTAAAATAAGCAATAAGGGTTCAAACTTTTAACGAGTGAGATAACTAAAGTGAAGCAGAAGTGTTACTTGAGCAATGGTTGCTACTTTTTAAGCAATTGGGTTGGAGCAAAAACCTGCAGCCACTGCGGCCCTCCAGGACCGTGATTGAGGACCCCTGAACTAAGCTGATTCCAGGGCTACAGGGGATGAGTTATGAGGAAATGTTAAAGGATTTAGGAGTCATAGTGGACTAAAGTCTATCAACTGTCCAGACAGTGTTCAGAAGCCATTAAGAAGGCAAACAGAATGTCAGGTTGTATAGCGCCTTGATGTGTGGAGTACAAGTCACAGGAGGTTCTGCTCAAGCTTTGTAACACACTGGTGAGGCCTCATCTGGAGTACTGGGTGTAGTTTTTGTCTCCAGGGTACAAAACGGACATAGCAGTGCTAGAATAAATCCAGAGAAGAGCAACTAGGTGGGTTCCAGAGTTACAATGAATGAAATATGAGGGAAGATTAAAAGAAATCTCACTAAAAGAAAAAGACATCTCAGCCTGGACTATTGACACAAGGTAGTCTGGATGTATGGATTCCTCATGCGTCAGCAGAAATCGAGATTCATCAGACCACGGGCCACGTTTTTCCAGCCGTCAACTTTCCGGGTTTGGTGGTCCTGTGCCCACCGCAGTCTGGGCTGTCTATTCTTGGCAGACAGAAGCGGAACCCAACATGATCTTCTGCTGTTGTAGCCCATCTGCCTCAAACTTTGGCGTGCTGTGTATTTTGAGATGCTTTTCTGCACACCACAGTTGAGTTATTGTAGGCTTTCTGTCAGTTCAGACCATTCTGGCCATTTTTCTCATCAACAAGTTGTTTCCATCTGCAGAGCTGCTGCTGTCAGGATGTTTTCTGATATTTTGCACCATTCTGCAGCAACTCCAAAGACTGTTGTGTGTGAATAACCCAGCAGATCTGTAGTTATAGAAACACTCAAACCAGCATGCCTGGAACCAATTACAGTGTCTTAGTGACAATTATAAATTTTTGTGTTTGATGTGAACATTAACTGAAGCTCCTGACCTCACTGCCACCTGATTGGCTGATTAGATAAAGCACTAATAAGCAGGTGTTCCTAATAATTTGCCCAGTGAGTATATACTGATACTAGCTCTGCTACCCATCTAAGACGGGTTGACGTCAGTTTTAATGTTTGCAGGCATATATGTCTCTGTTATATAGTATTTGTTATGGGATTCATAAAAGCAGAGTTAATGTTTGTGATGCGCCATCTGTTGGAATAAAAAATGCCACACATTTTATCATTAAATAAGTGCCATCTTTTGGCATGCCAGAGACATTGCAACTGGACAGACACACAGATAGAGCCTTTTAATGAGGTGGATGCACTGCCTGGCGAGTAAATGGTTAAAAGGAAAAAACAAAATGCTTAAATTGCTACCATTTGGTCCCAGTAAATTCCTAGTGAATATTAATACCTTTTAGCTTTAGTTTTGGATTTGGTAATTTTGTCTTGGACACCGAGTTCACATCACGTTTAATCTCCCCTTTGATCAGCTGTAATCCCATGATTTTGAGTATCTGCTCTCCAAAGATTCCCGAGCTTCTCTGGCGAGCGCCTGTGTGGAGGTGCACAGATGTCTCTAAGACTCTCTCTCTGCACCAGCGAGCAGTTTTGTAATCCCGTGATTAACGATGACAAATATTATGCAGCTCACCCCCGAACATTAACATAACATCCTGAAAATGTATGGCTTAGTGGGATCGAGAGGGGGATAAGAAAGACAATCTTCTGGAAAAACATGTTCCAAACTGGCCTGGACGTCTTGTAGAATTAGGATTTGGGAAGTTTTGTACATAAAATCCCAGTTTTTAGTTGGTAATGTGGATTAAAACAATCATATAAAGCACTCTTATGAATTGAGGTATGAGAATCTGGCTTCTCAAGCCGCTGCCGTCAGACACTACACATCCATATTTTATTTGCTTCTGTAGAGGAGTGTGTGAAGAATTGTCCTGGGATTCTCCTGATGATCTCATATTGATACCATGAAGCTGAACGGAAGGAGAAGACAATGAAAGTGGAAGTTAAAGCCCTCAAGATCAAGGCAGGTGATGATGGACGATGAAAGTGTGGGCAGTAGGCATGTTGGGAGAAATAAAACTCCATGGCATGAAGAGGTGTGAAGGGCAAACCTTTGTTAGTACTAAGTGTCTGAGGGGGGCACAGAATGCATTGGCATTGCTGATGTAGGTGTGGGCACAGAAGTGAGAGGTGAAAGGTGCATGGAAGACAGTCTGGCTGCACTCCACCCATGTGGACTTCTAACGGAGTCTCTTTGGCACTGAAGTCTGTAAAAGGAGGAGTATTATGGGAGTGAGGTGATATGGTGGCCAATGAAGGCACAGCAGGAAGCAAAGCTGAAGAGAGGTGAAAATGATCAGATTTATTAAAGGCAGACACTTGGATTCAAACGTGCGGTAATATACTCATCGATAAAATCTAACACGCCAGAGATCTTATCTTCAGACTCAGGAAAGCTTGAATGAGACTGCCTACTGACCACATTGCACAAATCTGGGTTTGGCCCAAAAACATGTGTATAGATAAAATGACTTTATGTAAGTCCAGAAAGCTCAGTCTGTATTAACAACTTCTTCTTCTTCTTTTGGCTGCTCCTGTTAGGGGTTGCCATAGCTCAGCGTTTCTCAGCCTTTAAGTATTTGCGACCCAAGTTTTGATAACAGTTTTAATCGCGCCCCCCTAACGTTTTTTTTGAAAGGAGCCCACTAATACCAATTTGTTCTTTTTTAATTAATGATATATCATAGATGCATATTTTATTATACCTACTGTCACAGGTGGCTGGGGGCGCGACCCGGCCGGGACGCCCCGGAGGACCGGAGGAGGGCTTACACCTCCCACAGACCACGTGGGGGGCGACCGCCCTGGTGGCTATGGTCACCGCCAGGGGGTGCCCCAATGCCTATGGAGCCCTGGACCTCAGCACTTCCGCCACACCCGGAAGTGCTGGGGGGAAAAGGATCGGGGACACCCGGAGTGCTTCCGGGTGCGCAGCCGGCAGTTCCGCCACATTTCTAATTCTGTCCATCCTCGTCACTCCCAATGCAAATCTTAGCATCTTTAACTCTGCCACCTCCAGCTCTGTCTCCTGCTATCTGGTCAGTGCCACCGTCTCCAGCCCATATAACACAGCTGGTCTCACTACCGTCCTGTAGACCTTCCCTTTCACTCTTGCTGATACCCGTCTGTCATAAATCACTCCTGACACTCTTCAGCCTGCACTCTCCTCTTCACTTCTCTTCCACAATCCCCGTTACTCTGTACTGTTGATCCCAAGTATTTAAACTCATCCACCCTCTGTCTGTATTAACAACACAATCTCAAAAATATTTCAAACTAGAGCGTGGTACTCTGCCACTATAGCTTTTTGCATTTGCCATTGAGTCATTGCCCATTTTCGAGGGGGAGTCAAGCTAAAGTTAGAAAATGGGATTTATCAGAAAATGGACCGAACCTTAACAAAACTGATGCTGTCATTTCTCAATGGAGTCTCCACCCTTCTCAATGCACTTGTGCCACTTGTGGCAGTGCCTGGATTCCAGCAGAATAAAAGGTTTTGTCTTGTCCTGGTGGCAGCCAATACCCTACTAGTAGTTTCTAACATGGCAGTGCCAAGGGTACCCACATCAATGGACAAATGTCTGTGTATGTGTGTGTGTGTATGTCTCTGTTATATGCCATTTGGTATGGGATGCTAATGTTTGCCAAGCGCCATCTGTTGGAATTTAAAAAGAGCAATGCATTTGATCACCAAGATATTTAACACTAAGAAACTGGGTGGGAACAAAAACCCGTAGCCACTGTGGCCCTCGAGGACTGACATTGCTCACCCCTGCCCCTTAATGGCTAAGAGGAAACATAAAGAAAATAAAAAATCTTAGATGTTTTGAAAAGTGGCATGTCATTGGATTTGATTTAAATTATATGTGAGGATGTGCGCAGGGTATATGCAAATACTACGATTTTAGTGAATTATTTAGTTGACAGGTTAGTTAAGTGCAAGTACGCCACTCGAAAAACGCACAACCTGACGTATCATTTTATTTATTCAGTTTGTTTAAAATAACTCAAGAATGTCAAATGGCTAAAATGTTCTCTGAGCTACAATCATTATTTGTTTTCTTTCAGATATTCAACATTTATTAATACAAGTGCCCTGAAAAAATTGTTTTCCTTTGTTTTGGATGGACAGTAAAAGCAGAGCTTCTGTTTCATATGAGACTGAAGTGCATCTTCAGATCACATTTTAATTTAAATATGTTTAACTTGTTATACTGTTTTTATGAACTGCGCTATGGATCAGTTCCTGAAAGTATTCATAAAGTTTTTAGAATAAGTTACACGTTTTGAGTATTCAACCAAAATACAAATCCGAACACATTAAGAACTCTACATTCAGTATTCAGTAACTAAATAATTTTTTAGACTATTCTGCCCATCACCGTGGATTGACGTATGTGTGTCTTTCCAAATTATGTACAATCAATTGAATTGACCCCAGGTGGGCTCTAAATAAAGCGTGGAAACATCACAAGGATGACCAATAGAATGGAATGGACCTTGTTAGGTTTCAGCCAGGAATCCTCCACTGGCTGGGGTTCAAATTCCTATTTTTCTTAAAGTTAACATTGCTTGAGTTGTTTTTTTTTTTTGTTTTTTATATTGTCTGGGAGGGGCGGCATGGTGGTGCAGTGGGTAGCGCTGCTGTCTCGCAGTAAGGAGACCCGGGTTCACTCCCTGCGTGGAGTTTGCATGTTCTCCCCGTGTCTGTGTGGATTTCCTTCCACAGTCCAAAGACATGCAGGTTAGGTGCATTGGCGATCCTAAAGTGTCCCTAGTGGGTGGTGTGTGTGTGCCCTGCAGTAGGCTGGCGCCCTGCCCAGGGTTTGTTTCCTGTCTTGTGCTGGGATTGGCTCCAGCAGACCCCCGTGACCCTGTAGTTAGAATATAGCAGGTTGAATAATGGATGGATGGATATTGTCTGGGTGTGTTTTGTGGGTGGTTCCCCTAGAGGCGGAACCACCTGCCAATCATCAACAGGGATGGCCCCTCAGCTCTGTAACGATGTCCCACAGTTCCTGGCAGGTTCAATCGAATGCACAAGGGAGTCGGTGAGTTTTGCTTTTGTCTTATGCTTGTGTTCTCTGATTCCACACGTTTTTGAGTATTTAACTCAGGTTGTTTGACTTCCCCAAGGTATTGTGTACTGGGACATCATTTGCATGGATTTCCTTATTGTTTTAGGCAACTCCTTTTGCCTTCTGTGCTCCACAGTGCTTCATTCTTATTCAAGAGTATTTCTTCTTTTTATTTTCTAAAGGTTCTATGTTTTCCCTTATATCTAGCCAGGGATTGGTAGTATTGGCCCATTCTAGTGGGCATCATAAAGAATTGGGTGCTTAGGGTCGTTTTCCTGCTGAAAGATGAATCGTCACCCCAGTCTGAGGTCATGAGCGCTCTGGAGCAGGTTTTCATCCAGGATGTCTCTGTACATTGCTGCAGTCATCTTTCCCTTTATCCTAACTAGTCTCCCAGTTTCTGCCGCTGAAAAACATCCCCACAGCGTGATGCTGCCACCACCATGCTTCACTGTAGGGATGGTATTGGCCTGGTGATGAGCGGTGCCTGGTTTCCTCCAAACGTGATGCCTGGCATTCACACCAAAAAGTTCACTCTTTGTCTCATCAGACCAGAGAATTTTGTTTCTCATGGTCTGAGAGTCCTTCAGGTGCCTTTTGGCAAACTCCAGGCGGGCTGCCATGTGCCTTTTACTAAGGAGTGGCTTCCGTCTGGCCACTCTACCATACAGGCCTGATTGGTGGATTGCTGCAGAGATGGTTGTCCTTCTGGAAGGTTCTCCTCCCTCCACAGAGGTCCTCTGGAGCTCTGACAGAGTGACCATCGGGTTCTTGGTCACCTCCCCGACTAAGGCCCTTCTCCCCCGATCGCTCAGTTTAGATGGCCGGCCAACTCTAGGAAGAGTCCTGGTGGTTTCGAACTTCTTCCACTTACGGATGATGGAGGCCACTGTGCTCATTGGGACCTTCAAAGCAGCAGACATTTTTCTGTAACCTTCCCCAGATTTGTGGCTCAAGACAATCCTGTCTCGGAGGTCTACAGACAATTCCTTTGACTTCATGCTTGGTTTGTGCTCTGACATGAACTGTCAACTGCGGGACCTTATATAGACAGGTGTGTGCCTTTCCAAATCGTGTCCAATCAACTGAATTTACCACAGGTGGACTCCAATTAAGCTGAAGAAACATCTCAAGGATGATCAGGGGAAACAGGATGGACCTGAGCTCAATTTGGAGCTTCATGACAAAGGCTGTGAATACTTATGTACATGTGCTTTCTCAGTTTTTTTATTTTTAATAAATTTGCAAAAACCTCAAGTAAACTTTTTTCATGTTGTCATTATGGGGTGTTGTGTGTAGAATTCTGAGGAAAAAAATTAATTTAATCCATTTTGGAATAAGACTGTAATATAACAAAATGTGGAAAAAGTGATGTGCTGTGAATACTTTCCAGATGCACTGTAAATAAGGTGTGGAAACATCACAAGGATGACATATAGAATGGGATGGACCTTGTTAGGTTTCAGCCAGGATTCCCCCACTGGCTGGGGTTTAAATTCCTATTTTTCTTAATGTTAAAATTGTTTGAGTTGTTTTTTTGCATATTTTTTTTGTTTTTTATATTGTCTGGGGGGTGGGCGGCATGGTGGTGCAGTGGGTAGCGCTGCTGCTTCACAGTTAGGAGACCCAAGTTCGCTTCCCAGGTCCTCCCTGCATGGAGTTTGCATCTTCTCTCCATGTCTGCGTGGGTTTCCTCCCACAGTCTAAAGACATGCAGGTTAGGTGCATTGGTGATCCTAAATTGTCCCTAGACCCCCGCGACCCTGTACTTAGAATATAGCGGGTTAGATAATGAATGGATGGATGGATGGATATTGTCTGGGTGTGTTTTGTGGGTGGTTCCCCTAGAGGTGGAACCACCTGCCAATCACCACCAGGGATGGCCCCTCAGCTCTATAAAGATGTCCCACAGTTCCTGGCAGGTTCAATCGAATGCACAAGGGAGTGGGTGAGTTTTGCTTTTGTCTTATGCTTGTGTTCTCTGATTCCACACGTTTTTGAGTATTTAACTCAGGTTGTTTGACTTCCCCAAGGTATTGTGTATTGGGACATCATTTGCATGGATTTCCTTATTGTTTTAGGCAACTCCTTTTGCCTTCTGTGCTCCACAGTGCTTCATTCTTATTCAAGAGCATTTCTTCTTTTTATTTTCTAAAGGTTCTATGTTTTCCCTTATATCTAGCCGGGGATTTATAGTATTAGCCCATTCTAGTGGGCATTATAAAGAATTGGGGGATTCTTTAGTGCTTTGAACAGACCTGGGCCAAAATTTCAATGTTACAGCAAAGGGTCTAAATACTTGTGTCAATGGAACCCTTCAATTCTTTTTATTTTTAGTAAATTTTCTAAGAACTGATTTGTCATTTTGTGGCATTAGATGTTGCTTGACTGGGGAAAAATACATTTAAATGATTGTAATAATAATAATAATGTCTCTATTATAAAAAAAAATCTTGGGAGGGAGATTAGGGAATTGAGGCGTGATCTTCTTGGAAGACAATTTATCGTCCCGCGAGAGACACTTTAACGTCACGTGAGACACGGCAGTGAGACAACATTTAAAACAAGTTCACGGACATCTAACCTAGCAGTTGTTGGAATGCTTTTGGCAGACACACTTCATGTGCTCCCAGCTCCTAAAACAACGACAAGCGACATGCAGAACACGCAGCTCGCCAGCAGCAGCAAGCCAGCAGATGATCCGACTGCTTCTCCTTAATGTGCGTTCAGCTCCCATGCTTTTCACAACGTGAGTGGCAGAGACGTGAAGTGGCAAAAGGTCAGCTGCTGTACAGGCTTTGAAATGATCGATGTGCAGCGTAACAGCAGAACATGCAGCTCGAGCCAGCAGCTGATCCGACTGCTTCTCCTTAGCATGCATTCAGCCGTCCCCGCCTTCACAACGCGATTAGCGTTATAAGTCAAGCAAGAAAGAGATTTAATCACACCCAGGAACGGAAATAAAGGACAAGTATTGTTTTTACAAAAGTTTTAGAGTAAAAGTGAAAATAATGCAAACGTAACAATTCACATGAAAAAAACAATCTTATTAAATTGTTTATCCGGTAAACCAAACCCGGGGGTGGGTGAGTGAAGTGAGCAGGGGGCGGAGCTCCCTAGTATATACTGTATAATAATCTATAATAATAAAAGGCAAAGCCCTCACTGACTGACTGACTGACCGACTCATCACTAATTCTTCAACTTCCCTGTGTAGGTAGAAGGCTGAAATTTGGCAGGCTTATTCCTTACAGCTTACTTACAAAAGTTAAGCAAGTTTAATTTCGAAATTCTACACGTAACGGTCATAATGGTCGACAACGTCCGCCATGTTGAACTTTCTTATTTATGGCCCCATCTTCACGAAATTTGGTAGGCGGCTTCCCTGCGCTAACCGAAACCGATGTATTTACTTATTTCGATGGTATGACGCCACTGTCGGCCGCCATATTGAACTTTCCAATGTCACCAATTTTCAAGCTTCCCGTGTAGGTAGAAGGCTGACCCCATCTTCACGAAATTTGGTAGGTGGCTTCCCTGCGCTAACCAAAACCGATGTACGTACTTATTTTGGTGGTATGATGCCACTGTCGGCCGCCATATTGAACTTTTCAACGGTCTTTGTTACTTATGGACCCATCTTCAAGAAATTTGGTACGCGGGTTCCCAACGCTAACTGAATCCTACTTACGTACATATATATGTCCATAGCCTGCAGCTCGGTCACTGTGTGAGGTGGCGTTGGGTCCCCCATCCCAACACCTCCCACGTTGTTGGCTGCCTGCCTATATAAGGCCGTCCGTCGCTCCGGTCTCTACATTCCCTTCCTTGCTTCACCACGGGATTCACGTCTCCCTGCTGATAACTACAGCCTTTTTATTTAATCCACGGCTTCTCCGCTGTTTTATTGTTCATTTATTACAATTATAGTTATTGTGTAGGTATTTTAGACTTACTTTACATTGTTCAGGTACTCATTTCCTTTATCATTCCAACCCCCATTACCATGTCTATTGAGGTGATCACCATCGATCAAAGAACTGTCACTTACCGAGTGGTTTCCATGCCCGGAGATGCCGTCTGCCTTTTCCATTCTCTGTGTTACATATTGCACGGCCATATCAGGCTCACTCTTGATATCTGGAGGAACATTGTGTCTTATGTATTGAATGACTGGAACAGGTTCAAGGTGTGGACTGATGACGGTACAGGAGATAATTATACTACACAGGAGCACTAGAAGAGTGAAATGCTTAAGCCCTTCACCTATGATTCTTCATGTGAGTTGATGACTGCCGCTGAATTGTTCGGTTGTCGCTTTCAAGTGTACTGAAATGGCCAAATATTTTACACCTTTCGACAACCGCCAATGCCTCTTAAACATCTTAGATTCACAGGTGACGATTTGAGTATTGGACACTTTGATGTTTATGAATGTTTAAACTCTCAAAAGCTGGATGTGAAGTTATCGATGAAACCGGTTGTATGCTTACAACGCTTGACAGATGCCGAATGTCACTTCAACACAAGTCCTGCAAATACTGTCGTAATAGAAACAAACCATGAAACTCAAACCGATTATGACAGCAGCAATCCAAGCTGTGAGATTTGAAACAAGATTACTGTTCACATGGCCAACTGTAAGTTACATGCTCAAGAGTAAGCTCAGCGCACAGCTTGGTCATATTACAACCGGAGGGCCGAACTCACAATGTGGTATACAAAGAGACAACAAATAATTATTGGTATATTTTCCCTCAGTTTAAAAAGGTTTACT
>JANRMT010062852.1:8463414-8475997 GCA_026402145.1 Polypterus bichir lapradei
GATAGATAGATAGATAGATAGATAGATAGATAGATAGATAGATAGATAGATAGATAGAGAATGCAGTTTAATGCGGTTTTTGGGGCCAGTGCTTTATAATTCTGTATTATTTTAAGTATTTTTCATACTACTGACTGTGCTCCTCTGCCCTTTAAGCACAGTTTTGCTGTTTAGCTTAACAGGATTTTAATGTTCATTTACAGTTTTAATCCTTTAGAATCAACCACCCACATAAAGCAGTAACTAAAATGCACATTTTAAACACAGATAAATTGTTTTATTTAGTCAAAACATGATGCTTGTAATAATCCTTTGAATTTCTGGAAAGTGTAAATGCCAGGAATGATTGAGTCGTTTCTTCAGTATTTATTTTTGTAATGCTGACCGTGCTTGTGAACACAAGGGAAAACTCAAAAATAGACCGTGGGCATCCCTGTGAAAAATGTGCCAAAGTGATGTTGAATTTACTTCAGGAGTGGGACTGGAAGGGCAAAGGCTTCAGCCCGGGACACCTTTGGAGAGATTCACAGCTCCCCCTTGTCCTTCACAGGTCACCTTTTCAGAAAAGTAACACAATTTGTACGGAGGTTGTGGCAGGGTCTGTTGCTATGCGAAGTCTTGAGTCTTTCTCTCAAGCCAACAGGGTTCTTCTGTGTTTACTGATTGTCACAGATGTGGATCAGAGCTGTCCTTTCCATTCTGGTAGGCTGATATTACAGGACTTTGGTCTGATTTTGCACCAGATTCAAATGTGTTCTAATTTCCAGCAGGTGTTAATCGATTATTTCCCAGATTATCTTGCAAGGTCAGGCAAAGAGTAGTGCTGAGTGAACCCTGCAGAGTTCTCATTGCCACAAGTTCGGAAATCATAGAAATGTTCACAGAATTTGCCAGACTACATAAAATGCATTGAATTCAACAAAGTAGGAGGAAGTGAACTAGTTTGAGTTTATTATAATAATACACTGGTGTTTTAAGTGTCCCAGAAGGCTAAGGAAGCATCTGGACTTACTATTGTGACAAAAAATGCAATCTGAGCTGTGAGACAACAGTGCTAACCACTGAGTCACTGTGCCTCAAACAACAAAAGGGCTTTAATCCTAAAGTTCAGTTGACTTGAAGAACTGCTAGACTACTGAACTGATATGCATTTCAAACTTCCTTCTTATTTATTTACCGTATATATTCACATAGGGCGGAATGGTGGCGCAGTGGTAGCACTGCTGCCTCGCAGTTAGGAGACCCGGGTTTGCTTCCCGGGTCCTCCCTGCGTGGAGTTTGCATGTTCTCCCCGTGTCTGCGTGGGTTTCCTCCCACAGTCCAAAGACAAGCAGGTTAGGTGGAGTGGCGATTCTAAATTGGCCTTGGTGTGTGGGTGTGTTTGTGTGTGTCCTGCGGTGGGTTGGCACCCTGCCCGGGATTGGTTCCTGCCTTGTGCCCTATGTTGGCTGGGATTGGCTCCAGCAGACTCCCATGACCCTTTGTTCAGATTCAGTGGGTTGGAAAATGGATGGATGGATATATTCACATATAAGTCAGGTCTTGAAACCCAAAAAATCGATCATAAAATCAGACCCTGACTTGTACGCCCGTTCAAAAATGCAACACTTAATTTATTATTTTTTTACATCCTCTTGCCTCCTCCAATCTCGTATCAGTTTCTCAGACGCATCGCATTTTGTTGCAGCAGTGCAGTTACCAATTTCTTTCAACACTTCAATGACATTTAATTTAAAACCAGTTTCATATTTTCTTCTGATCGAACACTCCATTGTAGATATGGGATGCTCTTTCGATAAAGGTGTATGAGGGTGTGATGATCACATAGGCACAATAGACAGAGAGAGAGATGTTAGGAGCGCACGCTGATACAGCGCATTGCATGCACATAGATAAAAAAGTGTGCTCCGTGGTTACTGTCTCAGATGGGCATTAGCATATCAGAATCTCTTGGACCAATAGCGGGAGTTTTCCGCATTTGACTTATATGACCGACATTATAAAATAGCAGATTTTAGATGGCCCAACTTATCCGTGGAAGGACTTAAACACGAGCATATATATACAAATCCAAATCATATTACGTGATATCATCTACTGTTAAATTCTGCTACGTACTTCTAAAATTTTTATTTGTATACTGTATTGAGGATTTATTCTGTTCTGTGTATTGTATTGTATTGACCTGCTTCTTTTTGACACCCACTGCACGCCCAACCTACCTGGAAAGGGGTCTCTCTTTGAATGGTTTCTTCCATTTTTTTTTTGGGAGTTTTTCCTCGTCTTCTTAGAGAGTCAAGGCTGGGGGGCTGTCAAGAGGCAGGGCCTGTTAAAGCCCATTGCGGCACTTCTTGTGTGATTTTGGGCTATACAAAAATAAACTGTATCGTATTATATTGTACTAGCCATGTGCGCCCAACTACGTTGCGCGTGTTAAAGTTGTCTGTGAAGGGCTCCCTGTTTAAACGCGGCTGCCAGTCGTGAACTGGGCCCTTCGTCGCACAGCATTATGATTTTTTATAAGGGAAACAAAATTACAAAAGAAAACCCTTGGACATTGATTCGATAGGAACAGCCTACTCGGAATCACTGTCCGAATAGTAATTATGTGCTGGTGTAGGAGCATTTCTGCTTCTGTCCGTTCACAGTCCGTTTCGTTTTCACGACGCTGTCGTTTTCTCTCACGATCTCTTCTCAACCTTTCTCCAATCTCACAGGTTGCTTTGTGGCAATCCAAAGAGTAAGGCGATATACACAGAGCAATGGTTATAAAAGGGGGACACATAGGTATCCAGGCTCTTTAAAGCATAAATAGGGATCACTTCACTGACATGTGAGCAAGCCACGGTACAACTGTGAGACGCGCAGCACTCGCCGGCTACAACGTAACAATAATAATTTCCGGAACGTGCTGTTACGTTGTCATTCATTTTACCCACTTTCTTTCATTCATATGTTATGTAGGCATGTACCTTTTATCTTCGGCAATCTCATTCTCTAACCAGGCCTCAGGAGCTAACCAGCGTAACACTGTCCACCACCCCTTTCGTTATTCCGCCACATTGTTGACATCCGTGAGTAACAACAACGTACTAAACTGGAAGGTGGTCTATGCATGTGTGGAATTCGCAGACAAACAAAGATCAAGATCTAAATGAAGATCTCTTTAGTTAATTTAAAGCACAACAATTTTTTTAGTTTGAATGTCTGTGTTTTGAGGTGTGACTGGCATACTACAGTCTTCAGTAGTATAAGCCTGGAGGAGATTCTTAATGCAATGCCTATGTTTTAACTGTCTCTCTACTGCCATCTAGTGCTTCTTCTTCTAATTCATTCACGGACAAACAAAGATCAAGATCTAAATGAAGATCTCTTTAGTTAATTTAAAGCATTACAATTTGTTTAGTTTGAATGTCTGTGTTTTGAGGTGTGACTGGCGTACTACAGTCTTCAGTAGTATAAGCCTGGAGGAGATTCTTAATGCAATGCCTATGTTTTAGCTGTCTCTCTACTGCCATCTTGTACTTCTTCTTCTAATTCATTCACGGACAAACAAAGATCAAGATCTAAATGAAGATCTCTTTAGTTAATTTAAAGCATTACAATTTGTTAAGTTTAAATGTCTGTGTTTTGAGGTGTGACTGGCGTACTACAGTCTTCGGTAGTATAAGCCTGGAGGAGATTCTTAATGCAATGCCTATGTTTTAGCTGTCTCTCTACTGCCATCTAGTGCTTCTTCTTCTAATTCATTCGCGGACAAACAAAGATCAAGATCTAAATGAAGATTATATATAAAGATACGGTATATTGATCAGCTATAACTGTTGTCGAATTTATTTTCTGCAGTCTTGCTGTATATACTAGAAAGATTCTTTATTTTTTATTTTGTTGCTTTATAAAATGCATTGTGTTGTAGCACTCTGAGATCAACAATTAGTAATAGTTTTGCAATAGAATAATGAGTTAGGTCATAGTTTGTACAACTCATTATTCGTAAGATAAAATGATGATACTCAAACATCAAAAGACTCAAAAGCTACAATAACCATAAAGAAAATTCAACAAGTGGCCATAAACTAGCTATAAGTACTGGAAGAGTCCAGTCTTCATCTCAGGTCACCGGATAACGTCCATGTCTCACAAACAGGAAGCATCAGATCTCTAAAGACTTGGACCTTCATCCTTTTGCAGATATCAGGAGCGCCACACACCCCTTTCCAGTGACCTCATGAACCCCCATGCTCTCCCAATCCGTCTACTGACTTCATAGGAAGAGTCACCAGAGACATGAATGTCACTGCCGAGGTCAGTAAACCTCTCAATGACGAGGTCGACACTCTCTCTGCAGACAGACACACTGCTGATGGCCGCTCCCAAGAGGTCATTAAAGGCCTGGCTCTTTGGTTTTCATCAGGACACTCGCAAGCCCAGACACCCAGACTCCTCACTCAGTCTCTCGAGAGCCTCCATTGACTTTGCGAACATCACAGCATC
The DNA here is from genome assembly GCA_026402145.1 of Polypterus bichir lapradei. Classification (NCBI taxonomy): domain Eukaryota; kingdom Metazoa; phylum Chordata; class Cladistia; order Polypteriformes; family Polypteridae; genus Polypterus; species Polypterus bichir. Next base: position 8,467,909 of record JANRMT010062852.1, read on the forward strand.
GTCAGCATCCACCGAAACAAATTAAAACATGTTCTGGAATGAAATGGACTTAACCATACAGCACCCATAGAAGTGTCACTTTCATTACAAGCTGACAATAAAAACTTGCTGTGCTTTGCATTTTTTTGTAAAATCTGTTTTGGTAAAATGAAGACTCACCTTCGACGAGCCGGCATCCTGTCATGGGCTGGTTCCTGCAAGGTGACGGGTAGTGTTAGACGGACACTGGCTCACGATGACCCTGGAAAAGGAAAAAGAAAACAAAGGTCATGAAATGGGCAGTTTAACAAACAGTAAAGATGAACTCATTCTTGTGATTTCTCAAACAATTCCGATTATCACAAACATTTTTTTGGAAAACCAAAGGCCAGCTGCTACACTGGCAAGCTGACAAGTAAGTTTAGTGAGCACCAGAAGGCAGGCATGGAACAGAAAAAGGGCCAGGACTTGGGAGGTGAAAAGACATCATCATCAAGGTAAGACTTGAGACAAAAAATGTAGTCAAAAAAACATCAGTACTACAAAAAAATTCAAATGAGAATCGTTAAATGCAAAAGACTCAAAAAAGTGTTTTGAATCCGCTAATAGATAAGAGAGAGAATATCAGCCCAACTTTTACTTCGTTACATCGATTACTAGGAGGTCATGACCTCTGAGGACCTGCCCCTGGAAATGTGAGGTGGACCCCTAATAACGGGGGTAAGGGCCAATCATAGAAAGTTAAAATCATACAATGTTAATACAGTACTTGACTCCTACAGAAGAATAGTTACTAGAATACGTTATAGTCTTTTACCCCCTGTACGTTAATATGAGAAAGAACTTTCTTGCTATCCATCCATCCATTATCCAACCCGCTATATCCTAACTACAGGGTCACGGGGGTCTGCTGGAGCCAATTCCAGCCAGCACAGGGTGCAAGGCAGGAAACAAACCCCGGGCGGGGCGCCAGCCCACCACAGTTTAGAATAGCAAGGTCCCATTAATAGCAGGGACTGAAAGACCCAATTACAGCATGAACATGGGATGGCATTCAGTTTTCTGACCGTTTAGAAATGGTTCCGCTGTTTAAGCAAACTATATGAATAAAACAAGACATTTAAGCTTTAAACGGGACTTGTCTTAAACAAAAACTTTTATTTTCTTTGCTTTTCCCTATTTTTGTGTGAACTGGTTAACTTTGGGGCGGCATGGTGGCACAGTGGGTAGCTCTGCTGCCCTTGCAGTTAGGAAACCTGAGTTTGCTTCCCTGGTCCTCCCTGCGTGGAGTTTGCATGTTCTCCCCGTGTCTGCGTGGGTTTCCTCCCACCGTCCAAAGACATGCAGGTTAGGTGCATTGACCATCCTAAATTGTCCCTAGTGTGTGTGCCCTGCCCAATGTTTGTTCCTGCCTTGCGCCTGGTGTTCGCTGGGATTGGATCCAGCAGACCCCCATGACCCTGTAGTTAGGACAGTGGTTCTCAAACTGTGGGGTGCGTCCCCCTGGGGAAGTGCTGAAGCTGTATGGGGGGGGGGGGGGGCATTGAATAAATGAACAAGACATCAAATTAATTTTTTACATTTTTATTTCAAATTTAAATTTGCAAGCATATAATCACAGCGAATGCATTATAACTAAAATTAAAATAAAACATTTCTAAGGCATAGATCTAATGACTAATATGTGCCTGCTTTAAAGTACACAGCCTGTCCAGGTTTGGTTTGATATTCGAAATATCGAGACACTCTGAGCTCCTTTTCTATTTGAAGTTTGTTTCTATGATGAGCGGTGCCGTTGCTGCTCCTTTTATAGTCGCATATTTTCAATCCAGAAAGTTCGAGACGTATCGGTATCTGTCGCAAACATTCGGGTAACAGTAGATCAGGTGATAATGCGGCGCGACTGCACCACATTGGCAGCGTAGCCAATATTGCCAAATTGAGTTAAATAATTTACTGCGTATTTGGTTATTTTTATGATACAACTAACAGCGGTATAATATTTGTCAGACGAAAATACGTTCGGCTCGCGCAGATTGACTTCATTGGTGTCCTCATTTACGAGATTTTTAAAAATTAAAACAAATGTAATCGTTTCTTTACATAAAAAAAAAAAAAATTAAATAAGAATAAATAATTTATTCTTTGTTTTTGGGAATAGAATTACTACCAAAAACCACACAAGGCATTTTAACAGTTATTAAAGCACTTTATTAAAGTTATTAAAGAAGTTAGCCGAACACATGCAAATCTTATGGAAGTAAAAATGATAGGATACCCCGACACCGCACGAGTATCATACCTTTGTTAGTTGTATCATGGATTATTCTCATCTATCTTATATTATGCAGGGGGCGCAGAATTATTCCAGATAGAAAAGGGGGGGGGGTGAAATACAAAAGTTTGAGAACCGCTGAGTTAGGATATAGCAGGTTGGATAATGACGGACTGACTGACTGATATAATAGATCAATAAATAAATTCATTTTGCAATTACGTGTGCTTCATGGTTACTCTCTCAGGTGGACGTTATTATATCATAATCTGTTGAACCAATAGCATGAGTTTTCCGCATTCGAGTTATACAACCGATATTATAAAATACCGGAAATTATACTTAAATATTTTTTGGGGTTTGTTTTAAAGTTTTCAATTTGGTAGAACACAAGGAGTGTTGCTTCCTAAAGCCTTGTTCACACTTCAGTGTTCTCCTCTGTAACTACGTAATGCATGTAGTCCAGACCACACTGGTAAAACCAACTCTATTTATGCTTCTCTTTCAAATCTCCATGGTGGAGGATATTTTAAAAAAATGTCATATTCTGCATATTTTGCATATGAAGATACCGCAAAAACCCATCCTTGTACACTGTGACAATAGAGGGCGCTGTCGCTACTCAAACCCCACAGACAAATGTCCAAGACACCAGGTAAAAGCACCAGGAAATAATTTATTTTATTTTCTTCTTGATATAATGTGCTTTTCAAGCACCTCCCCCACCACAATAAACAATAAATCAATAATCACAATACAATAAATATCCTCCTCTCCTCCCAGCAGCTTTGTCACACTCCCTCCCAACTCCGGCTCTCTCACTGGGTCTCCACCAGTCCTTTATATAGTCCTTGACCCGGAAGTGCTTCTCCTCTACTGTTCCCGTGACTTGTCAGCACTTCCAGGTCAGATGGAGAATTACATTTTTCTTCAGCCCGGAAGTACTTCTGTTCTTCTGGGCTATAGGGAGAATAAAAATCCCCGCATCTCCCTGAAGCGTCACACAGTGGCTGTGACCTGATATTTGCGTGATAGACATATGCGCGCCGACAAAATAGCGCTGATTAAAATGCGCCGTCAAAATCACGCCAACAAAATCGCGCCGACAAAATCGCCCGACAAAATTGCGAAAGTTGCATTAAATATGAATTATTTGTTTAAAGCATATATAATAACGTTTATTTTAGAAGTCAATATGAGACGCGGCATGCCATCAGCACGGCACGCAGATAGTCCTTAAGATCACGCCCTGCATATGTAGGAAGAATTGCAGCAAGGGCGTCCCACTCTCTTGGCCTCTCTCGCGATTTTGTCATGGCGATTTTTTCGGCGCGTATTTGTCGAAAACCAGTTAGCGGGTTTGTCGGTGCTCATTTGTCGGTTGCGGTTTTTTCGGGGCGCATATGTCTATCGCGCTTTTGTCGGTGAACCCACGGTGGCACCCACGGTACCCAGCAGGGTTGTAAAGCCAAATTCCATCTCCCATGATGCCCTGCGGGAATCCGGGGCACCTCTATGCTGCAGGAGAGACGCCATCTAGCGTCCTGGATGTGTCGGCTGGGATGAGCTGCCGGCCATCAATCACAACACATTATTTTCTTTTCTCCAGTGGAAACAAATCTCTGGCGGTACTCTATTTATGGCGATAAGGAAGCATTCTATCGAAGAGGACGAGCTCCCATGTGAAAATCTGAACACCATGATGCAATAACTGTCAATTGAAGAGCAGTCTTCCATGAAACCATATGGAAGCACCACAATGGCAGGTGCTCAGTGAAACTTTAAGCACTGCAATACAAATACATTTGTCGATGAATGAAATGTTTAGCAGCAAAATACAATAACTTCCAAAATTTCTAAGACTTTGCACCGGTACTCTTCGGTACGCTATGAAGCATTGCTGGTACTCCGGGTAGAAATTAGAAGAGGTGAGTACCGGCCAGCTTTAAGTGGTGGTTTTCTCCATAGGAAAACTTAATACATGGAAAGTAACTCCTGTCAAATCCCTCCATATTCCTCTACCGACTAACGGCCTTATCCTAGTTGAGGGATATGCACACGTTTGATGATTTATTGATTTTTTTAACTACAGATTTTATTTACATACAAAATGACAGGAAAACTTGTGCAGAATTAATGAATGAAAACACTTGCATACTGAGCCTAACGAAAGTGGAAATTGGACCATTAGCTCCTAATATACTGCATGAACAGTGAGAGAGTCAGAATCAGTTTTACAACCGGGAGCCAAACATATCCAATTACATTTTATAGTAATTTACCACCTGGAACTGCTCCCACCTCCTCATTTAATACATCTCAAAACAATTAAAAGCAAGAAATCAAAGAAATACGAGGGTCATTCAAAAAGTTTCCACACTTTTTTTAACTATATAAGAATTACAAAAACAAATGACATCACTTTTCTACATAGTCACCTTCCTTTGCAGTGCAATTTTAATGCCATCAGCAAAAAATGTTTTTGGTTGGGCATGTAGCCACTGATGCACCACTGCTTTCACGTCATCATCACATGGCTGTAGCAGGACGTCCTGAGCGCTTTGCATCCGTCACACTAGTACACAGGTAGGCAATCATATTACCAAACTACATTACCATACCACTTGGCCGCTTATTCCATATGCCTGTGGTTCTCTGTGTGAAGAAAACATCCTACCGTTGGTGTAAAATTGACTCGTTTCCAACTGTGTGTCCATGTTGTTGTTGAACTCATTTTAAATTAATAGTCTCAATGAGCTTACTCGACAGTCATTATTATTTGAGTCAGATAACGCTCCAACAATCCCAATTTTAACCACAGTGTAACTGGGCATATCGTGTAACATCATTGACGAATAATGCGAAGTGACAACATCCTCAACACAGCAGGTGTCTAAAGGTCTGCAGCATGACTTTGTTGGCTTTCCACCTCCTTGTGTGTCTCACACTTGCATCTCCTCCTGCAATTGTGTCAGTAATACCAAACTGATCAATCAGACAAAAGACAAACCGACCAATCAGATTGCTCATAGGGATCAGACACACACAAAAATCTCAGCATTTTATTATATATTAACTGTCCCCCGCGGCTTCGTAATAGTGAAACAGGACAGTGAGGAAGGCCCTGCCTGGCTTCCTACTACTGACATCACTCTTCCCCGTCCCCTTGGCCCACAGCCCATGTCTCGGATTAGCGTGAATATATCGCTCCTGCAAGTGAAGTGAAGTCGCAAAATCAATGAATGTTCAAGCAAATTATAGAAAAAACCCGATCTAAATCCTTTAAGTCATTCTCTCGCTAGCTAAGTGGAGGTAAGGAACGCCCCGAGGATGGCGGGTGAGTGAGGAGGGTCTCTCCCACCTACCCCTTGGCCTGCTGTGTGATTGTCACATTCGCACAAATAAATCGGTACCGGAAGCAAACTATGATACTTAGCGCAATGAGAGAAATCGCAAAATCAACCAAAATGTTCAAGCAAATTATAGAAAAAAACCCGATCTAAATCCGTCAAGTAGTTCTCTTGTAAAAAGCGGACAGACAAACAGACAGACAGATGTTGGATTTTATGTATAGAGAGATTAGCTGTCCCCCGCGGCTCACACCGCGTAGTAGTGAAACAGGACAAACTTTAAAAATCAATAAAAAAAATGTAAAAAAAAATGACATTTGTATTGAGAACTATTTATATTGATAGCTTTCATATCCGAGGGCCTCCTGATTACAATATTTTTGGTTTTGCTATCCGGGCAACGACATATTGGTTTGTTGGAGAACTAACCCGGGAGAAAGCAACATAAAGCTGACCATGCGAGAAGGATGGCGAGCTAAGATCACCCCCTGCCAACATGAGTGTCTGTCCCTGGGCCTTGTTAATTGACATTGCCTAGCAAAGCTTCACCGGGGACTGTAATCTCTTGAATTGAAAGGGCAGGTCTGTCACAATTAGAGGAATGTGAGGGATTAAACCCTCTTGCCAATGCCACAACCTGTGATGATCATCATTTCTAAGATGTTGTTCTGAAGCTGACAGACCTGGAGATGGGTACCAGTGCAAAGTTTGAGTGGGCTCAGGTTTTTCCAAAGGACAATCGGTGCTAAATTGTTAGGTGGCATGCCAGGAGGATTAATGGAGTTTTACAATTCTGTAGGATAATGAACTGAATCATTGTTTTCTAAAACAGCACTTCTTGAAGTGTATTTCTGAGAGAGCACGACAAATAATTTGAGCATCAATTGATTATTTGTATGCCTCGCCCTCCTCTTGGCCCGCAGCCTCTCTCTTCTCGCTTTTAAATGGGTGCTACAAGTGCACTCTGACACTTAGTGTGATGAGAGAAGTTGCAAAATCAACTGGAATGTTCAAGCAAATTATAGAAAAAAACCCGATCTAAATATCCATTAAGTAGTTCTCTTGTTCGCTAGCTAAGTGGAGGTAAGGTACTCCATGAGGCTGGAGCGTGAGTGAGGACGGCCCTGGTCCCCCTACCCTTGTCCTGCCACGTGTCTCTTGGATTCACGTGAATAAATTGGTACTGCAAGCAAACCATGATTCTTAGAGCGATGAGAGAAGTCGCTGTTTCAGGTAGGGGGCGATAGCTCCCTAGTTGGAATAAGTTCTTTTGTAATTGCGGCGTTTTAAGTAACCGAAAACTGTATAGATATGATATTAAAAGGCGATATCCCTCCCATTGTGATACAGTGGTAAAAATCACATAAGAGAAAATAACTTATCCATTCATCCATCCATCCATTATCCAACCCGTTATATCCTAACTACTGGGTCATGGGGGTCTGCTGGAGCCAATCTCAGCCAACACAGGGCGCAAGGCAGGAAACAAACCCAGGACAGGGTGCCAGCCCACCGCAGGAAAATAACTTAGCTTTCTTTAATGATGATTTACGTTGCATTACAGACAAGGAAGCCAAATAGCAAGACAATACCAAGGTGGGATCTTGATCTATGCAGTCTGCCATTTTTCGTTGCTGCGCTGAAAGGATTTTCAGGACGGATGACGATATCACCCATTCGTCGGTCGGCTTCCAAGTGTTTCCAAGCCTTTGATACTGGTTCCTCCACGTGCAGGCCCCCACGTCGGCAAATAGTCCATTTCCAAACAAGGAAAGAAGATCCCGTGCTCACTTCCAACAGAGGACAAAATAGCATACACCTGTCTTTAGGCTGCTTACACATTCCTCAAGCTGTCTCTTCCGTCCATCTTGTCCTGTGCTTGGCTAAGCACTTCTAAATGCTGAGAGCCCCTTTTGGCCTGGCCTGTACATGTGAATTGATTTATAAAATAATTGCTTGTACAGAGCACAGTGACATTAAACTTACATTCTTATTACATTCGCAAAATCAACCAGAGTGTTCAAGTAAATTCTAGAAAAAAACTGATCTAAATATCCATTGAGTAGTTCTCTTGTTCGCTAGCTAAGTGGAGGTAAGGAACGCCTTGAGGCTGCCGCGTGAGTGAGGAGGCCCGCTGTATTTCTCTCAGATTAGCGTGAATAAATCAGTGCCGAAAGTGAACTCTGATACTTAGCACGATGAGAGAAGTCGCAAAATCAACCAGAATGTTCAAGCAAATCCTTCTATATAAAAGCCGTCGGGATTGTCCTTCCGTCCCGTGAGTGCTACGCAGGCGCGGAGTTTCACACACGCCCCGTCCATTTTGCAAAGCACGATGGGATTTGTAGTTTCGTTTTTCCAGGTAAAAGATGATTTTCTACTCCAGACTGTGCGAGTAGCACTGAGTTTCACACACGCCCCGTCCATTTTGCAATGCACGATGGGATTTGTAGTTTCGTTTTTCCAGGTAAAAGATGATTTTCTA
>JANRMT010062852.1:8527969-8539929 GCA_026402145.1 Polypterus bichir lapradei
ACCTTTTCGGCAATCGTTAACATCTTCTTCTTGCGCTTGGGCACGGCACCTGAAGCAGTAGCAGATTGTTTTGGAGCCATAATGAAGGGCTTGACTATGCACAAAGATAAACACTAAAGAGCACAACTCTTTACACAGCGAAGCACGTTGATGCTGAATGAGCGAGATGAGACTTCCTGGTTAACACTGCATTCAGCACGCAGGAACTTAACTGCGTGCTCTGATTGGTTAGCTTCTCAGCCATCCGCCAATAGCGTCCCTTGTATGAAATCAACTGGGCAAACCAACTGAGGAAGCATGTACAGGAAGTAAAAAGACACATTGTCCGCAGAACCCGCGAAGCAGCGAAAAATCTGCGTTATATATTTAGTTATGCTTTCATAAAAAATCCGCGATATAGCGAGGTATTACTGTATATATATATAGTCACATGCGTGCAAGTGGGAAACAGCTCCACTGCACTACTTGGCTTTTTAGGAGGACTTTTTGTCGTACCTTTACACGAAAAACAGGAAATGATAATGAAAACAAGCGATGTTTTTAGAAACAGGCAAAGCATCAAAACCATAGAATCAAGCTAAAACAGGCAACCAGGAGGATAAAACAATATTTGAAAGTATATTAATTTTCTAATTTTTTAAATGTACCATATTTTTGCTTATATGTTTTCGTTTTTCGAACGTGTTTATTATTGTCACATATATTCAAAAAGTTTTACTTGTTACCATACTATGTGTTATGTGACCACACTCACACATCAGTTACATCACAACTTCTACTAGTATACATTTTGTGGCGATCATTTCACATGTTATCCCTCAGTTGAGTAAAACTCTTGGGCTTCTACTTCTTCTGTATTTAGTTTATACGTTACCTCAAGTAGGCCCTGGCGTCAGGTGTCGTTTTTGGTTTTGAACTCCTTTATCATCTTTGACTCAGATTCCCATTTTCCTCAGGTGTGCTTGTTGCCTTATCATCTATCTCTCTTTGGCTCTGACTAAGCTTTTCTTTTGGACCATAATTTGCTGCTAAAATTTTTATCCTCCTAAATATCCTCCGACGCCTGTGTATCATGATCAAAAAATCCAAAGCAAAACAAATTTGAAACCGAAATACACAAAAATACTGCTGGGTCATATTTGAAAGGTTAATTAAAGTCCTTATGGGACAGGATTAGCGTTACACCAGGATGTCGAATAAAGTGATTATTACCGGAGGACCTTGGGAATTGTAGTCCCATCTGAATTGCTCATGTCAGTAACTTTTTACGGACTGCGCATTCGTGTCACAGTAACGATTACGGAGCCAGTAAAAAATAATCCATGGATAATCTAGTCCAGTGTGAACTGACATGTAAATAAAACGGTAATCTGAGAGCAATTCGGTTGGGACTACAATTCCCAAGGTCCTCTAGTAATAATGACTTTATCCAGTGTCTGTAGTAAAAAAGAATTTCAACTTTTAAATATTATTAATTTTATTGTTACATTTTTTAAACTATTTTTATTGTTTATCATTATTTTGTTAATTTTTCACAGAGGCATTTTGTTTATCATGGGAGCTGGCATTTTGTGTTTCTTTGTTCTGGCGTCCTTTTGCTAGCAAGTGTCAGCACTATTTACAATGGTAATATGCCAGCCATCTTTGTCCATGATTTTGGATTCCTAACAAAGCTTTTTCGCTGAGCTTTTGAGGGCTTTTTTGACTTCGAGTTTTGCTTTTAGCAAGCACTTCAGGCACGAGTTTTAGACGTTTGTCTGTTAAAGGACTTCAGTTCTCTCTTACTTGTCTTTATTCAAAATTCTGTCTCTTTGCACACTGGCAGTACATCCAGGATGTAAGGCAGTCAGTAAAGATGGAAAAACCGTATACCTGTAGAAGTCAACAGGGTGTAATTGAAGACCGCAGTCCCCACGAGCTCAGCCACGTAACACCCTATCATCGTAAGATGCCCTCAACGTCAGTCATGAAACGCTCATTGCATGCCCCGTTACACCAGCGGTTCTCAAACATTTGTATTTCGCGCCCCCCCCTTTTCTACCTGGAATAATTCTGTGCCCCCTGCATAAAATAAAACAGATGAGAATAACCCATGATACAACTAACTAGCTAAGGTATGATACTCGTGTGGTATTTCGGTATCCTAGCGTTTTTACTTCCGTAAGATTTGCATGTGTTCGGCTAACTTCGATGAAATATTTGCAATTTATTTTTTTTAATGTGCTTTAATAACTGTTAAAATGCATTGTGTGGTTTTTGGTAGTAATTCTAATCCCAAAAACAAAGAATAAATTATTTAGATAGTGTCAGGGATGCCAGGGGCAACGACCCGGCCGGGACGCCGTGAGGGACCGGATGTGGGTCTGCGCCCACCCTGGATCACGTGGGGGCCACTGCCCTGGTTGCTTTGGGGGCCACGGGTTGAGGGCATGGAAGCCCCACCCTGCAGGGGCCCGCCTTTGGGGACCTGTTACCTCAGCATTTCTGCCACACCCGGAAGTGCTGGGGGGGGAAATTAAAGAGGACACCCGGTGAGCTGCCAGGAGAGCAGCCGGCACTTCCGCCACGCTGGGGCGTGGCCAACGGGGGAGTGTCGGAAACACCTGGAGCTCATCCGGGACATGTATAAAAGGGGCCGTCTCCCTTCGTTCAGGACTGGAGTCGGGTGGAAGAAGGACGAGGCACGAGAGGAGTGTGGAGGCGGCCCAGAGAGGAAGGCATTGAGTGGCCAGGACTGTGTGTTGGGGTTTGTGTTGTGCACGGACTGAGTCTGAGTGACACTTTATTTGTAAATAGTTGTGATAATAAACGTGTGGTGGTGAAAATCAACATGTCCGCCTGTCTGTGTCCGGGCCAGGTTCACAATAGATAGATAGATACTTTATTAATCCCAAGGGGAAATTCACATACTCCAGCAGCAGCATACTGATAAAGAACAATATTAAATTAAAGAGTGATAACAATGCAGGTAAAAACAGACAATAACTTTGTATAATGTTAACGTTTACCCCCCCGGGTGGAATTGAAGAGTCGCATAGTGTGGGGTCTCCTCAGTCTGTCAGTGGAGCAGGACGGTGACAGCAGTCTGTCGCTGAAGCTGCTCCTCTGTCTGGAGATGATCCTGTTCAGTGGATGCAGTGGATTCTCCATGATTGACAGGAGTTTGCTCAGCGCCCGTCGCTCTGCCACAGATGTTAAACTGTCCAGCTCCGTGCCTACAATAGAGCCTGCCTTCCTCACCAGTTTGTCCAGGCGTGAGGTGTCCTTCTTCTTTATGCTGCCTCCCCAGCACACAACCGCGTAGAAGAGGGCACTCACCACAACCGTCTGATAGAACATCTGCAGCATCTTATTGCAGATGTTGAAGGACGCCAGCCTTCTAATGAAGTATAGTCGGCTCTGTCCTCTCTTGCACAGAGCATCAGTATTGGCAGTCCAGTCCAATTTATCATCCAGCTGCACTCCCAGGTATTTATAGGTCTGCACCCTCTGCACAGTCACTTCTGATGATCATGGGGTCCATGAGGGGCCTGGGCCTCCTAAAATCCACCACCAGCTCCTTGGTTTTGCTGGTGTTAAGATGTAAGTGGTTTGAGTCGCACCATTTAACAAAGTCCTTGATTAGGTTCCTATACTCCTCCTCCTGCCCACTCCTGATGCAGCCCACGATACCAGTGTCGTCAGCGAACTTTTGCACGTGGCAGGACTCCGAATTGTATTGGAAGTCCGATATATATAACCTGAATATATATAAATAATTAAATTAAATAAATATTATAAATTAAATATATTCATTCTTATTTAATTATTTTTATATGTAAACAAACGATTAAATATGTTTTAATTTTTAAAAATCTCGTAAACAAGGACACCAATGAAGTCAATCTGCACGAGCCGAATGTATTTTCGTCTGACAAATATTATACCGCTGTTAGTTGTATCATAAAAATAACCCAATACGCAGTAAATTATTTAACTCAACTTGGCAATATTGGCTACGCTGCCAATGTGGTGCAGTCGCGCCGTATTATCACCTGATCTACTGTTACCCAAATGTTTGCGACAGATACCAATACGTCTCGAACTTTCTGGATTGAAAATACGCAACTATAAAAGCAGCAGCAGCGGCGCCGCTCATCAGTTAGTCATTTTTATTTTAATTTTAGTTATAATACATTCGTTGTGATTATGTGCTTGCAAATTTAAATTTGAAATAAAAATGTAAAAAATTAATTTCGATGTCTTGTTGATTTATTTGACGCCCCCCTTGCACAGCTTCAGCGCGCCCCTCAGTTTGAGAAATGCTGTGTTACACTATGGTTAAAATTAAGGTCGTTGGAAGGGTTATCTGACTCACGGGACTTTTTGTCACTGACGTTGTGGGCATTACTTGACCTACGTCATAGGTACTGCACTCTGCGGATAGACCCATCTCGTAGAAATTGCTGAGTATAGATCGGAAATAAAGACACTGGTGAGCCTTCATGATGATTGCTGAGATGTGTTCTGCCCTTATTGTTAGGCATTAATGAGTGTTTTGGTTTCTTTGTGTTATTAGTCTTCATATCTACTGCCAAGTATTTTTTTTTTTGCCTACCAAAGGAAATGTCTTCTCTACGATGGAATGATTGGGTTAGAATTGCCCTTTCATCAGATTGGCTGGCCCAGCACTGACTCCGCTGTGGAATGGTCAGTAGGTGGGAGGCAGCGTGATGGCTGACCACTCCAGGACTCACAAATCCAGATTGTTTTATGCAATATCATCTACTGTTGAATTTGTCTCTTTACTTCTAATATTACTATTGTACTATTATATTGTATTGAGGATTACTTGTGTTCTGTTCTGTATATTGTATTGCATTAATCCCATTTTTTTGACACCCACTGCACACCCAACCTACCTGGAAAGGCGTCTCTTGCTAAATTGCCTTTCCCAAGGTGTCTTCTATTTTATTTTTCCCTACAAGGGCTTTTTTGGGAGTTTTTTCTTGTCTACTTAGGGGGGCTGTTAAAGCCCATTGAGGCACTCCTTGTGTGATTTTAGGCTATACAGGAATAAATTGTATTATATTATATTGTATATGTGCATGCTTTTTCCATCAATTTCATTTATTATTGGTTAATTAGTTGGTTACTATCTCCTTATGTTAACTTATGTTCTTTGTCTACTATGGGTGGAGCTGCAGGAGGCGGGCCCACCCTGACATCACCATTCCCGAGACTCCTCTGGCGATATTAATCAGCCAAGAAGGCTCAGGCCCTGCAGATCATTAGTTTATCATGGAGTATTTGTAGGACCTGTCTGGCTTTTTAATTATTTCTCGCCTCGTTTTCTTGGACTGTGCATTTTAAACATATTTGCTTATGATTACCTTTTTTGTGTTTTCTCTGCTCTGTTGAAACATGTTTCCATAATTGATTGTTCTGTTAACAAATGTTTCATTTATAAAAATCCTTAGTTGATGGTTACCCTCCATCTTGTGGGGCTTTTTGATATATTTATGGACATTTAAAATAAATAAGTCTAAAACAGAATTAGTATAGGAAACCAAAAATACATGGGACTTGCCATAATTATAATCCAAAGAAAAAAAACAATGTAATTCCCTAAGTACATTTGTAAAGCTCAAAAAAGTTCCCCTTAATAATAACAGCTCAGCAGGAAGTAATTAAAAATGGAATGGCACAAAATCCAAAACAATAAAAGAACATTAACCTACATAAAAATGATTTCTTTATAAAGGTTCATGACAACGTCATCATTGATGAAGACTCCAAGAACCCCTCAGTGTCTCAATGTCCCCCTCAATGTCCATAGCCATGTGCTCTGTTTCCTACTTTATATAGCATATGGCATTCTCAAACTTGTTTAATCCAGTTCAGGGTCACAGGGGATCTCTGTGTAGGGTACAAAGCTGGAACTAACCCCAGAGTGGGCACCAGACCATTACATTACCTATATTACAGGAAAAGTAATCCATCATTTTTAATCGTTATTATTAGAAGCCATCCCAGCCGTCAAACACTTTTAATCAAAATAACAATTGAATGTAAAGTGAAAATTTAAAAAGAAAATTAAAAATGATCAGTCTATAGCGCATTAAAGGTTTATATCCATTGAGCATAAAATAGCCTTGGATACATTGATAATCTGTACAATCCCGCCTAGGTCGGCTACTTAACAGGAGGTTGCTTTTTATGCATTTCTAAGCTACATCCCTCTTGGCAAAAAAAAAAAAAAAATGAATAAATATTACATCAAACAGATTTTTAAGTATTTTCTAAACTCAGCAGTGAGCCCAGCTTCCTCTGCCAATTAATCATCCCTAGTTATGCAGCACAGTTGAAGAAACCTGCATAGCAGCTGTAATGTATTCAGTTCTCGGGGTGATGGACGCCTGGCTGGGAATTGGACGGTCTTTCACCACTGCAGGCGAGATGAAAATCCTTAATCGTCGAGATAGTCATGCAGAGAGAGATCAAAACCAGATAAACTTTCTAATGTAGTGAGGAAGACTTGTCACCCATAAAGGAAAATCAAATCCGGATAAACCTTATCACAGACGTCTTGTCTGAGGCAGCATCAGATCACGAAGGGTTAACGGTGAACAGCCAATCAGGTTGCAGCGTGTTGTTTGTTTTCCCAGTCGATGGTGAATCGCTCTAGCATGTTCAGTAAGTGTCAGAACATCCCACTCTCACCCCTGTTTAGATCGATTCAGGAGCATGATGGGCTATCCTGGTACCTTTGGGTGAAAGTCTCCAATCAGACCTGGGCAGGGTGCTAGTCCATCACAAGGTATATGTATTTATTCATACGCAGTGTATAGAAATAAATTCTTTCATTTATAATGACCTCTTAGGCACAGCCATCAGCAGTGTGTCTGTCTGCGGAGAGAGTGTCGACCTCGTCACGAGGCTTACTTACCTTGGAAGTGACATTCATGTCTCTGGTGACTCTTCCTATGAAGTCAGTAGACGGATTGGGAGAGCATGGGGAGTCATGAGGTCGCTGGAAAGGGGTGTGTGGTGCTCCCGATATCTATGCAAAAGGACGAAGGTCCAAGTCTTTAGAATCCGGGGGCCTCATGTAGAATTCGCACTATAACATGACGTAAGCACAAAAGCCGAAATGTGCTTACGCACAGAAAAATCCAGATGCAGGAATCTGTGCGTACTCCAACTTCCACGTTCTTCCGCTACATGAATCCCGATCAGCGTGAAAACTAACGCACGTGCACGCGCCTTTTGTCCCGCCCCAACTCCTCCCAGAATTATGCCTCTTTGAATATGCAAATCAATATAAATCGCCCTTAAGCTCAGCCTTCTGTGAAAAGACAATGGGAAAAACACGGGGGAAAAATTAAGAATTTTAGCGAATACCAAGTGGAGGCAAAGGAAAAACATACTATTTGTTTATTTAAACCGTGGTATAATCAACAAAAGGAAGCTGATCGAGTGACATAGAGTGTTGGCGAAACTTGAAAGCTCACGTTCACAAAGTCGCACAGTGCCAGAAATAAAAAAGAACTTGTCAGATATCAAAGTCGCCGTGAAAAGGCGAGTCGTAGCCCACCGTCTGAGTGTCATATGAAAGCTTATTAGGGTACAGAGAAAAAAAATAGGCACACAGTAGGAAAAAAGCACGAAATGACAACTTCAATCTCGAAATTTCCATTTTAATCATGTAGTTTATTTTGTCATTAAAGTAGAACATCATAAACATCTTAAAATCGTTTAATTAACCAGTTTCTCAAATCACATCGTAATTAAAGTAGCACGTTAAATGCTTTGTTTTGTATGTGATCTTCTATGTGCTCTATGTGTGTGAATCACTACTTGCTTCTTAAACCGGCTCTCTTCCACCGACAGGACACAGAATCCATTACATTTGTGATATTACGGCTCTCTGAATAACTAAAATACTGAGATGTATACGTGATATAATTTTCTTGATGATAGGAGTTAAAGCACGTTATTAAACATGGGTTTCACGGCGCAGTGATTGTGCGTGAACTTCGATGAAATTATTTATTGCAGTAGTACTCATGGGCGGCTCTAGGCTTGTGGCGGGCCTTGGGCAGAGAAAGAATCGGTGGCCCCTTCGCCCGCCAATGTCAATATGGTATCTTATGCATGGTGGATGGCCACGTCCGATGCGGACACTGCATAGCCGCCTCGTGCTCATGACACAAGTGTTTAACTTTTGTCGAAATTTGCCGCTGCGTTTTTAGCTGTGTCGTTATTTTCTCTTTCTGTTTTATATTCAATATATATTGGCGTGGCCGCCCCTGCAGTCCTTGCTTTTCTTTCTTCAAGTAACCGATCGCCACACAATCAGCTCTGTAATAGACGTTAAGCCATCTGTAATCTTAGAGCGCCGATTCTTCAAAACATTTAAGGAACATTGAAATATCTTCGTAGTACATGTTTAATTATTCTATCCTTCATGCCAGTCCTAGTGAAGAATATGGATTATTTAAATGAAGTTATAGTTTTATCTGTATAATATAATAAATATATTTTGCTGCATTTCATCTTAAAAATGATATCGTCATCATATGTAAATACACGCTTTATAAAGTGGCTCAGGTTGTGTAATATTATAACTGTAGTGCAAGTTTACAGTGAGGTGATTGTACTTATAAGTACAAACAGTCCTACAAGGAGCACTTGATTGAGTGCGTTTAAAGTTCTTGGGATGAAACTGTTTCTGAACCGCGAGGTCCGTACAGGAAAGGCTTTGAAATGTTTTGCTGTGGCTTTGGCAGCATGTGCTTGATGCTGTAATACCGATAATTCTCTTTCCTATCAGCTGCTGCTGTGATTCCCCACTCAGATACAGTGATATAAATACTCCGAGTGGTGCAGTGAGAGTAATATGGAAAAAGATGATCCGCTGTGGCAACTCCTAACGGGAGCAGCTGAAAGAAGAAGAAGAAGAAGAAGAAGAAGAAGAAGAAGATGCAGTGAGAGTAACAACACTAAAGCAGTTATGGTATTTGGAATACTATGGCTATTCCCTGGACCATTATAGTGTTACAAGTTAATTATAATCAGATGCGTTACACTAATAAACAATATGCGGTTAGTTTTAGTGTATTTATAAAGTCGTGTCAGGAAAATAAGGAGTAACCACACAGGAACAGTAGCACTGCTTTGACGCTGGGTGCCGCCAGTCTGCAAAACCGAGCGGAGAACTTGCGTACGACAAGGTATGAGGTACCGTGGAAAAGTGCGTGGCTTTACGCCAAGTGTAGGTTTGAACATGGAAATGTTCTTACGCAACATTTCTGTGCGTACACACCGTTTATACATGAGGCCCCTGGTGCTTCCTGTCTTGCTATATGGTTGTGAGACATGGATGTTATACAGTGACCTGAGATGAAGATTGGACTCCTTTGGTACTGTGTCTCTTCAGAGAATCCATGAGTACCGCTGGTTTGACTTTGTGTTGCTCATGGAGTCCCAAATGAGGCACATTACCTGCAGTGTGAGCGAGTGTCAGTTACGGCACTATGGCCATGTGGCGCATTTCTCTGAGTTTGATCTGGCTTGCAGGGTCCACACTGTTGAGGACCTGAGTTGCTGGACCTGGCCAAGGGGACGCCCAGATAACATTTGGCTGCGGCAGATAGATGGTCATTTCTGGAGGGTGGGACTGGCCTGCATGTCTGCCTGGGGGGTTGCCAACCGAAATCCTGAGCTGTCCTGTCACGTGGTGGGTGCGGCAATGCCCCATACCGGTGTATGCTCCCTAATCTGATCTGACCTTATTTATAAGGACTTTTTGTTGGCCTGTATCAATACAAACCAGAAGTTTTATAATTACCCCATCCCTTATATGACATTTAGGTATATTTTGGGACTTTTATTGCATTTTATAACTTTCAGAACCTGCTCCCCTAAGACCAATTTTGTTGGTGTGCACCTGGCCGCTGACCTTACTTGGTCAATTATCAACATCTCCATAGCTGAGAAGGTGCAGCAGTATTTCCACTTCCTTAAGCAGCTGAGTAACACAAGTCTACCTCTCCCCATTCATTCCACATTATAATTCAGGGGCACCATTGAGAGCATTCTGACCAGCTGCATCACCGTCTGGTTTGGGTACTGCAGTGTCTCTGACTGCAAGGACCTACAAAACTTCCACACACAGCAGAAAAGATGATTGAGAACACTCTACCCTCCATTAAGGACACCTTTGTAATGAGTTGCATCCACAAAGCTGATGGCATTGTGAAGTGATGACTCCCACCACTCTCAGCTCATCTCAAATTTTATGATCATTCATTCACATACATAGTATATGAGTGAACAAAATTTTGTTCCTTACAATCATAAGCAAAACAACATACTGTACATTTAATGTACACCATAACACTCCCAAAACCAGAGCAATAATACAACATAACAAGACAGAAGATGCATGACTGCACAGCTCGAACAATGCTCAATATCCATAGTAAATTGCAGAGTGCAAAGTGACACTTCGTAATTAGGGGAAACTTTATAGGGATATGGTACTGGGTGACATGTAAGAGTTCAAAAGTCTGAAAGCTTGGGGAAAGAAGCTGTTCTAGGACCTGGCTGTGGTATCTTCTACCTTACGGCAGGAGGTCAAACAGTATGTGTGACGGGTGTGAGACGTCTTCCACAATGGCAGACGCTCTATGCAGACAATGTGTCTGAAAAATTACCTGGCTTGAGGAGAGGGAGACCCCTATGTTCCTCTCAGCTGTCCTCACTACGTGCTGCAGAATCTTGCACTCATGGTCTTTGCTAAACCGTGCAGTGATACAGTTCATCAGGACACTCTCCACAGTTCCTCTGTAAAAGGTGGTAAGAATGGGTTGTGGTAAACCGATTCCCTTCAATCTCCACAGGAAAACAAGTTGTTCTTGTGCCTTCTTGACAACAGAGGTGATGTTGATTGCCCACGAGAGATCATCAGAAATATACCCCCCAAGAAACTTGTTGCTGCTGACTCTCCATGGCATTGCTCCATTGATGAGCAGTAGTGAGTAGTCAGCTGGTGTTCTTCTGAAATCGACAAGCATCCCTCTATTCTTATCAACATTTAGAGATGTATTATTTTCACCACACCACCTCACTAGGTTTTCAAACTTCTCTCTGTAGAGTATATCATCATTGTTGCTGATGAGGCCCACTATGGTTGTATCATCTGCAAACGTGACAATGACGTTGGACTCGACTTGGCGGTGTAGTTGTGGGTGAGCAGCATGAATGATAGTGGGCTCAGCACACAGCCTTGGGGAGTACCAGTACTCAGCCTGATTATTAGATGTTCTGTAACCAATGCGCACTGACTGTGGCCTTTCTATCAAAAAGTCCAGAATCCAATTACACAGAGGAGTGTCAAGGCCCAGCGGAGAGAGCTTTCTCACCAAATACTGGGGAATGATCGTGTTGAACGCTGAGCAGAAATCAACAAACAGCATTCTGACCTACGTATCCCTGGTGTTCAGGTGAGACCGTACAACGTGCAAGGTATAGGAGATGGCATCATCAGTGGAGCGATTCGGACGGTAAGCAGACTGGACTGGGTCCAGAGGGGTGGGGAGAATGGAGTTGATGTGTCTTTTGGCCAACCGCTCAAAGCACTTCATCACAATGGGAGTCAGTGCTACTGGGTGTGGTCTATTTACCTCACTTCCATCTCGCAGAAGGTACTGTAGCAATTCTGCAATACCTCCTTAGCGGTCCAGAATCTAAAGTCTGTGCTGACCCCCCTTCCCTAAGATCTTTTAATAGCTTATTTATATTCTGTTCATCTGTTGCACAGGTTACTACTATTGTTTTTTTTTTTTTTTTTTTTTTTTTGTTAATCGTTGTAATAATTTATTTATTATTAATGATTTCAAATTATTACTATCTATTCAGTTGCCTTTAATTCATCTATTTATAGTATACTAGCTGTCCCCCGCGGATCTGTGAAA
>JANRMT010062852.1:8549929-8570577 GCA_026402145.1 Polypterus bichir lapradei
TATATATATTGTGGAGCCAACCCGGACACAGACAGGCGGACATGTTGTTTCAACCACCACACGTTTATTTACAATATTTACAGTACATACACGAGTCACACAGACCCCAGCAATGGTCACTCAGACCTAGTCAGTGCACACCATCACCCCAATACACAGTCCTGGCCACAAATGCCTTTCTTCGGGCCGCCTCCACACCTCCTCTGTGCTTCGTCCTTCCTCCTCCCGACTCCAGCCCTGAATGAATGGAGACGGCTCCTTTTATGCTGTCCCCGGATGAGCACCAGGTGTTCCCGGCATTCCTCCCTTGGCCACGCCCCAGCGTGGCGGAAGTGCCGGCTGTCCTCCCGGCAGCTCTCCGGGTGTCTCCCAAAGTCATCCCCCCAGCACTTCCTGGTGTGGTGGAAGTGCCAGGGCAGTAGGTCCCCAAGGCACTGGGGCGCCTCCTGGCGGTGACCACGGGCCCCTACAGGGTGAGGCTTCCATGCCCTGTACCTGTGGCCCCCAAAGCAACCAGGAAGGCAGCCCCCACGTGGTCCCAGATGGGCGCACGCCCATTTCCGGTCTTCCAAGGCATCCCGGCCGGGCCATCGCCCCTGGCATCCACGACAATATATATATATATAAAAACAAATACCACTGACTCACTCATCACGAAATCTCCTGAACCATGAGGACTTGGGACTTGAAATTTGGAATGTAGGTTACCCTTGACCCATAGGTACTCGCAAAGAAACGGTTTTAAAAATTTCATGCCCCAAGTGTGAAATTTCTTATAGTTTTTTAGACATGTTTGTATGTCTGTCCGCTTTTCACGAGAGAACTACTTAATGGATTTAGAATATATATTTTTTCTATAATTTGTTTAAACATTCCGTTGATTTTGCAACTTCTCTCATCACGCTAAGGATTTAGATCAAGTTTTTTTCTATAATTTGCTTGCCCTCCTCACTCACGTGTTAGCCTCGGGGCGTAACCTTAACTTATTTTTTATTTTACTTAGTGGATTTAGATCTTTTTTTTTCTATAATTTGCCTGACCATTCCATTGATTTTTGTGACTTTCTCATCGCGCTAAGTATCATAGCTCACTTGTAGTACAGATTTATTAGTGCGAATCCAAGATAGAATTATCGGGTTGCGGGGTCCTCCTCACACATGTGTCTGCCTCTGGGCATAACCTTAACTTTGCTTAGCTAGCGAATGAGACAACTACTTAATGGATTTAGATCTTTTTATTTTCTATAATTTGCTTGAACATTCCGGTTGATTTTGCGAGTTCTGTCATCACGCTGAGTATCATAGTTCGCTTGTAGTACTGATTTATTTGTGTGAATCAGAGATACATGCAGTGGGGAGGTGAGGGGCCCTCGTCACTCACGCTCCAGCCTCGTGGAGTACCTTACCTCCACTTAGCTAGCGAACGAGAGAACTACTTAACAGATATTTAGAGTGGGCTTTTCTCTATAATTTGCTTGAACATTCTGGTTGATTTTGCGACTTCTCTCATCGCGCTAGGTATCATAGTTCGCTTACGGCAGCGTTTTATAAGTGTGTAGCAAAGAGAGAGGTTGCAGGCCGAGGGGAGGGGGAACCGTGACGTCAGGAGTGAAGAGCTGAGCCGGGCCCTCCTCGCTGTCCTGTTTCACTAATATGCGGGCGAACCCGCGGGGGATGGCTACTTTATTATAAAGATTCTTTCTTTGCATGTTTGTGCACAGGCTGAAGGTTTTACGGTAATCCCACTCTTGGTGGAGCTTTTGAGACACTTCTAGTTCTTTTGCCAGCTCTCCTTATTTGGGGCCAGCTAAGGCAGAAGCCTACTATAGTAGTGTGGAGTCAGCTGGTGTTATGAACGGGTCCTTTGTGAGTTTTTTTGCATCGATTTACAAGGTTGAATACACATTTTGGGGGTTTCTGTAGCCCTGCATTCTCAATCTTCGATTATGTCTGTAATTTAAGATTCATTTTTGTTGTTATGAATTAGGGCAGCACGGTGGTAGCACTGCTGCCTTGCAGTAAGGTTACCCGAGTCCTCCCCCTGCGTGGAGTTTGCATGTACTCACCGTGTCTGTGGGGGTTCCCTCCGAGTGATCCAGTTTCATCCCACAGTCCAGAGACATGCACGTTAGGTGAACTGGCTACACTAAATTGGCCTTGGTGCATTGGTGTGTGTGTGTGTGTTTACCCTACATTGGCAGGACTGGCACCCTGTCTGGGGTTTGTACCTGCCTTGCGCCCTGTGTTAGCAAAGTTACACCAGCAATGTGATCAACGTCAAGCTTTATTTTAGTAATGTTGAAAACAACAGAATATGTTGGAAATGTTCAGCTTGCCCTGTATGAGCCACCAGAAGTAATAAAACACATCTCTAACTTCTAGAGGAACTGAAAGAAGTAACCAGCAAACACTAGAGGCAGCAACAGCTCATCTTTAAATGGGTTTTTATATGCATTTTATCTTAGGTCTGTAGGTCTGAGTGTTTAACTAATATTAAAAATAACAATACTAACAACAATAAATTAATTATACTGCTTTTTTTTGCTCCTCAACAGCCGCCACCAATGTGTAGCACCCACCTGGATCACGTGACAACAGCCATTCTTGTGCCAGTATGCTCACCATACATTAGCTATAAGGTGGTGGGGAGTGGGAGAGATAGTTAGCCAATCAGAAACTGGGATGATTAGGGTGAATGAGCCCATGATGGGCAATTGAGCCAGGACACTGGGGTTCACCCTACTCTTTTTGAAAGATGCCCAGGGATCTTTAATGACCACAGAGAGTCAGGACCTTGGTTTTACATCTCAGTGTCCCCATCAACGCACTGGGGCATTGAGATCCACATTCAGACCACAGGGTAAGTGCCACCTGCTGACCTCACCAACACCTCTTCTGGTAGAAACCCAAGCTTTTCCTAGATGGTCTCCCATCCAAGTACTGGAGGGCCCGGACCTGATTAGCGTCAGGTGGATGGCCAGTTCTAAAGTTCAGGTGGTATGGCTGCACTCTCTGGTATAACACTTGGACATTGCTTCACACCTTCCTCCTCATTTATACATTTCTATGGTTTATCTCGGACTTCTTCAGAAAGCTCTTTAGTCTTTCAGATTCACATCCTGACTAATGGTCTCTTAATAGTGGGATTGATATCCACAGCATGTGGTCGTTATTTTAATGATTCATTGGACACCTTGGTTTTTTACGCCTCATTCGAAGGATGGCACCATTTCTTACAGCACACTGTCCCCGTCACTGCACTGGGGCATTGGGATCCACTTTCAGACCACAGGATATGCGCCACCTGCTGGCCTCACCAACACCTCTTCTGGGAGAAACCAGAAGAGGTGGTCTCTTAATGGTCTCCCATCCAAGTACTGTGTACTGTACTTAGCGTCAGGTGGATGGCCAGTCCTGAAGTGCAGGTGGCATGGCTGCACTCTCTAGCATAACAGTTGGGCATTGTTTCATACTTTTGTCCTCATTTATGCATTTCTATGGTTTATCTCTGACTTCTTCAGAAAGCTCTTTAGTCTTTCAGATTCACATCCTGACTAATGGTCTCTTAACAGTGAGATTGATATCCACAGCATGTGGTCGTTATTTTAAGTATTCATTGGACACCTTGGTATAACACTTGATCTGAAGGACAGCAACATTTTTTACAGCACGGTGTCCCCGTCACTGCCCTGTGGCATTGGTGTCCACATTCAGATCACAAGGTGAGCACCACCTGGTGGCCTCACCAACACCTCTTCTAATAGAAACCCAAGCTTTTCCTAGATGCTTTTCCATCCAAGTACTGGACGGGCCTGAACCTGATTAGCGTCAGGTGAAAGGCATGTTAAGAAGAGCAGGTGGCAAGGCTGCACTCTCTGGTATAACACTAAGACATTGTTTCATACTTTTGTCCTCATTTATACATTTTTATGGTTTATCTCTGACTTCTTCGGAAAGCTCTTTAGTCTTTCAGTTAGTCAGAGGGGACTGGGCGGTCTCTTGGTCTGGAATCCCTGCAGATTTTATTTTTTTTCTCCAGCCTCTGGAGGTTTTTTTTTTGTTTTTTTCTGTCCACCCTGGCCACCGGACCTTACTTATTCTATGTTAATGAATGTTCACTTATTTTTATTTTTTATTGTGTGTTCTATTTTTCTATTTCTTCATTTTGTAAAGCACTTTGAGCTACATTTTTTTTTGTATGAAAATGTGCAATATAAATAAATGTTGTTGTGTTGTTGTTGATGTTTCAGATTCACATCCTGACAAAATGGTATTTTAATGATTCATTGGACACCTTGGTTTTTTACGTCTCATTCGAAGGATGGCATCATTTCTTACAACACACTGTCCCCGTCACTGCACTGGGGCATTGGGATCCACTTTCAGACCACAGGATATGCACCACCTGCTGGCCTCACCAACACCTTTTCTGGGAGAAACCAGAAGAGGTGGTCTCTTAATGGTCTCCCATCCAAGTACTGTGTACTGTACTTAGCGTCAGGTGGATGGCCAGTAATTCATTGGATACCTTGGTTTTTTATGTCTCATTCGAAGGACAGCATCATTTTTTACAGCACGGTGTCCCTGTCACTGCCTTGTGGCATTGGTGTCCACATTGAGATCACAAGGTGAGCACCACCTGGTGGCCTCACCAACAACTCTTCTAATAGAAACCCTAGCTTTTCCTAGATGCTTTTCCATCCAAGTACTGGACGGGCCTGAACCTGATTAGCGTCAGGTGAAAGGCATGTTAAGAAGAGCAGGTGGCAAGGCTGCACTCTCTGGTATAACACTTAGACATTGTTTCATACTTTTGTCCTCATTTATACATTTCTATGGTTTATCTCTGACTTCTTCAGAAAGCTCTTTAGTCTTTCAGATTCACATGCTGACTAATGGTCTCTTTACTCTTTGAGGGCTGAATATATATTTTTTTAAAAACTCAGTTTTCTGAAAAGCCCACAAAGCAATGGTTTCACACATAAGTCAACATAAAACATCTGTTGTTAGGTGCTGTGGCTTCTGTTGGCACATGTTCGGCATCTCTGGCAGCAATGGCTGCTTGGGGGCACCTCGATGGTCAGCAGGAATGCACGGTGTGCCAGCTGCCCGGCTGTCTTTGGTTGCAGTGTGATGCAATCTGGTTTGTACCTCTTCACATCATAAGTGGTGGTCCTACCAGGGAAATGCTTCAGTTGGAGCATCAGCTTCACAAAAGTGTTCAGCACCACGATCAGCCAAGGACCAATCAGATGATGCTGGTACCTCACTTTCATTTTTGATCTCCATCTCCAGATCACTTGCATCAAACTCAGATTCCGACAAGTCAGAATCCTATTCAACGAAATTACGTAAAACGTCCATGGAGTATTTCGCTTCGCACATTTTCTTTGGTCTCTCGCCAGATGTTGATGCCATTTTAGAGGTTGTGTGCTCTTCGCTACTCATGCACGTGTAGGGAATCGAGGTTAAATCAGCAAACCTATGTAACTTTCCTTCTAGCAAAGAGAGTCAAACTAAAACGTAAGGGTGAGTTTTGTTGCAGTTTACAGCCGATTACCGTCCTCTACTCCTGAATTTTGACAAAAGTCTACTTCAGCCCTGAAAGAGTTAAAATAGTGAGATTGATATCCACAGCATGTGGTCGTTATTTTAATGATTCATTGGACACCTTGGTTTTTTATGTCTCATTCGAAGGATGGCACCATTTCTTACAGCACACTGTCCCCGTCACTGCACTGGGGCATTGGGATCCACTTTCAGACCACAGGATATGCGCCACCTGCTGGCCTCACCAACATCTCTTCTGGGAGAAACCCAAGATTTTTCCCTTAATGGTCTCCCATCCAAGTACTGTGTACTGTACTTAGCGTCAGGCGGATGGCCTGTTCTGAAGTGCACTCTCTAGCATAACACTTGGACATTGTTTCATACTTTTCTCCTCATTTATATATTTTATTGTTGTATCTCTAACTTCTTCAGAAAGCTCTTTAGTCTTTCATATTCACATCCTGACTAATGGTCTCGTAATATTGAGATTGATATCCACAGCATGTGGTTGTTATTTTAAGGAATCATTGGATACCTCGGTTTTACACTTGATCTGAAGGACAGCATCATTTTTTACAGCACGGTGTCCCCGTCACTGCCCTGTGGCATTGGTGTCCACAGATCACAAGGTGAGCACCACCTGCTGACCTCACCAACACCTCTTCTAGTAGAAACCCAAGCTTTTTCCCTTAATGGTCTCCCATTCAAGCACTGGCCGGGCCTCAACATGATTAGCGTCAGGTGGATGGCCAGTTCTGAAGTGCAGGTGGCATGGCTGCATGCTCTAATATAACCCTGCTGGCTTCACCAACACCTCATCCAGTAGCAACCTAAGCTTTTCCCAGATGGTTTCCCATCCAAGTACTACCCGGACCTGAACATGATTAGCTTCTGTTCTGAAGCTCAGTTATTATGGCTGCAATATAACTGCAATTCTAAAGTGGGGATGAAGCTACTTTAAAGTGAAATAATAATCGATATTTTCCCCGATTACGATCAGCTAATGATGTTGCGCCAAACACATTCTGTAAAAATCCGAAGCAGCTCGATCCTGAATACATCAAAGGTAACTCAGAATGTGCCGACAAGAATAACGGGAGATTTCATGGGAGTCTCGCAACGCCTTGGAGTAAGAGAACTGATAGGAGTAATGACGCCACGTGTCTCACATTGTGTTGAAATTACATGTGGGCTTTGGAGTCTCACAGAAGGCTGTTGAGCGAGAAGAAGCTGAGGGAAGCTGATGTCACCTCTAAAAAAATGGAGTTGATTGGAGCGCGATATAAGGCTGATGACTGTGCTGCACATAAATCAGGAAGCTGTCAGCAGAGTGCTGGCAGTGATTCAGAAACAAGAGCCATCAATAGAGGAGTTAGACACCTGTCCTTTAGAAAGTGTAGGCTGAAACGCGGATGACAAAGGCCGAGGAGAGCAGTGAAGGGGTCAGTGCGGAGACATTCAAAGGCATTCAGTCTGAAGATAACAGGGCTGACAGCAGGTCCCAAAGCTGGACTTTAGACCGGATTGAATGGCAGCATAAAAATGAGAATTAATCAAGGAATGACACAAATATTATGGAAAAATGCGGAGAAGTGCAAAGTGGACAGCGGCTCAGGTGTCAAAGTTTGGGTACAGAAAAGCAGAGGCAGAAAATAAAATAGAACCTTAGTGGCAATAAAGTGGCAGAAAATGAGGGACGTTAAAGGAAGGAAGAACCCACCCTGTTGAATTACACACCCCCTCTACAGGTCTGCAAGGGTGGGCAGAGTCATTAGGGTGTGGTGACCACTCTAAATATAGAAGGTCCACAGAGGCAGATCTTCTGGGAGCACAAGGAGAGAAAAGGAAGATGAAGAGGAAGCAGCTGGTGCTGTAACCAAAGGAACACCAAGTGGGGCTGGTGAGACCCTGATAAATAAAACTATGAAATGATTGACCGTTGTCAAAAGTGTGACAGTTTGGCTAAACATATTAAAGGAGACAACACGGGATGCGGTTTTGATGCCACCAGGAGTACTATGGCTACCTGTTCCCCCCAAATCTGGAAGTTGTTGAAGGCCCAAGGTGAACCTAATATGGCAACTCCCTAAAGTCCATCTACCCCTCTACCATCATTTAAGGGTCACCAATATGTAAGCCGAGGACTCCAGTTTAGATGGTAAGACATTCTATAATTGGGACCCCAAACTCTTTATGTTTCCTTTGGGTTATGTTTACACAGCTTCCTCGGCTCAGAAGTGAAGTGCTTTGCAAAGTCCAACAGAGGACACATTGATTCACTAGAATGTCCTTAACAGATCAGGTCAGGGAGCACGCACTGGCACAAGGTGTTGCGGAACCCACCACATGACTAAACAGCTCAGCATCCTGGTTAGTAATCCCTCAGGCAGACACGCAGTCCAGTCCCACTCCCCAGAAATGACCCTCTATCTGCTGCAGCCAGGTGCTACATGGGCGTCCCCTTGGCCTGGTCCAACTGCTCAGGTCCTCAACAATTAGGATCCTGTGCGCCGAAGTCAGTCAGGTCAGGTCAGGTTGGGGAGCATGCATTGGTACAGCACGTTGCAATACCCACCACATGATGAAACAGCTCGGGATCCTGGTTGGCAACCCCAAGGTAGACATGAGGTCCAGTCCCACCCTCCTGAAATGACCCTTTATTTGTTACATCTAGGTGTCTCCTTGGCCTGGTGCAGCTGCTTGGGTCCTCAGCAATGAGGATCCTGCGAGCCAGATCACACTCGGGGAATCGCGCCACAGCTACTCCCTGAGTATGACAGCCATCATAAAAGAGATCTGGCCAGTCCTGCGTTTGTGTGCCTCAGAGAGTGCTGAGACTGAAATGTGGTGTTTACGCAGCTCCTCCGACAGCAGAGGAAGATGATCGTCATGTCGGAGAGACAAGACATTCCATGGGCCTACCCGGATGTGCCACCTCAGATTAGGCCTAGAGGACTGTCATGTATTGGGCAACACCTCAGCACCACACCAGTTCTAATCCCCAACAGGCCTGACCTCACTGGCTGTCTGATGGTTTTGATTCTTCTGGGGATGGGGCTCCCGAGGGCTTTCCCCCATCCCTTTCATAATGTGAGCAGCAGAACTACTCCTGCAGAGAGTAGAAAGGAGTCCTGTCTGTCATCTCGAAGATGAAAGAAGTTTTTTTTTTTATGGTGGCTGGAGTGCCAGTCCTGCCACCAACCAGCTATGATTTCCCTGAAAGTCGGAGAACCGCTTGCAGGGCTGGATGCAGTTTAACGTCATACCCAGGTAATCACACCACATAGCCGTAGTGCTGTAACCGACGCTCCCTCACAATGCATCTAACGTAATTCGGGATCAGTGGTATCCAAGGATTCTCCAAAGAGACACAGTACCAAAGGAGTCCAGTTTTCCTCTGAGGTCACTTGATAGCATCAATGTCTCACAAACAGGAAGCACCAGGACTATAAAGACTTGGACCTTCGTCCTTTTGCAAAGATACCGGGGGTGCTACACACCCCTTTCCAATGACCTCATGACCCCCATGATCTCTCAATCCGTCTACTGACTTTAATAACTGAAGTGATTCCAAGGATGGTCCAGATGTGACCCCATACTGAGGTAGAAAAGTGAAGCTGGCAGGAGGAAGAGATGCAGAGCAGAGACATGGAAGATTAAGATGGAGGACTGTGGTGTTTCTGAAGAACTTCAAAAGGGGGCAAGAGTGTTAACCACCCTATATGAGGGAAAGCTTTAACCTTTTTCAGCTGACAGATTTCAGGCTAATGTCCGAGGCTTGAAGGACTTGTTATGCTGGGCAGGAGTGAAGTGTATTCTGGGAAAGCTGGAAGGCAATGTGGAACCTTAGAATGTTTTACCTAGCCAGTCTGTTTGCTGCTTAGTGCAGCTTTTAAATTTAGAATTACCAAATTTTACGACAAAACTTGTAATCCTGGCCCACCTTAAATCTGCTCGCACCTCTCCATTCAGCGTCTTTTGTGTTGTAAATGTGTCGATAAGCCCAAGCTTATTCAAGCTACCGAAGCAGAAAGGGCAAAAAGTCTTTCCAGCTCAGGCCTTGTTTATCTGGAGTTGTAGAGGGTAAATAATATATCATTATTTAGAACACATGCATTTCATGTGTGTTTCATGTCCACAATGATCTATGTAAGTGTAGGGTGACAGGAAATGTTGAACACATACCTGAAAGACAAGGTTTTTTCATGTTTTCGAAATAACGACAAAATTCTGACATGAAGTATATAATGTGTGACAACTGAAGTCCAAATATCAAATAAACATTTCACAAAAGGTACAAATATAACAGAACAAGTGGGCTTTTATTCAAGACTATAACCGAAGAAAAAGAAATCGGGTTAGTGTGGTTTGTTGTCGTGACTTCTTTGGTAGTACAGCGGTAAGACCTGCTGACTCCTATTCAAAAAGTGGCCGGTTCGAGTCTTCACGTGTCCCAAAATAAACATTTTGAATAGTGAGCTGCTCTTATTGTTACTATTATACAATAAAAACATACATTTAATTTGAGTCTGTAACTCCGGTGTAAATGTATGGTACTTGTAAAGGTTCGCATTTTTTTTATTCACTTTTTTTCTCTCAGTCACGTTCACGCTCACCCCGATCTAACTGTTTTCAAATAAAGACGTGCTATAACAGAGGTGAACTCAGATGAGGATGAGGATTCTACATCAGAGAAAGAGAACAGAAGACCTCCCCGCAAGAAACGTCCACTCACACATAAGAACAACGCAGCTGCACCAGGTGTAAAGGCGAAAGATGGCACCGTTTGGATACGGGACAAAGTCCGGCCAGTCAGTCTGCCCCACACCTGTCCTTTAAAGAAACAGCACGGCTTACTAAGTTCGCCAACGTATCGTGCAAACTCCTGTTTGTGATTATGTTTTGTGATGGTCTTTATATGAAAAACATTTATATGTTACTTATATAAAAGCCACATTGAATGTTATTTACCTTGATTTATTTACGTATCTTCCTACAGCGTAAAGTCACAAGTAGACTGCAGAGCTTCCACCATCTTTTCCAACCATCCTCAGCTCAGTTACGAACTCCAATCCTTGCACATCAGTGCTACTTTCAAACTCATTTTGCAGCCAGGGACAATATACGGGTGGCTGCCCCAAACCTTTTTGAGTGTGTCGAGTCCAATCCTTTCACAATACTAACAGCAGTACACCTGCATAGCACCTCATTACAACTGGGACTGCCAAGAGTACAATTTTCTTTTTCATTTTCTTGCTTTATAGTCATTCTGCTATGTGTTCAGACCGAAGTGTGCATGTACAGTTTTGGTCCATAAATATTTGGACAGAGACAACTTTTTTCTAATTTTGGTTCTGTACATTACCACAATGAATTTTAAATGAAACAACTCAGATGCAGTTGAAGTGCAGACTTTCAGCTTTAATTCAGTGGGTTGAACAAAATGATTGCAATAAAAATATGAGGCAACTAAAGTATTTTTTTAACACTATTTTGTAGCAATCAATTTTCATTGTGCTGCCTTCTCTCCGCTATTATTCAGCTATACGTTCATTTTCTGATCCAACATGCATAACTGAAGCTGCGTGTTTCAGTTCAGGAATATGGTGACTAGAGTCTTGTTCTGTTAGTAATGGGGACAATGCAGAAGCGGCCAGTTTAGACTCACCAGTGAACCTCAGCCAGATGTTGATGGGGTGTGGGAGGAAAGCCAGAATGCGTCGAACCCAAAAGAGCCCAGAGACACGAGGAGGAGGTGGAGGAGGAAGAGGCATAGACTTCAAACTGACAGGGTCAGACCCAGGACTCACACACTTCTGGGGAGGCGAGACAGCAGTGTGATACCTTGAAGCCGCTGTTAATTACTTACATAAATTTAATTATTCACATATTTTCTAATTTCCTGTTTTTTATTTCATTGATTTCTCTTTATACACCTTTATTTTTCGATTTTATTTATTATTTTGACTACAGACAGTTTCTGCCCAATTCATGGAATGCTTTGATATTGGTTTATTAAAATTCTCAATTTTATCAGTACAAGTAAATGAAGGATCGTTACTCTGAAATCCACATAAACAAAACTCCACCAGTTAAATAAGAAAGTGATTCAACACAAAGGCAAAAAAACACAAACAGCTCTGGCAATAAAAGGTCACTGCTTCTAGTGAATTCTCCATGAGTTTCTTATTAAGTGCGTTTGCATTTAACGTTAAAGGTACTCACTGCGATTGCTGTGCCCAAGAGTGGAGTGGCCATCAAGAACACTGCTGTTAACGTTTCTGGGCCGGCCGAGCAGCCATGCACAACATTTCATATTCTCATAAATAGCTGAACACACATTTAGACAATCCGTGGAAATCCACCAAATGGTACAACCTGGCATTCATGAAGTTGAAACTATCTTATCTATCATTCCATTTTCTTAACCCGCTAACTGCATTTAGCCCTTTTACAAACTAGACCCTGGGGTGGCACGGTGGTACAGTGGGTAGTGCTTCCCAGGTCCTCCGTGCGTGGAGTTTGCATGTTCTCCCCGTGTCTGCGTGGGTTTCCTCCTGGTACTCCGGTTTCCTCCCACAGTCTAAAGACATGCAGGTTAGGTGCATTGGCGATTCTAAATTGTCCCTACTGTGTGCTTGGTGTGTGTGTGTGTGTCCTGCAGTGGGCTGGCGCCCTGCCTGGGGTTTGTTTCCTGCCTTGTGCCTTGTGTTGGCTGGGATTGGCTCCAGCAGACCCCCGTGACCCTGTTGGATAATGGATGGATGGACAATAGGCCCCAAAGGTAAAAGAAAAAATTAAAGGTACAACTGAAAAGGTAAGTATTAAGTAGTACTTAAGTATTAAGTGAAAAAAACAAAAACGGCGTTGGAGGAGGATGCAACATAATGTACAAAAAGTATCACATTTATTTAGAATTAGTGAGAAATGTTGTCATCAATTAACTTTGGTTTGCAATTCGATAGTAGTTTTTGACACAGCAAAGTAGCCAGTGTCACACACATGCGCCTGGGAGGCAGTCGATGGGCCTAACATTACAATTACCAAAGCCTATGAAAAAACTTGGTGGTTCAGTGTGTGGTGGGTACGGCAACACGCTATCAGCGAATACCCCAAACCTACATAATGCTGAAACTTAACACTAGAATCCCTGAAGCCTACAAAAAAACATCTAATCCTGGCCCACTTAAATCCGTTCGCACCTCTCAGCGTCTTTTGTGTTGTAAATGTGTCGATCAGTACAAGCAGCAAGCAGCCTGCTATCCCATGACCTACCACCGCAGAAAGGGCAATCCAAGCTCAAGCCTTGATTATTGTGGTGTGAGGTACATGGAGCTGTAGAGGGTAAATAATATATCGTTATTTGGAACTCATGCATTTCATGTGTGTTCCATGTCTACAAAGATCTGGGTAAGTGTAGCAAGACAGAAATGTTGAACACATACCTAAAAGACAAACTTTTTCCATGTTTTAGTACTAACGACAACATTTTGACATTAAGTGTATAATGTGCGAAGACTGAGGTCCAAATATCAAATAAACATTTCACAAAAGGTAGAAATATAACAGAACAAGTGTGCTTTTATTCAAGACTATAACCAAAGAAAAAGAAATCAGGTTAGTGTACGTCGTTGTCACGACTGCTTTGTAGTACAGCGGTAAGAACGGCTGACTCATAAACAACAGGTTGTGGGTTTGAGCCAGGCCGCATACCAAAATTAAATATTTTGAGTAGTGAGCTGCTCTTATTGTTACTATTATACAAAAAAAAAGCATACATTTGATTTGAGTCTTTAACAGCCGGTGATAATGTATGGTCTTTATAAAGGTTAGCGTTTTTTTTTTTTTTTATTCAGTTTTATTCTCTCATTTGTGTTCACGCTCGCCCCGATCTGCCACTGCTGTTTTCAAATAAAGATGAGCTATAACAGAGGTGAACTCAGATGAGGATGAGGATTCTACATCAGAGAAAGAGAACAGAAGACCTACACAGAAGAAACGTCTACTCACATACGAGGTGTGGCAGAAAAGTAATGAGACTGATTTTTTATTTACCAAAGTTTTTATTTTTTTTAAACATCAATGTTATCCCCTTCAAAGTAGTTCCCTTGGGCAGCTACACACCGATGGAGACGTTGTTCCCACTGTTGGTAGCAGCGCTGGAAGTCTTCAACCGGTATGGTCTTCAGCATGTCCGTTACACTCTTTTGGATGTTTTCTAAAGTCCTGAAATGACGTCCTTTGAGGACATTTTTCAGTTTAGGAAAAAGGAAAAAGTCACACGGACTGAGGTCAGGTGAATAAGGGGGCTGGGGAACCACAGGAATGCGTTTTTTCGATTGTCCTTCTGCTCAATTGTGAGGTTTTTCGGCACCATTTTGGCACAGACCTGTCGCATGTGCAAATGTTCAGTCAAAATTTGATGAATGGTAAATCTGTTCAAATTTAATTGTTCACTCAACATTCTTAATGTTAAATGATGGTCTGATCTCACAAGAGTGTTCACACGTTTGATGTTTTCATTGGTTTTCGAAGTTGAAGGCCTCCCTGAAAAACTTGAGCTCGGGATAAAGAATGTTCCCCATAGGCCTGTTTTAACTTTTCAAACGTCACACTTGCCGATTCTCCAAGCTTAACACAAAATTTAATGGCACAACGTTGCTCCAAATTCCGCTGTTCCATTTTGCGTGACGCACAACCAAAAACACAACTTCGCTAATAGCAGTCACAAAAATCACGTAGTTAACGGAAGGAGTTGAAACTCGCACTGAGCTATGGGAGGGTACTGATACACGTGCTCTATCAAGGACAACAGCGCAGTGTTGCCAGATCGCTTGCAGTGTTGCCAGTCTCATTACTTTTCTGCCACACCTCGGTATAAGAACAACGCAGCTACACCAGGTGTAAAGGTGAAAGATGGCACCGTTTGGATGCAGCAACAGGTCCGGCGTCATCCTGCCAGTAAGTCTGCCCCACACCTGTCCTTCAACGAAACAGCACGGCTTACAGAGCTCACCAACGTATCATGCAAAGTCCTGTTTGGGATTATGTTTTGTGATGGTCTTTATATAAAAACATTTATATGTTTCTTATACAAAAGCCACATTGAATGTTATTTACCTTGATTTATTTACGTATTTTCCTACAACGTAAAGTCACAAGTAGCCTGCAGAGTTTCCTGCGTGTGTACTGAAGTGAAATGCCTGTGTTCCAAATAACAATATATTTTATAGCCTTTACAGCTCTAGGTACTACCTCACTCCCGATGAACAAGGCTTGAGCTGGAAGAGGTTTTTGCCATTTCCACGGCGGTGGGAGGATGGGATAGCAGACTGCTTGCTGCTTATGTTGATCAACACATTTACAGAACAAAAGACGCTGACGGAGAGGTGCGAATGGATTTAAGGTGGGCTGGGATTACAAGTTTTTTCGTAGTCTTTCGTAATTCTGGTGTTAAATAAATGTACTTATATGCTGTGCCAGGGGGTGACGATGCACACTAACACATTCTTTCTTTACTTTGCAGACCCTCAGAAGGAAACCCCACCTGAGCTCACTTTCGGTTTCAGCCCTCAAAACACACCCCTTTCTGTCAATCCACTATAAAACAGCCATATTGTGTTCTGTATTTCAGTTCAGTTGTGGACTCTGTCTGTTATGATTACTTGAATTGCTAAATTTTTGCCTTTCTTTCAAGTATACAGGGTGGACACCCCAAACTTTTACCTTTTTTGTTGTTTTATTCTTACACCAGCTAGTTACAGTAGCAAATGTGATTGACCCTACTGACTCTCATTTGGCCTAAAATGCATTATTAATATCCTGTGTTGAGCGGCTGTCGATAAAAAACTTAGTAGCCAACAAAATTAGCTGTAACTTAGTGCCACCATGTAGCTTTCATAAGTAACATTCAGCTTTAGAATTTAGGCCATGTGTAGCCTGCTAAGAAAATGAACAGGCTCAGAGAAAGCCATGGCCATCTTGCCAAACAGTAACAGCATTCCAAATCGTAGTGGAGGTAGAAAAAATAGGGAACATATATTGGTGTTTATCTCTTCTTGATTAAGCAGAATTAGTTGTTAGCTATTATTAAGAGCTATGAAGAAATAACCTCAAGAAGGACATCAAGTCTGCTAAACTAATGTACAAACAACGGATTGAGGAGGACTTTGACAGTAACTCAAACTCACAGTGGATGTGGCAAGGCATCTGATTAATCATGGATTACAAAAAGAAAAATCATGTACAATACACACTGGCCAATAACAATGCCAACCTAGCAGAGGAACTTAACAGTTTCTTTGCACCGTCTGACAAGGACAATAAACAGCCTCCAGCCAGCGTCGAGCTGACTGGAGACTCACAGCCTTTGGTCGTACACATACATGATGTGCGGTGGGCACATGAAAACATCAATACAAGGAAGGCAGCAGGTACTGATAATGCGCAAGGACGTGTGCTCCAGGCCTGCGCTGACCAATTAGCAGAGTTACTCCACACATCAAGGCGCTATATAACCTGACATTCTGTTAGCCCTTTTAATGGCTTCTGACAGTTGATAGTGTTGAGTCCACTACGACTCCTAAATCCTTCACTTAAGGTCTACTTTCGATTTTAAGACCTCACATTGTGTATTCAAAGAATTATTATTGTAAAGGATGGAGTTTAAAATCTCCCAGCTAAAAGATGTTTAAACTAATGAATTAAACAGGAAAAGTGGCATTGACATAGGATGGGTTTAGAAAGGGAAATGCAGGGGCAGAACAGGGTGGAAGATCACGGATATATTAAAACATTAGAACAATCTGGACGACAACAAGTCATTCAGCCCAATAAAGCTCACCAGTCCTCTCCACTTAATTCTTCTAAAAACACATCACGTTGAGTTTTGAAAGTCCCTCAAGTCTTATTGTCTACCACATTACTTGGTCACTTATTACAAGTGTCTGTGGTTCTCTGTAAAAAGGAAAACTTCCTAATGTGTGTGTGAAATTTACCCTTAAACAAGTTTCCAACTGTGTCCCCGTGTTCTTGATGAACTCATTTTAAAGTCACCATCTCAATCCACTGCATTAATTCCCTTCAGTCAGGTCTCCTCTTAATCTTCTTTTGTTTAAACTGTAAAGGCTCAGCTCTTTTAATCTTTCCTCATAACTCATCCCCTCTAGTCCTGGAATCAGTCTAGTTGCTCTTCTCTGGATCTTTTCTTGTGCTGCTATGTCCTTTTTGTATCCTGGAGACCAAAACTGCACCCAGGACTCCAGATGAGGCCTCACCAATGTGTTATAAAGCTTGAGCAGAACCTCCAGTGACTTGAACTCAATACATCAAGGCACTATATAACCTGACATTCTGTTAGCTTTCTTAATGGCTTCTGAACACTGTCTGGCAGTTGATAGTGTCGAGTTCACTATGACTCTTAAATTCTTCCCTACCGCTACTTTGTCTTTTTTGTGGCATGGAGACCAAAACTGCACCTAGGACTCCAGATGAGGCCTCACCAGTGTGTTATAAAGCTTGAGCAGAACCTCCCATGACTTGTACTCCACACATCAAGGCGCTATATAACCTAACATTCTGTTAGCCTTCTTAATGGCTTCTGAACACTGTCGGGTAGTTGATAGTATTGAGTCCACCAAGACTCCTAAATCCTTTAACATTTCCTCATAGCTCATCTCCTGTAACCATGGAATTAGCCTTATCATTCTTATCTGGACTTTTTCTAGTGCTGATATGTCCTTTTTGTAGCCTGGAGACCAAAACTGCACACAGGACTCCAGATGAGGCCTCACCAGTGTGCTATAAAGCTTGAGCAGAACCTCCCATGACTTGTACTCCACACATCAAGGCGCTATATAACCTGACATTCTGTTAGCATTCTTAATGGCTTCTGAACACTGATGGGAAGCTGATTGTGTCGAGTCCACCAAGACTCCTAAATCCTTCTCATAAGGTGTACTCTCAACACGGTACAAGCAACAAGGACTGCACTGTGGTGTATAATTCCTAAGATGCACAAAGAAGCTGTTTGATTGTGCGTCACATAGCAAGGATGGAGCAGGATTACAGCTTGTGCCAGTTTGAAATTGTACCACAAAGACTGAGCTGGGGGTTACAGTTGTAACCATGCCTAAAGAGATGTATTGTTGGCAGCAAGGACCGAGTTGGGACTGCAGTTTATCCATACTGGAAGAGCCTCTTTTGCTTCTGTGTATTGTCACACACGTGTGAGTAGAGGGAATTCTAAGGGCTTGTGTACAGACTGCAGTTCCACTCCAGGTTAGAAATCTTCTCCTCCTCTATCCACACAACGGGGGCTCCAAGGCTTGATAGTCTATACTGAAAAGTCTAATTCCACAGGAAACCCCTTCCCTTCCAGTAAAGAACCCTAATAATGGTCATGACCGTCTCTACAGTCTTGTTTTTGGATTTGCATCTGAAAAGATAATTGTCATTTATTTGCTTTAAAATCTGAGTATAATATATGGGGATCATTAGCTGGTGCCCCAACTATTCTTTGATGTGTTGGTTCCCTTCTCTTAAAGTTCTCTTAAAATCTTAAAGTCACAAATCACCTTTGGTATTTCCATTTTACAATAAATCCATTCTTTTCCAAGTTCTTAGTTATTTAGACTCTTGAAATTATGGGGTTTTAACTAATAGTGTACTACTAGCTAGATAGTGCAGTTGCTTTTCCCCTTTCATGACTATGATTGTTTGCAACTATTGTTCCTTTTGTATTGATGGTTTTATTTCTTTTGTTAATTTGACTTTATTGTTGATTGCTGACTGGTGTGGCACTGCTAATCAGGTTGAGAAGGAGGAGATTGTATTTACTGCAAATCTGTTATCATAGTCGGACATGAATTACAAGGAGTTCTTTACTAGAACATTATTATTCAGCTGGAGCTGAAACACTAAGACAGAGAATCGAGTCAAAACGGGAAAACTGTGAATCATAAACCAAAAAACATAAATGGCTAAACTGCACTTGTTCATAGGTTAAATCCGAAATCTTGGAAACCATTATTACAGTCACACATGAATTTCAAGGAGTTCTTTACTAGAGCATTATTATTCAGCTGGAGCCGAAGCACTAAGACAGAGAATCGAGTCGAAACGGGAAAACTGTGAATCATAAACCAAAAAACATAAATAGCTAAACTGCACTTGTTCATAGGTTAAATCCGAAATCTTGGAAACCATTATTACAGTCACACACGAATTTCAAGGAGTTCTTTCCTAGAGAATTATTATTCAACTGGAGCCGAAACAATAAGACAGAGAATCAAGTCGAAACGGGAAAACTATGAATCATAAACCAAAAAACATAAATGGCTAAACTGCACTTGTTCATAGGTTAAATCCGAAATCTTGGAAACCATTATTACAGTCACACACGAATTTCAAGGAGTTCTTTACTAGAGAATTATTATTCAACTGGAGCCGAAACAATAAGACAGAGAATCAAGCTGTAATGAGAAAACTATGAATCACAAACCAAAAAACATAAATGGCTAAACGGCACTTGTTCTCTGGTCAAATCCGTAATCTTGGAAACCATTATTATAGTCGGACACAAATTGCAAGAAGCTGTTTACTGAATCACTATTATTTAACTTGAGCCAAAACGCTAAGACAAAGAATCGAGCTGAAATGAGAAAACTATGAATCACAAACCAAAAAACATAAATGGCTAAACTGCACTTATTCACAGGTTATATCTGAAATCTTGGAAACCATTATTACGGTCACACATGAATTTCAAGGAATTCTTTACTAGAGCATTATTATTCAACTAGAGCCAAAACACTAAGAGAGAGAATCGAGTCGAAATGAGAAAACTATGAATTGCAAACTAGAAAACATAAATCGCTAAATTACACTTGTTCTTTGGTCAAATCTGTAATCTTGGAAACCATTATCATAGTGGAACATAAATTGTAAGGAGCTGTTTACTGAATCACCATTAGTCGAAACACTAAGACAAAGAATCAAGCTGAAATGAGAAAAGCATGAATTACAAACCAGAAAATGTAAATTGCTAAACTGCACTTGTTCACAGGTTAAATCCTTAATCTTGGAAACCCTTATCATAGTCGGACACAGACTACAAGGAGTTCTTTACCAGAGTGCTATAATTCCACTGGAGCCAAAACACTAAGACAGAGAATCGAGTCAAAACGGGAAAACTATAAATCACAAACCAAAAAAACATAAATGGTTAAATTACAGTTGTTCACAGGTCAAATCCATAATCTTGGAAACCATTATTATAGTCGGACACAAATTGCAAGGTGTTCTTTATTAGAGCACTATAACTCAAATGGGGCTGAAACACTAAGACAGAGAATCGCATCAAAATGAAAAAAGCTATGAACTGCAAACCAGAAAACATAAATCACTAAACTGCACTTGTTCTTTGGTCAAATCTGTAATCTTGGAAACCATTATCATATTTGGATGTGAATTACAAGGAGTTGTTTACTATTGCACTATTATTCAAGTGGAACCTAACACTAGGACAGAGAATCGAGTCGAAAGGGGAAAACTATGAATCACAAACCAGAACACGTAAACAGCTAAACTTCAGTTGTACAGACATCAAATTCTTAATCTTGTAAACCATTTTCATAGTTGGACACGAATTGCAAGGAGTTTTTTTTACTAGAGCACCATTATTCAACTGGGGCCGAAACACTAAGACAAAGAATCGAGTCGAAATGAAAAAAACAATGAATCACAAAGCACAAAACGTAAATGGCTAAACTGTATTTGTTCACAGGTCAAATCCATAATCTTGTAAATCATTATCATAGTTGGACATGAATTGCAAGGTGTTGTTTACTTGAGCATTATTATTAAACTATTTATTATAGTTGAAATTAAACAAAAAAAGCTATGAATTGAAAAGTAGAAAACGTAAATGGCTAAACTGCACTTGTTCATGGGTCAAATCCGTAATCTTAGAAACTGTTACTACAGTCACCCGTGAATTGCAAGGAATTCTTTACTACAGCATTATTATTCAACTATTTATTATACAGTGGTATGA
The DNA here is from genome assembly GCA_026402145.1 of Polypterus bichir lapradei. Lineage (NCBI taxonomy): Eukaryota > Metazoa > Chordata > Cladistia > Polypteriformes > Polypteridae > Polypterus > Polypterus bichir. The sequence goes on from JANRMT010062852.1 coordinate 8,570,534, forward strand.
AAAACTATTTGCCCCTTCCTGATTTCTTATTCTTTTGCATGTTT
>JANRMT010062852.1:8631168-8648344 GCA_026402145.1 Polypterus bichir lapradei
AGACATGAAAGGCACTAGATAGATAGATAGATAGATAGATAGATAGATAGATAGATAGATAGATAGATAGATAGATAGATAGATAGATAGATAGATATTTTGGTCTGAACAAAGAGGAACATTCAAAAGAAATTTGGCATTCCCAGTCCCAGTGTGGTGCTATACAGGTGTATTGCTGTTGGTATAAAGGAGCCCCCCGTAGTGTTTCTTGGCACTTTTTACCTGAATGATTTGCTATGTGAAAGTCCTCAGTGTTGTTGCGTCACAGAGAAGATGTGCAGCATTGTTCATAATGGCACTCGGTTTTGTTTTAATTCACTCCTTTGCTACGACCTCCAGTGGGTCCAGAGTGTGTCCCATAACCGAGCTTGCCCTTTTAATTAGCATGTTGATCCGGTGGGCCTCTCTTGAATTGATGTTACCAGCCCAGGACAGCACACTGGCCATCACAGAGTTGTAGAAGATGTGAAGGGTGTCACTTCCCACATTAAAGGAGCTCAGTCTCCTAGGAAGTAAGAGTCTGCTCTTCTCTTTCTTCTGTAGTTTCTCTGTGTTCTGAGACCTGCCCAGTCTGTCATTAATGTGGACCCTCAAGTACTTGTAGGAGTGGACCACCACTACATCCACTCCTTGAGTATTGACCGGACTTAGAGGCCCTTTGGTGTGATGAAAATCAATAAGTAGCTCTTTGGTTTTGATGATGTTAAGATGCAGACAATTCTTTTTGCACCAAGAAACAAAGTTCTCCCCCTGACTCCTCTCCTCGATCTCATTCCCCTTATGAAGACACCCCATAATTGCAGAATCATCTGAGAATTTCTGCCAGTGACCTGACCTGCTGTTATATTTCTAGTCGGTGGTGTGCAGAGTGAAGAGTAAAGCAGACAGGCCTGTTCCTGGTGGGGCTCCAGTGTTGCTCACACAGTCCTTGAGTCTCACAGAAGGTGGTCTGCCTGACAGATAGTCCATCATCAGGACACCACAGGCTCATCCACTTGCATATCTCTCAGTTGACCCCTTAACAGAGATGGCTGGATGATATTGAAGCCACTGGAGAAAACAAAAAGCCTAATCCTGCCAGTGTGGCCAGTTTTGTCCAGGTTAGAATAAGCCTTGTGGAGCAGACAGATCACTGCATCCTCTTCTCTATTCTTCTCATACGATCTCATCCATCCACATATCTGCCTCTGGTTTGGGCCTACATATGTGTAGTCTCTGCGATTAATTGTCCAGGAATACTTCCGACTTGGAGCTCAGTGCCTCCAGGGTAGACTCTGAAGTGGATTACTTGGGATTGAGAATGTTCTGTTATTTTATAGACACTTCATTATACCCATCCGTTCAGTTTTCTGTAGAATGAGTGCTACACAGTGATGGATGGGGTGCCAGATTCAAATTTATTAAAGCTGTACAGGTCAACAGTTTGATGTACAGAACAAATTTTAAAGAGTACAAAGGGAAAAGATTTTACAGAGAATCATAAAATATCAGCGAATCATTTAATTAAGGCAATTCCAGTGCTGCCGTACACTCACTGATGCATTTCATTGATGTTTTCATTCTCAATGAGCTTTTTCCACGATTTGAAGCTATGAAATTCATCTAGAGTCTGACAGTCTGTAACAGTTGCTGACTTTATAACAGCTATTATGAAGTCTTTTCTCTCAGACTATGCATATTTATAATGAAAACCACGGGGTAGCAGAGCTCCACCCTAAGGCACTGCTTTTTCCTGAAATCTACGCTTGGCCAATCCCATTGGTGTCTGCTGCTCCGCTATACTGAAGATTCCACAGACATGCCTGTCCAGGTGTTGTACCCGCTTTGTGCCCACTGATTGCTGGGATAGGCTTCAGTTTCCCTATGACAGATTAAGAAAAGGGTTTTGCTAGCACTTCGCTCCCATCTTCAGTTTTGTCCATTGTTTCTTTTATCTTATCTTTCTCCTTTTAAATTGCTTTGTTGTGTTCATGAATGAACTGTTGGCATGTGATTTATTTTTCACATATTATCTTTTTCGTTGACTGTTTTCCTTGTTTCTTGATTGCCTTGTTTGTGCTTCATTTTAGTCTTTTCCTCTTCAAGGTGAACCCAAGAGGGCGAGGACTCCCAGTCAGGCAGGCTTACCCACCAATGGGAGTGCCACACATTTAAGGGATTTGCAGGCCTGAGACTGACGCTGGAGCATTAAGTGTGTCTTCCTAATTTAGGTTTAATTAGCTGAGGTTAATTTTGGAATTCTTTGGTGTTTTTATCACTAGGCCTTTTGTATTATTTGATCTATGTTGTATTTTTAGTGTTGATCCACCTACCTTTTATTTTTACATGTGATATCATGAGACGATGGCTGGACTCCTTCGGTACTGTGTCTCGTCAGAGAATCCTTGGGTACTGTTGGTATGACTTTGTGTTGCTCATGGACTCCCAAATGACCTGCATTGTGAGGGAGCGTCAGTTACGGCACTACGCCCATGTGGCACCATTTCCTAAGGGTGATCCGGATCTCGAGTGGCTGGTCCAGGCCAAGGGGATGCCCACGTAAAACCTGGCTGTGGCAGATAGATGGTCATTTCCAGGGGGTGGGACTGGACCGCGTGTCTGTCTGGGTTTTGCCAACCAGGATCCCGAGGTATTTCGTCATGTGGTGGGTGCAGCAACGCGCTGTACCAGTGCATGCTCCCCAACCTGACCTGACCTGATATCATTTACCTTTTACATTTATTTGCTTAGCAGATGCTTTTACCCAAAGGGACTTAGTCAAATTAGTCAATATAATTGAGTAAATATAAGTCTAGGGGTCTGTTTGGGAACAAGTTCAACAGGATTAACTTAAACTAAATTAAAACTAATAGCATTATTCTGAAGTAAGGGTTTCATTACCACAGATTGCAAAATAAAATGTCAAAACACTACTTGAACAATCGGAGCCCCTTGTGTGACTTTGCTGAGATCTCGACTGGAACTCAAGAGGAGACACTTGGGAGACGACTGTGGTATTTTGTCTGAGGAGAGAAATCTGAGAAGCATGAGACCAAAGAACACGTCTCCATTTTATTTCTTTCTGATCTCATTGTTGTCTAGGAGAAACCAAAAAATTATCAAGGAGAACTCTTTTTTGATTTTTCTTTCCTATAAGGCTAAGTAATACCATTAATATGTCAAGGTGAACCCAAGAGGGCGGGGCCTCCCACTCAGCAGGTCTAACATTCAAGGGACCTATTTGACCTATTTTGTATTTTTAGTATTGAACCTCCTACCTTTTACTTTTGCATGTGATATCATAAGAAGAAGACTGGACTCCTTTGCTACTGTGTCTCTTCGGAGAATTCTTGGGTATCACTGGTTTGACTTTGTGTTGCTCATGGAGTCCAGAATGAGGCACATTACTTGCATTGTGGGGGAGCGTCAGTTACGGCACTACGGCCATGTAGCGCTATTCCCCAAGGGTGATCTAGCTCACAGGATCCCCATTGTTGAAGACTCAAAGATCTCTTTTTTGATTTTTCTTTCCTATAAAACTTTGACCAATAATACGTCAAGGTGGGCCCCAGAGGGCGGGGCCTCCCAGTCATGCAGGCTTACCACCAATGGGAGAGCCACACATTTAAGGGATTTGCAGGCCAGAGACTGCTGCTGGGGCATTAAGTTTGTTCTCCTTGTCATTGTCTTCCTTCTTTAAAATGTCAGGCTTTATTAGCTGAGGTTAGTTTTGGAATTCTTTGTTTTGTATCACTTGGCTTTTTGCATTATTTGACCTATTTTGTATTTTTAGTATTGATCTGCCTACCTTTTATCTTTGCATGTCGTATCATTTACCTTCTACCGCGTGTCTGTCTGGGTTTTGCCAACCAGGATCCCGAGGTATTTCGTCATGTGGTGGGTGCAGCAACGCGCTGTACCAGTGCATGCTCCCCAACCTGACCTGACCTGATATCATTTACCTTTTACATTTATTTGCTTAGCAGGCAGTTTTACCCATAGGGACTTACAAAACTGGTCAACATAATCAAGTAAATTAAAGTCTAGGGGGCTGTTTGAGAACAAGTGTTACAGGACGAAATCAGGGCAACTAACAGTATTATTCAGAAGCAAGGGCTAAAGTTTTATAATCGTAGTAAAGTGTTTCAGTACCACAAAATGCTGCCCATTCATTTCCTCCTATATCACTGAGCATACAATGCAAGCACTTTTCAAATTTCAACATAAAATGTCAAGACACTACTTGAACAATCGGAGCCCCTTGTGTGGCTTTGCTGAGATCTTGACTGACACTCAAGAGGAGACACTTGGGAGACGACTGTGGCATTTTGTCTGAGGAGAGAAATCTGAGAAGCATGAGACCAATGAACATTTTATTTCTTTCGGATCTCATTATTGTCTAAGAGAAACCGAAAAATTATCAAGGAGATGTCTTTTTTTTATTTTTCTTCCCTATAAGGCTACGTAATACCAATAATACGTCAAGGTGGGCCCAAGAGGGCGAGGCCTCCCACTCAGGCAGGCTTAACACCAATGGGAGAGTCACACATTTAAGGGATTTGCAGGCTGCTGGAGCAATAAGTTTGTTCTCCTTGTCATTGTCTTGATTCTTTAAAAATTCAGGCTTTATCAGCTGAGGTTAGTTTCGGAATTCTTTGTTTTTTTAATCACATGGCCTTTTGTATTATTTGACCTATTTTGTATTTTTAGTATTGATCCTCCTACCTTTTACTTTTGCATGTGATATAAGAAGAAGACTGGACTCCTTTGGTACTATGTTCTTCTCAGAGAATCCTTGGGTATCACTGGTTTGACTTTGTGTTGCTCATGGAGTCCCTAATGAGGCACATTACTTGCATTGTTGGGGAGCATCAGTTACGTCACTACGGCCATGTAGCGCTATTCCCCAAGGGTGATCTAGCTCACAGGATCCTCATTGTTGAAGACCCGAGTAACTGGACCAGGCCAAGGGGACGCCCACGTACTGTAACACCTGGCTAGGGCACATACTGGAGGTTCTCCGAGGGGTGGGACTGGACCGTGTGTCTGCCTGGGATGTTGCCAAACAGAATCCTGAGCTGTTTCGTTGTCTTGTGGGTGCAGCAACCTGACCTGAAATCATTTACCGTTTACATTTATTTGCTTAGCAGATGCTTTTATCCAAAGGCACTTACTAAATTGGTCAACAAATGGTTTTGGAAAGGTTGACAGACAAGATTAGATAGGAGTCCCCATGGACTGTGATGTTTGCTGATGATACTGTGATCTGTAGCATTAGTAAGGAGCAGGTTGAGGAGACCCTGAAGAGGTGGAGATATCCTCTGGAGAGGAGATGAATGAAGGTCAGTAGGAACAAAACAGAATACATGTGTGTGAATGAGAGGGAGGTCAGTGGAATGGTGAGGATGCAAGGAGTAGAGTTGGTGAAGGTGGATCAGTCTGAATACTTGGGATCAACAGTATGGAGTAATGGGGAGTGTGGAAGAGAAGTGAAAAAGAGAGTGCAGGGAGGGTGGAGTGGGTGGAGAAGAGTGTCAGGAGTGATTTGTGACAGATGGGTACCAGCAAGAGTGAAAGGGAAGGTCTACAGGACGGTAGTGAGACCAGCTGTGTTATATGGGCTGGAGACGGTGGCACTGACCAGAAAGCAGGAGACAGAGCTGGAGGTGGCAGAGTTAAAGATGCTAAGATTTGCATTGAGTGTGAGGAGGATGGACAGGATTAGAAATGAGGACATTAGAGGGTTGGCTCAGGTTGGACGGTTGGGAAACAAAGTCAGGGAGGCGAGATTGTGTTGGTTTGGACATGTGCAGAGGAGAGATGCTGGGTATATTGGGAGAAGGATGCTAAGGATAGAGCTGATGGGTAAGAGGAAAAGAGGAAGGCCTAAGAGAAGGTTTATGGATGTGGTGAGAGAGGACATGCAGGTGATGGGTGTGACAGAACAAGATGACAGGGACAGAAAGATATGGAAGAAGATGATCTGCTGTGTCAACCCCTAACGGGAGCAGCCGAAAGAAGAAGAAGAAAGAAGAATCAAGTAAATATCAGTCTAGCGGGCTGTTTGGGAACAGGACAGGGGTGCAAACATTAACTATAATGTGACGAACGCAGAAGAAAATACAAGTGAGTTACACTTCTTAAGTTATAAAAACCTAACAGCAGCTAAGATCAGTTAGACAGAAACTGACCAAAGAAGAAAGTCTTCAAATGCTTCTTCAGCACACTGAGGGAGTCAAAAAGTCGAATGGAAGTGGGCAGCTTGTTCCACCAGCTTGGAACAACACATGAAACGGGTCTGGATTGAGGTTTGATACCATGAGAGGTGGCATCACCAGGCACCGTTCATCATCAGACCTGAGTGGGTGAGAAGGAGCACAGAACCTCACAAGTATCTCCACATACAGAGGGGCCGACCCACTGACTGCTCTGTAGGCCAGCATCAAGGATTTCAGCTTCATGTGTGCTGCTACAGGAAGCCAATGTAGTGATCTGAAAAGAGGAGTGTGTGGAAAAATAGAGGGAACATCAAAGGGTAACACAGTTATTGTGTACGAAATGTTTTGCTTTGCAGTGCATATTAAAATATATATAAGCTTTTGTTTTTGAAAATGCATGAAGAGACGAATGCAACGATTGGGTAAACAGATAAAATGCCTTTGGATGTTTTAAGAAGTGAGATGTGCACAGGAAGACTTGCTAGCTGTCACATATACAGTTTTCCATAAAGAGAACTTAAGATATTTAAATTTTTGACAGATGAATATTTTATTTTTTCACTTTTCTGAAAAGCACACAAAGCAATCGTTTCACAAAGTAATTAACATAAAACGTCTATTGCTGTGTGCTGTTGCCACCAGTTTGCCAGGAATGTGAGGCAGATTAGCTACAGTATCTTTGCATTACAGGGACAACAACGGCGGACGCACTCACAGTACGTCACTGTCTGGTTTGTACCTCTCGTCATTGTAAGTGGCAATCCTTCCAGGCGAACATTGCCATAGGCGCGTCAGCTACACAAACATGTTCAGCACCATGATCACGGACTGATCAGCTGATGCTGGTACCTCCCATTCATTTTTGATCATTTGTATCAAAATCGTAGTCCGGGAATTCAGATTCCATTTCAGCGATAATATACAAAACGTTGTCCGCAGAGTATTTTGCTTTACGCATTCGCATCATCGATGCCATTCTTTGCCGTTGTTTGTTCGCCGCTACTCACGTGAGCACAGGGAATCTCGGTCAAAACTCTGAAGCTAACTTTCCTTCTAGCAAACAGAGTCCAACTAAAACATACCGGCAGGTTTTGTCACCGTTTGCAGCTGATTACCACCGTCAACCCCTCTTTTTGACAAAAGACGACATCTAACCTGAAAGAGTTAAAGACAAGAATGTAGTAGAAACTAGACTTTTATTTGGGTATGCTTATTTGGGTGTGTAAGCCAAATGAACCAATCAGAGTAAGCAATAATTCAGCACTGTTATGCAACTTTAGTTATCTATATGACTGACTCTCTGCCTTTACTCTGTGACCATTTGCTGACAACCTCTGTCCCTTAGCAGATTGCTGTACAGGGTGCTCCCTCTTCATGAAGAGAAATAAAAGAGAAAATGAGCAAGTTTCCTCCTGCCTGGTTTCTGGCTCAAAGAGGTCCTAGTTGAGGGCCAATTTATTGTTTCAATATAGTTCCAAATTAATTTCTCCCACATGTGACATATGCTCACCTCAGCTGGTTGTACATCAGACGTGATATGCATTTTGAATCATCTGCAGTGGCTTGGTGAAACATCCCGGTACTCCTTTCAGCAGAGAGTTGTAGTAATCCAGACATGACAGGACCAAAGCCTGGACCAGATGTTGTGTTGTATACTCTGTCAGATATGGTCCGGTCTTGCGAATGCTGGGTAGAGTGAATCTCCAAGGCTGAGAGATTCTAGCGACATGGTCCTTTTAGGTCAGATGGTCATCACCATCCCATGGGTGTGAACATACTTGGCAGGTGTTTGCAAGAATGAGCCGAACTGAACAAAGATCAGGACAGACAGTAGGATCTGCCCAAGTGGTAGGACTCAATCCTAATGATGCCAAGGTCAGAGAGGGTGGCAATGAGGATATGGTAGTTGACTGAGTTGAAGGAAGAGGAGAGATCTAGCAGGATGTGGACAGATGACATATTGGTAGCTCTAGCTAGCCATATTGTATCAACAACAGTGAGCAGAGCTGTCTCGGTGGACTGACTGATTAGGACCAAGCTGTCTGTTCTTAGTGTTGGTATTATTTAGCCTTTTGTATTTGTTGGCCTTTTCCACAATGCTATAATTTTGTATCTTGACTTCTGAAATGTTACCTGGCCTTTTTTCATTATAGTATTTTATATTTTGGGAATTTAAATTGTTTGGCTTTTATTTGAATTGTATTTTCACATTTTGACCTATTGTGTAATTATTTTGAATGACCAGTAATTTATTTTTGTTTCATTCTTTGAGCCCCAATCTCAAAAATGGCTGCCTGAACTGATGGTATCTTGTTACACAAATGCTAACAAAATGGATGTAGGCCTTGAAAAAAAACACACACACACACACACACTTACATTCCAGACCTTTTCTCTTTGCACATTTAGACCCACTCAACAGCCCTCACTCTAGGCAGCCTAACCCCAAACACAAAAGGCAAGCTTTGCTGCCAGCACAGGCCCAAACATTTGCTTTTAAAACTTCAAAAGTGCTAAATGTCCACATAAAATAGAAGAGGAAAACCATTAAAACCTGTAGCCCAAGGCCAAAACCATCTTCCTTTTGGGTTATAAATAATTATTTAATAAGATGCTAAAAGAATTAGCAAAAGGTAAACAGTAGCTAATATAGGTTTGCCAATCTAAAAGCACACAAATCTAACAATTACAGACCTAACACAATACGAAGATCCAAAGAAAATCATAAAATGCATAAATAAAATGGTCAAAAACAATCATCAACACCAAACCTTCTGAAACACCCTACTACTTGGGACAACCCAGCATCATTAGGTGCTGCCACCTCTTTTGGCTCTACATACAGGAGGCAGGGCAAAAAACACTACGCAGAAACAAAATTGCAAAAAAAAAATTGTTACAAGTAAACAAAACCAAAAATGTAATTTGCAACATAATGTTGTTTTGGGTTTGCATGTTGTGGAGTTTGCATGTTCTCCCCGTGTCTGGTGAGTTTCCTCCGGGTGCTCCGGTTTCCTTCCACAGTCCAAAGACATGCAGGTTAGGTGCATTGGCGATCCTAAATTGTCCCAAGTGTGTGCTTGGTGTGTGGGTGTGTGCGCCCTACGGTGGGCTGGTGCCCTGCCCAGGGTTTCTTTCCTGTCTTGCGCTCTGTGTTGGCTGGGATTGGCTCCACCAGACCCCCGTGACCCTGTGTTAGGATATAACGGGTTGGGTAATGGATGGATGGATGGTGTTTTGCTTTAGCTAAGGCTTCTTATCCGATGTATATACATATTTAGATTTCATGTCATTTTTATTCATTTTAAAGTATTTTGCATTAGTCCAAATCATCCATTCCATCCATTTAAAACTTGCTTATCCTGAGCAGGATCACATGGAAGCTGGAGCCAATCCCAACAAGCAATGGCCACAAGACAGGAAGAAGACCTGAAAAGTGGGCCAGTCCAATGCAGGGTGAAAGAAGACAAACATCCATCCATCCAGCCATCCATTATTCCACCTGCTATAGCCTAACTACAGGGTCATGGGGGGTCTTCTGGAGCCAATCCCAGCCAACACAGGGCGCAAGGCAGGAAACAGACCCCGGGTAGGGCGCCAGCCCACCGCAAGGCAGACACACACACACACACACACACACCAAGCACACACTAGGGACAATTTAGGATTGCCAGTGCACCTAACCTGCATGTCTTTGGACTGTGGGAGGAAACTGGAGTACCCAGAGGAAACCCACGCAGACACGGGGAGAACATGCAAACTCCACATTGGGACCCGGGAAGCGAATCCAGGTCTCCTTACTACGAGGTGGCAGCGCTACCCACTGCACCACAGTGCCGCCATGAAGACAAACATGTAAGGGAAATTTAGCATTGCCACTCCACCTAACCATCATGTTTTTGGATGGTGGATGGAAACTGGAGCAAACCTGAAGGAAACCCACGCAGACATGGAAAGAAAATGCAAACCACGGTCTCCTTGTTCTAATGTATTGTTGTCATCTGTAGCCGCAGGAGTGTAAGGCGAGTTCAAGCACAGGTAAAATGCGTGCCAAAATAAATCTCTCAGTCCAAAAGTTCATTTTAAAATATTTAGTGAAAATTCAAAGCAAACAATCCACACAAGAATAAAGAAAAATGTTGTTACACACGTAGAATAAAAGGCAAAGAAAAAGAAAAAATGTATCTTCTCTTAACTGAGCTTTTCTTGTAAAACTTTAGTTGTTTCTATACTTAAGGATTCTTAACTTCTTCTTCTGTACGCTTTTAGCACTTTCAATTAAGCGCTTTGTCTTACATGTTACTCAGCTCACAAAACACGCACACAAGGTACGCAAGGCACGAAAGGCACGGTTTAAAACCATGTGCCCTCTACACCTTACACATGGCAAGGCTGATCAGTAACTGAGAATTATGTTTAGTCAGATAAGCTAGAAATAGTGAGAATTTACCAATTCAATTCAACTTATAGGGGATATAGGAACCTCCCATAGATTATGCACTAATATTTAGTAAAACATTTATGTATCTTTTGTAACTAGCAAATGGCTCTTACATCATCCCTTTAATTTTGGCCACATTTAGATGGGCCACCATGACATGACCAATGCTGAGACCTTTCCCGGTTTTTTGTCGATTGCGAGGGAAGAGAACTCAGGAGTGGTTCATTGAAATTTATTGGAGGATATTCAAGTGTTGCTTTTTGATTAAGACTTGCTGGTTATCGACTGTTTTCTGCTCAGTGCCTTGGTTTTTCACGGAAAATGTGTTTTGGGATATGGTCACCTTGGATCGCCTTGTTGACAATTCTTTTATGCTCTTGTTTAAAGTTCCTTTTTTTGTTGTTATATCTCTCACTTTTTCTTCAATACTTTTTTATTTGTAAAGATGTAATTTTTTTGATTCCTCAATGCAAGCCAAAGTTTTCAGTTATTTCTCTTTTGAGGCATTTTTGAGATTTTGAGACTTTCAGGAACATTTTTGAACTTTAAAACCAGTATTCCCATTTTGGTGCCTTGTGTAGAGGAAAACTGAACCATTGTTAATTAATTAATAAATAGGAAGGTTATTAAACCTGGGACATAGCAGCACTGGAAAAAGTCCCGAGAAGAGCACCTAGGCTGATTCCTGGGCTACAAGAGATGAGGTTTGAGGAAAGATTAAAAGAGCTGAGCCTTTAGAGTTTAAGCAAAAGAAGAATAAGAGGAGACCTGACTGAAGTGTTTAACATTATGAAGGGAGTTAGTGCAGTGGATCGAGACGATGACTTTAAAATGAGTTCATCAAGAACACGGGAATACAGATGGAAACTTGTTAGGGGGAAATTTCACACAAACGTTAAAAGGTATTTCTTCACACAGAGAACCACCAAGTAGTGTGGTAGACAGTAAAACTTTAGGGACTTTCAAAACTCAACTTGATGTTATTTTAGAAGAATTAAGTGGATAGGACTGGAGAGGCTTGTTAGGCTGAATGGCCTGCTCTCGTCTAGATTGTTCTATACATTGATGGATTCCATTACTTTCAAACATAAGATAAAAATAGCCTTTGTTGCTTTGAGTTTTACTTACTCCCATATCCATCCCACTTATATCATACACTATTAAGGTGGAGTGGTGGCTCTGAGGGTAGGGATCTGCACTGGCAATCGGAAGGTTGCCGGTTCGAATCCCGTAAATGCCAAAAGGGACTCTGCTCTGTTGGGCCCTTCAGCAAGGCCCTTAACCTGCAATTGCTGAGTGCTTTGAGTAGTGAGAAAAGCGCTATATAAATGCAAAGAATTATTATTAAATTGCTGATAATATAACATTTTAAAATGATAAACAAAGGCAAATAAGTATGGCTCCTATAACACTTAACCCATAATTTTGGTTAATCAGAGAAATGATTCATTAGTCCTTATCTGCCATTCACAGTTTCAGGGCTGACTTTAAAACACCAACCCATAAGAAAATTTTCCTGCTCAAAGGTTGATATTTAATGGCTCATGAGACTTAAAAGAAATTCTTATTTGTGTTTCATTTAAGAATCAAATCTGTCACAGATGTTTCCGCAAACATTCCTTAGGAGAAATAGCTTTAGACAAAAGGGCAGTGTCGTGCATGAACTCGTTCAAATGCGCGCGTTCATTGAATAAGCTCATTTTACTAAGAACACTGAACTTAACGTAACATGTTTGCACGTGAAGAACTTGAACGTGAGCCAGTTCAGTTTTAGGTGACATTCTGGATCTGGTTTAGGTTCAGATTAAACGTAATTTAGGGGTGGAGCCAAATCCAAATACGGTATAGTGGATTTTTACGAATATTTGTTTCATATGAATTGTTTGCCATTTATTTGTATTCTGGAAAAATAACATCAAATCAAATAGGCACTGTCTGTGTCTGCCTGCTTGTGCTTAAGCTGCACTCCAGCTGACAGGAGCACGCGGTAAAGCTCCGCTTTCGCCTTTAGGAAAACGTTGTACTTCGCGAGGCCACGTTATATTTTTTCCCCGTTGGACATGCAATACGTGATGCGAACTTTGACCGGCAGCGTAATCTTTTAGTTCACCTACACGCTGGCTCCACAGTCACCATTTGCGTCATGCGGTTGGAAGTAGAGCGGTAATTTATTTGCATCTATTTAATTTCTTTTTTGACCGGGAGGATATTAGCTTATATGGTTATACGTGTTGGTTGCTGCGCATAACTCAAAAGAGTGGATTTAAATAAAAAAGTCTTCATAATTATTGTATTTTATTCATGAACACTGTAGCGTAAGGCGAAGTCAGACACAGATAAAACGCTTGTTGGAAGAAATCTCTCAGTCCAAAAGTTCGTTTTAAAAATATTTAGTGAAGTTTAAAAGCAAATAATCCACACAAGAATAAAAGAAAAAATAGTTACACACATAGAATAAAAAGGCAAAAAATGAGGAAAAAATGTATCTTCTCTAAAGTTAGCTTTTCTTGATAAACTTTAGTTACTTCTGTACTTAAAAGTTCCTTACTTCTTTCTATATTTAATTTCTTCTTCTGTACGCCTTAAGCGTACGGTTCAACACTTAAATATGTGCTGTTTTACAATTTACTTTACACACTCAAAAAGCTCATAGGTGCGGGCACGAGCCCAGATAAGGTCACATGCATAAGCACGAGCACGGGTTAAAACCGTATGCCTTCTACACCTTACTCATGGCAAGGCTGTCACTAACTGAAGAATAATGTTTACTCAAAGCTGTTAGAAATGGCAGGAATATACCAATACAATTCTACTTACGATGGTTTTAGAAACCTCCCATAGATTATGCTTTGTCATCTAGTAAAATATTTATGAATCTTATAGAACTAGTAAAATGGCTCTTACAAACACTGTAATAGCCTAATATAAGGCATTCAGAATTGAAAAACGTAAACTCATGGGTCATTTATTCTCACTCCTTTAAAAATACAAAAGGAACTGAACATGAACGAGTTCAAAATTGAAATGGTGAACTATTAATTTGAGTAAACTGAACTTTGAGCGTGTTCTTGTGAGGTGTGAACTTGCACAACACTGCAACAAGGAGACATGAGATACAACTGAGGTAAAAGGAGTCAAAATTGGGTTTGAAAAGCATGGTATGTTTTGTGAAATCCCTTCCTGATGTTGTTGTAATCTCTTTCAAGAGAACAAGCATCTTGTTTACTTATTATTGGACCGAGGCCTTCATCCAAGGTGACTTACAACAGCTGAGATATGATTGGTTACATTACTTTTGCGTTTCCATTTGGAGCACAGGAAGGTGAAGTGACTCGCTCATTGTATTGTGGTGTCAGCGGTGGGATTTAAACACATAACCTCAAGGCTTGAAGTCTTAACCACTGTGTTATGTCGCCTCCCTTATCTTCCAGAATGACTGTGATCTAATTGGAGCCCAGCAATATAAATTAGAGCAACTAATAATATTATTCAGAAGCAGGGACTAAAATTTTGTAATTGTAGTAAAGTGCTTACCCCGAACCGCCATCCATTCATTTCCTCATATACAGTATTACTGAACACACAATGCAAACACTTTTCAAATTCCCAAATAAAATATCAAGACACAACCTAGAAGATCTGAGGTCCTTGTTTGACTTTACTGAGATCTTGGCTGACACTCAAGAGGAGACACTTGGGAGACTACTATCTGCCGAGGAGAGAAATCTGAGAAGTATGAAACCAAAGAACACGTCTCCATTTTATTTCTTTCTGATCTCGTTGTTGTCGAGGAGAAACCAAAAGGTTATCAAGGACATCCCTTTTTTGATTTTTCATTCCTATAGGAAGTAAAGAAATACTTTTCTATGGTTTCTGTCCATGAGATAAATCATTTTGATTAATTCTTATCATGAATTGCTTACTTAAGCAAGTACAATTAAACAAAATACTAGCTTTGTTACTTTAAAATATAAATGTTCTGCCTCAACTTTTAACTTCTAGTAAAAGCGTAGCTGGAGATAACAGCAGACAATATGCCCTTGTGGAATATGGCCGGCCAGTCAACCCGGCCAATACCCCCCAGGCTGCCAGGTGGAGCCCTCCCTGCTGTATGGAGGTGCCCCGAATGTTAGCAGGGAATCATGGACAGTGGAGTTTTCCTTTGCAGCCCTGCTGGATACCTTGGGGGCCAACAGAGGATGCTGCAGGGAGGCCCAGAGACTCTAAGGTGCCCTATAACCCGGAAGTACGTCTTAGTCACAGCGACAGAAGGAATGACGTACTTCTGGGATGAAAAGAAGACTTTTGATCTGACCCGGAAGTGCTAAGAAGTCACATGGACAGGGGTTCAGAAGCACTTCCGGGTCACGGACTATAAAAGGACTGTAGGAGATCCCAGATGGAGAGCTGAGCTGGGTGGCTGGGAGTGGAGGATTGTTTATTGATATGAGTATTGTGGAGTGGAGGGTGCTTTGGGCACATTATTATTATAAAATAAATAATATTTGGACTTTTATCTGGTGTCTGGTGTCTGGTCTGAGGGTTCAAGGGGACGACAGTGCCTCCTATCTGTCACACCCTACATTACAGCAAATATCAAGAGGAAGCCAAACTTTCCCGACACTACAAAATGCTACCCTGTACTATAGGAATCATCCATCCATCCATTATCCAACCCGCTATATCCTAACTACAGGGTCACAGGGGTCTGCTGGAGCCAATCCCAGCCAACACAGGGTGCAAGGCAGGAAACAAACCCTGGGCAGGGTGCCAGCCCACCGCAGACTATAGGAATCAATCAGCTCTAAACATCTGTGTGAACCAAATGTAATATAAATGGAATTACAACTCAATAAAGTAGAATTCATAAAGGATATACAGTAAAGTTCATTTTGATAAGCTTAATAAATTCCACATTAGTTAGGCTGAAGCCTGCTGCTCGCAGTTAGGGGCTGACTGAATTGGGGTAAGGCTAATCTGGTTGCTTTGTTGGCTCATTTGAAGGCCTGATTTTGGGACAATGAGCTCAAACACAGCAAACAGACAAAAATATTTATACACAACAACAGAAAAAGGTTACATGTTAGGATTTTGGTTTCCATTTTGTATACTGTTTGTTCCATGAATTTCTGGGATCAAACACTCATCTTTAAGGTTCGTGAGGCTCCTGAATATAAATTTGACATTTATTTCTGAAAATTTGTTACGAGCGTTTCATCTGCCGTTTTTTGTGTTTTTAAATGATTGCCACCAAGTTTGGTTCCTCTTGTTACGACTGATTCACAAGTGTGGAAGAAGCCTCCGAGAAAGACAGGAATAGTTTAATCAATCAACTTTTATTCAGTCACAGACGAGTGCAGGGATTCATGCGTTGCAAGGCAGATGAGCGCAGATTCTCCTTTTCGGAGAGCTTATATTTTTTTTCCTCCCTCCCCCTTCCCCTTACGTATCAAAAAACATAATATCGTTAACCTAAGCATTTCATTTTTATTACACAAATCGGCCATCCGTTTCTGTTTTGTGTATGTGTCAGATGGGGCCCTAAAGAAGGAAAGGTCATCTTTCCTGTATCTAAGCTTCTCTTTTTATTTCAAACCATTCCAATAAACATTAATAAATCATTTTTTAAGAAATTAGATTCAACCATAACCTAATTTATTTGGAATTCAAAACATCCACGTATCCAAATGGCGACCCTACAAAGACCTAAGGCAGAAGGTGGCATGGCTCTACCTAACTTTCAGTTTTATTACTGGGCAGCAAACATACAAACTATAAAAACCTGAACACAAATAGATGAACATACACAGGCTTGGTAGAAATAGAAATAAAATCCTGCAGTACTTCTTTATATTCCTTGCTTTGTGCTCCAATAAGTACAAGTCATTGCCAATATACCAACAACCCAATTGTGCTTCACTCACTCAGAATATGGAGCCAATATAGGAAGTATTTTAAGATGGAGAAGCTTTTATATGTGGCACCTCTGCACGAGAACCACCTTTTTCCATCCCTCTCAAACGTATTCAGTTTTTAATGTCTGGAAAACATTTGGGATTAAATCACTTAGAGATCTGTATATAGACAACGTCTTTGCATCCTACGAACGATTACACTCCAAATGTAACTTTCCAGCAACACATTCCTTTCAATATCTTCAAATCAGAAACTTTGTTAAACAGAACCTGCACGATTTTTCTCACCTCCCACCTACCTCTATGCTGGAAAAAATATTACTCACTCTCGAGGACTCAGACAGCATTTCTGCACTATATAAAAAAACATTTTACAGTCCCTCCCTTTCAAAGATCCAAGAGGACAGCGGGAAAAGGACCTCTCACTCAACATCTCAGAAAAGGAGTGGAAGGTAGCAATGCGGAGAATTCACTCGAGTTCCATATCAACAAAAACAACAACATTTATTTATATAGCATATATTCATACAAACAGTAGCTCAAAGTGCTTTACATAATAAAGAAAAGAAAAATAAAAAACACAATATGAAAACAAAATAAATCAGCATTAATTAACATCGAAT
>JANRMT010062852.1:8682270-8696201 GCA_026402145.1 Polypterus bichir lapradei
CCCCCGGGTGGAATTGAAGAGTCGCATAGTGTGGGGTCTCCTCAGTCTGTCAGTGGAGCAGGACGGTGACAGCAGTCTGCCACTGAAGCTGCTCCTCTGTCTGGAGATGATCCTGTTCAGTGGATGCAGTGGATTCTCCATGATTGACAGGAGCCTGCTCAGTGCCCGTCGCTCTGCCACGGATGTCAAACTGTCCGGCTCCATGCCTACAATAGAGCCTGCCTTCCTCACCCGTTTGTCCAGGCGTGAGGCGTCCTTCTTCTTTATGTTGCCTCCCCAGCACACCACCGCGTAGAAGAGGGCGCTCGCCACAACCGTCTGGTAGAACATCTGCAGCATCTTATTGGAGATGTTGAATGACGCCAGCCTTCTAATGAAGTATAGTCGGCTCTGTCCTCTCTTGCACAGAACATCAGTATTGGCAGTCCAGTCCAATTTATCATCCAGCTGCACTCCCAGGTATTTATAGGTCTGTACCTTCTGCACAGTCACCTCTGATGATCACGGGGTCCAAGAAGGGCCTGGGCCTCCTAAAATCCACCACCAGCTCCTTGGTCTTGCTGGTGTTCAGGTGTAGGTGGTTTGAGTCGCACCATTTAACAAAGTCCTTGATTAGGTTCCTATACTCCTGTCTTTAATTTAATATTGTTTTTTATCAGTATGCTGCTGCTGGAATATCTATCAATCTATTGAAATTGTCAGAAAATAAACTGAACTGTAGAGATGTCAGGTAATTGAAAGAAAATACTCTGGGCGTCTCTCTCCTAGGAGGTTTCGTTTTGCTGACGGGCTCGCCTCGCTTGTGTGTTAGCGGCAGGAGGAAAAGTAAAAGGGATACCGTTTTTCCGATGTTAGCGGCTAAGTGACTTTCTTCTGAGGTTTTATTTTTCCGACGTGCTTGCTTCGCTTGTGTTATTAGCGGCTAAGCGTGTTTTCTGTTTCCTCAGAGGTGGACCCTTACTCCGACTCCATCTTTCACTTCCGGTCCGGACAGACAGACAGACACACACACACACACTTCCACATTTAGATTTTTATATATAAGATGATGAAAGTAGCTATTCTATGTATTGATTGAATGAATTCATTTATTTGCACCCCACAATTTTATTTAGTTACATATAACCACAAAAATTGTGGTTAAAGAAAAATTGATTTTTTTGCTTTTTAGTGCATTTATAACTAAAGTAAATAAAATCTTTTTTTTTAATTTTGAAATATTTTATTTTTTACTTTTTAGATTTTGAGTATTTAGCAAATGATTTTTCTTTAATCATTTTTCATGAACAGGAAGCTTCTTTAAAAGGACTACATAATATGTCTTTTTTGCAAAATTATTTGAATACTAAAAAGAATTATCTTTTGTTGTCTCTATTTTTCTCTTCAGGCTCTAATGGGATTAGCGCACTTTTTAAACGGAATCTAAAAACTCATCTATTTAGAAAGATATTTTGTAAGTATACATTGATTTTCTTGTTTTATTATTTTTGTTTTTTACTCTGTTAGCACTTTGAGATTTCTAAAATATGAAGTGCAATATAAATAAAATTTATTATTATTATTATTATTATTATTAGCATTCGGTCGCTGAAAAAAAAAAAAATTTGACGGCAGAACGGCAAACTTACGGCAATACTTCCTCACCGTGATCATCAAGGCTACCCTTTCACAAGAGTAAACAAGTAAAGTGCGGACGCGTATTTACCGACTCCACTCACTGGAACAGGCAAGTGGGGACAGTCCGATGCATCTCTCGCTTGTACGCTCCTATATCTCACTACATTCTCTCTCCGTCATTGTTGCGTATGTGGTAATTGGAATCGCATATACATCAAATTTGTTACGTAATTGCATCGGTTTTGTATTATTGTATTGTCATCGATACTGAACACGTATGCAAAATGTGAAGAAATTCACTTCGCCAAAAGTGGGTTTAAAATCACTTGCAAGATTTGACCCAGACAAACAGACAGAGGAGTCAAGTTAAATAAAATAGTTTAAAAATGAACATAAGCTGGATCAACAACTCTTGCTAAAACAAAATGATTGCTTGACCTTTGCCTTAAGTGAACTGTGACTTTTGGCCGTTTGCTTAACATGTTGACTGCTGGACCATTTCTTGCCAGGACACTGCAGTATTGGTCTATGCATAGTGAAGGAGGAGAATGGACATCCCGGCCAGGTAGGAGCATGGGTTATTACCTGGATGGGAGGACCAAGAGGAGTGATGTATAGATTAGGTGGCTGGGCGGAACAATAACTCTGTGCCCAGCTGGTTAATAATAATAAATGGACCAGCAGAAGCTGGAATTTGGGAGTGGTTCCATCCCCCGTGCTCTAGGGGGCAGTGGTCCTTGTATGAGAACCCTTTCGGGGACACCTGTAAGGATACTAGGGAAATGGAGTCCAGAAGTGCAGCCCTGTAGGGGTCCTTTGGGATCGGCAGAGGCTGCTACTGGGGGAGGATCACCCTACTTTGCTTTGTCTATGGCTTGAAAGTGCTTCCTAGAGGAGACACAATACCACTGGAAGCATTCCTGGGTCCAGCATAAAGGAAACCCACAGCCACACATGGACAAGTCAGAGTTGGGAGGCAGTGGGCGACAGAAGAGAAGGAGGAAGAGTCATTGTGATTTACGTTATGATTGTTATTTTGGGCTTACTAGAGCAGTGATTGTGGGGTGTGCTTTGGTAAAATAAAACTCCATTATTATATTTGTATAGTGTATGCTGTTTTACTGTGTCGGTGGTTTGGGGCTCTCTGGCGCCCCCTTGTGGTCACAGTATATAATAAATAATGAACTCTCTCAAAAACCCGTAAATAATCTGTAGAAATGTTTTAGAAAGCAATGGTTTTATTATCAACAGTAAAATGTGAGTTACACCCTTAGGTAGAAGAACCTATCAAAGCTATCATTGATTAGAGTCTTCAAATGCTTTTTCAACACATTGAGTGAGTCAGAACTCTCAACTGGAGGTGGTTAGCTCATTCCTCCAGGTAGGAGCTGTGCATGAAAAGAGTTTGGATTGAAAATTGATGCCACATAGATGTGGCATTGCCAGACACTAGCAGACGTGAATGGATGAGAAGGACCTCACAAGTGTCTCCATATGTGTAGGTGTTGACCCATTGACCACTCCATAGGCAGTAATCATTAATTTCAACTTCACGTATGCTGTTACAGGTAACCAAAAATCTGAAAAGCTGAGTGACATGTGCTCACCTCGGGTTGTTGAACACCAGACATGACATGCATTTTGAATGATCTGCAGCGGTTTGGTGACACATCCTGGTTTTCCTGCCAGCGGAGAGATGTAGTAGTCCACACATGATAAGACCAAAGCTTGGACCAGGAATCGTGCTGCGTACTGTGTTAGATACGGCCTGATCTTACGAGTGTTGTATAGAGTGAATCTGCAACACTTGGTGAATGAGGCTCATCATTCACCACCACAAGGTTCTGAACAGACTTAAAACAAGAATCCCTGTGTTTAAATTTAAGAAGAAGAAAAAAAATTCAAGTGACAACTAGATATAAGAAGACATGATTCACCAGCGTTTGTGTGTCTGCTTGTATCCCTTCAGTGATATCTTTTACTGTATAGGCAGCAAAAATTTACACTGGCTCTTACAGACTCAAATCAACTGTATGTTTTTATTGTATTATAGTAATAATAATAATAATAGCAGCCCACTACTCAAAAATGAGGAGAGCCCAGGCTCACATGCTTACATGGGAGTAGTTCTTACCTCTACACCAACCAAGCAGATGTGTCAACTTTCTGTCAATTGATATTTGACCTTTGGTTTCTAACTCATTGACAGCAACATGTAAATCGAATAATTTCTTTTTCTTTGGTTATATTCTTGACTAAAAGCGCACGTATTATACCATTTGTGAAAGTGCTTATTTGATATTTGGACTTCACACATTATACACTTCACGTCAGCATTTTGCTAATTATTAGTAGAACGTTTCTGTTTTATTTATGTGTTCAGCATTTCTGGCCTCGCATTTCCTGTCATTCTACATTTACCCTGATTGTTGTACACACAGAACACACATGAATTGTTTGCGTTCCTGTAATAAGAGTATAATTTTAATATGTCACTGTACTCTGTGCAAATATATCTTATAAATCTGCCTTTTTCTAGTCACATGCACAGTTGACACAGCCTGATTTTGCACAGGGTTTCACCGTATAGAACAGCATTATAAGACAAGACAGATCGACACAACTGCGAAACGGCCAGTCAGACTGAGGGCTGTTGTAAACTCTTTTTGTCTGTCAAAGTCACCATGAAACTGTATCCTCTCTTTGCCTTGTTTAGAATGGCACGATTCCCCTAAGTGGGGCCCTGCACGTGAACAAAGAGTATAAAGCCTTGGAACATTGCCCGGTACACCTTTGAAGCTGACGGACGGATGGTAGATAACGTCATCCGATCCTGAAAATCTTTCCAACGCAGCGACAAAAATGGAAGACTCTACACATCAGGCCCCCACTCCCGAAATGGATTCTTGCCATTGGCTTCCTTCATCTGATATGCAGTGTAAGATGTCATTAAACAAAGCTAAGTTATTTCTCCTATGTGATTTCTTACTGCCATATCACAAAGGGAGGGGTATTACCTTTTTATATTATACTAGCAAAATACCCGCGCTTCGCAGCAGAGAAGTAGTGTGTTAAAGAAGTTATGTAAAAGAAAAGGAAATATTTTAAAAATAACGTAACATGATTGTCAATGTAATTGTTTTCTGACTGTTATGAGTGTTGCTGTCATCAAGGATTTGATTATCATTATTTCTTTCAATCAGGTTCGTATTTGGAGGATGTGTTGTGTTCAAGTTACATTCCGTGTTTGTCAACCGTTGTAAAGATAACAGGTTTCATTCATCGAAGTGTTCACTACCCAAATCGCTACTCGTGAATCTAAGATGTTTAACAGGCATTCCCAGTATTAAGTTGTGGATTTGCCTGTGAATATTTAGCGGCAGCGTGTCTATGAACTTAATTTCAACTTAAGCTTTACACCTTGCTTTCCTATTGATATGTCTACAAAGGCTTGTTCAGCGTCAGAGGGTTGTTCCTTTCCTACTGCATCAATAAGCAGCTCATCTTTCTCTTTATCTGAGACATCACACACTGCATGCACGGGTTTACCTTTCCCAGTCCTGCAAACTATAGTGAAGTGGTTCAATTTACCACATTTCTTACACTATCTTCCTTTAGCTAGACATTGATTTTTTCCAACGTGTGCTTTGTTTCCGCAGTAGCTGCACTCATGAATGTGCTTGTGTGCGTCACTCGCTTCATATTCTTTTGCTGCCTTCTCAAATGTGTAATGCGTTTTTTGTTCAGCGCTCTTTGTAGCTCTTGCTTGTTCTCTGCGTACTACGTTCATAGTCAGTTCACGTGAGCTGCTCGGAGTACATGCATCGGAGGTTCTCAGCTGTGCTTGTGCTATCTCGTGCGATCTTGCGATGTCCACGGCTTTATTTAATGTTAGCTCAGACCCGGCAGTTAAAAGTTTCTCTCGCACTTTTGCTGAGTTTGTGCCAAACGCTATTCTATCCCTGACCATCTCATCTTCGTTTGCATAAGCACAGTCCTTCACCAGCAATTTTAACTCCGTTACAAAGTGATCAAAAGTCTCGTTTATACCCTGCGTCTTCTCATTAAACTTGTATCTCGCGAATATCATATTCTTCTTAGGCATGACAAACGCCTCGTAGCGGCAGCGTGTCTATTGAATTGCTCCTGATGGACGGCCTTATATGGGCAGGCACTCAATTACGTGGGAGGCGTGGTGATGGGGGACGCAACTCTGCCTCACACGGCGACCGAGCTGCAGGCTATGGCCGTATATATGTACGTAAGTAGGATTCAGTTATGACCGTTACGCGTAGAATATCGAAATGAAACCTGCTTAACTTTTGTAAGTAACCTGTAAGGAATGAGCCTGCCAAATTTCAGCCTTCTACTTACACGGGAAGTTGGAGAATTAGTGATGAGTGAGTCAGTGAGTCTGACGTTGGAAAGTTCAATATGGTGGCCGACTGTGGCGTCATACCACCGAAATAAGTACATACATCGGTTTCAGTTAGCGCAGGGAAGCCGCCTACCAAATTTCGTAAAGATGGGGCCATAAATAAGAAAGTTCAATATGGCGGACGTTGTCGACCGTTATGACCGCTACGCGTAGAAGTTCGAAATGAAACGTGCTTAACTTTTGTAAGACCGGAGCGACGGACGGCCTTATATAGGCAGGCAGCCAACAACGTGGGAGGCGTTGGGATGGGGGACCCAACGCCGCCTCACACGGTGACCGAGCTGCAGGCTATGGACGTATATATGTACGTAAGTAGGATTGAGTTAGCGTTGGGAACTTGCGTACCAAATTTCTTGAAGATGGGCCCATAGGTAACAAAGACCGTTGAAAAGTTCAATATGGTGGCCGACAGTGGCGTCATACCACCGAAATAAGTACGTACATCGGTTTCGGTTAGCGCAGGGAAGCTGCCTACCAAATTTTGTGAAGATGGGGCCATAAATAAGAAAGTTTAACATGGCGGACGTTGTCGACCATTATGACAGTTACGTGTAGAATTTCGAAATTAAACCTGACTAACTTTTATTAAGTAAGCTGTAAGGAATGAGCCTGCCAAATTTCAGCCTTCTACCTACACGGGAAGTTGGAGAATTAGTGATGAGTGATTCAGTCAATCAGTCAGTCAGTGAGGGCTTTGCCTTTTATTAGTATAGATCTATATAATTTTGGGTTATGTAACACGCCTCAATTACAAAAGAACTCATTCCAAGGGAGCTAACGCCCCCTGTTGGATACAGTTTCAAATAACAATATATTATTCACCCAATACAATTCCAGGCACCTCACACCACGATAAAGAGACTTGATCTGGGAGAAGTTCAGCTGCTTCGGTGGAGGGTGGGATGGGATATCAGGCTGCCTGCTGCTTGTGCTGTTTGACACATTTGCAAAACAAAGACGCTAATGGAGTGGTGTGAGGGAATTTAAGGTGGCCCAGCATTATGACTTTTTTCATAGGCTTCAGGGATTCTAGTGTTAAGGGGGTGTTAGTGATAATAAGCCAACAGTGAACTATGATGGGGTGCTTAATAGACAGACAAGCTAGGATAACAAAGAGGTCCATCCCTGTCAGGCTGAGCTGGAGATGGTGCTGCTTCATTAAGGTCGCAGTATCTCAGATGCTTATTCCAACACCTATGGAAATTAGAAAAAAACATTCAAATAGCTCCTTCTTCTCCTTGTTCTTCTTCCTCTTTACCCACTTTTATGTGGGTTTGATTTGCCTGATCAACCTTCTCCAAACAGCTCAGTCTTACACCACCTCGCCAGTCAGACCCTTTTCCTTCAGATCGTCTTTTACTTTATCCATCCACCTCCACATTGGCCATCCTCACTTTCTCTTCCCTTGGACTTCCATCCCCATCACTCTTTTGCCATCTCCTCATCACATGTTCATATTACTTCAGCATACTTTCCAGTACTTTCTTAGAAATCTCTTCCACTTTTGTTGTACCTCTGGTTGTCTTATTTCTTATTCTGGCCATCTCCACATTCTCCTCTCTACCATATCTAACTTCTTCTCCTGCTCTGCTCCCTTTAGTGTCCATGTCTCAGCTGCAGACATCATGGCTGGTCTTATCACTGACCTTTAACCTTCACTTTCCCACAATACTCCTGATAACTTCTTCCAATCGTTCCATCCACTCTGCACTCTAATAGGTTATCTCTGCATTGAGTTTTTCATTTTGGGCTACCACTGATCCTAGATATTTAAATAAATCGACTCTTTTCAGTAGCTCTAACTTATTATTCAAAGAGCATTTTTGGGTAATACAGTTAGGTCCATAAATATTTGGACAGAGACAACTTTTTTCTAATTTTGGTTCTGTACATTACCACAATGAATTTTAAATTAAACAACTCAGATGCAGTTGAAGTGCAGACTTTCAGCTTTAATTCAGTTGGTTGAACAAAACGATTGTATAAACTAAAGCATTTTTTAACACAATCCCTTTATTTCAGGGGCTCAAAAGTAATTGGACAAATTAAATAACTGGAAATAAAATGTTCATTTCTAATACTTGGTTGAAAACCCTTTGCTGGCAATGCCAGCCTGAAGTCTTGAACTCATGGACGTCACCAGATGCTGGGTTTCCTCCTTTTTAATGCTCTGCCAGGCCTTTACTGCAGCGGCTTTACTTTCAGTTGCTGTTTGTTTGTGGGCCTTTCTGTCCGAAGTTTAGTCTTCAACAAGTGCAATGCAGGCTCAGTTGGGTTAAGATCAGGTGACTGACTTGGCCATTCAAGAATTTTCCACTTCTTTGCTTTAATAAACTCCTGGGTTGCTTTGGCTGTATGTTTTGGGTCATTGTCCATCCATATCATGAAACGCCGCTTAATCAACTTGACGTCATTTAGCTGGATTTGAGCAGACAGTATGTCTCTGAACACCTCAGAATTCATTCAGGTGCTTCTGTCCTGTGTCACATCATCAATAAACACTAGTGTCCCAGTGCCACTGGCAGCCATGCACGCCCAAGCCATCACACTGCCTGACTCCACCGTGTTTTACAGATGATGTGGTATGCTTTGGATAATAAGCTGTTCCACGCCTTCTCCATACTTTTTTCTTGCCTTTATCATTCTGGTAGAGGTTGATCTTGGTTTCATCTGTCCAAAGAATGTTTTTCCAGAACTGTGCTGGCTTTTTTAGATGTTCTTTAGCAAAGTCCAATCTAGCCTTTCTATTCTTGAGGCTTATGAGTGGCTGGCACCTTGCAGTGCACCCTCTGGATTTACTTTCATGCAGTCTTCTCTTTATGGTAGACTTGGATATCGATACGCCTACCAAGCTCTGGAGAGTGTTGTTCACTTGGTTGGCTGTTGTGAAGGGGTTTCTCTTCACCATGGAAATGATTCTGCGATTGACCACCACTGTTGTCTTCCGTGGACGTCCAGGTCTTTTTGCGTTGCTGAGTTCACCAGTGCTTGCTTTCTTTCTCAGGATGTACCAAACTGTAGATTTTGCCACTCGTAATATTGTAGCAATGGGTTTTTTCACAGCTTAAGGATGGCTTCTTTCACCTGCATGGAGAGCTCCTTTGACCGCATATTGTCTGTTCACAGCAAAATCTTCCACATGCAAGCACCACACCTCAAATCAACTCCAGGCCTTTTATCTGCTTAACTGATAAGACATAATGACGGACTTGAACACACCTGCCCATGAAATAGCCTTTGATTCAATTGTCCAATTACTTTTGAGCCCCTGAAATGAAGGGATTGTGTTAAAAAAATGCTTTAGCTGCCTCACATTTTTATGCAATCGTTTTGTTCAACCCACTGAATTAAAGCTGAAAGTCTTCACTTCAACTGCATCTGAGTTGTTTCATTTAAAATTCATTGCAACTAGGAAAAGAAAATCCGAGCACATTTCTCCAGTTTTGATGTCACTACACTGGTTACCTGTGTCATTCAGGATTGACTTTAAAATTCTGCTTATGGTTTATAAAGCCTTAAATAATCTCGCTCCATCTTATATATCGGAATGTCTGACACCTTATATTCCAAATCGTAACCTCAGATCCTCAAATGAGTGTCTCCTTAGAATTCCAAGAACAAAACTTAAAAGAAGTGGTGAGGCGGGTGGAACTTCTGCTGTTATGCACCTAAAATCTGGAATAGCCTGCCAATAGGAATTCGCCAGGCTAATATGGTGGAGCACTTTAAAAAACTGCTGAAAACACATTACTTTAACATGGTGTGATATTTGGCCGGCTTATTATCCCGGCCAATACCCCCAGGCCGCCAGATGGAGCCCTCCCTGCAGTATGGAGGTGCCCCGAAGACCAGCAGGGAATCATGGACGACGTAGTTTTTATCCTCAGCCCTGCTGGATACCTCAGGTGCCGCAAGAGGGTGCTGCAGGGAGGACCGAGGACTCATTTGTGCCCTATGACCCGGAAGCTCGTCATAGGAAGAGCGACGGGCTTCCGGGGTGAAGAAAAGAACTTTT
Organism: Polypterus bichir lapradei; assembly: GCA_026402145.1. Classification (NCBI taxonomy): domain Eukaryota; kingdom Metazoa; phylum Chordata; class Cladistia; order Polypteriformes; family Polypteridae; genus Polypterus; species Polypterus bichir. The sequence continues at coordinate 8,692,341 of JANRMT010062852.1, forward strand.
ACCTGACCCGGAAGTGATTGAGGATCACATGGACTGGGGATTGAGAACACTTCCGGGTCAGGGAATATAAAAGGACTCTGAGAGCTCCCAGACGGGGAGCTGAGCTGGGTGGAAGGGTGGCAACGCGTCTGGGAGCAGGAGGATTGTTTATTGTGTGTATTTATGAGTATTGTGGTGGAGAGTGTGCTTTGTACACTGTGGCATAAAAATAAAGTCAGCATTTGGACTTTTACCTGGTGTCTGGAGTCGTGGACAGGGGTTCAAGGGAGCAAGAACGCTCCCTATGTACCACAATGGCCTTCTCATAACTTCACTTTAATTTAATCCTGATACTCTGTATGTTCAATTCATCATAATAACTATTCATGGTGGCTCTAAAATCCGTACTGACCCCCTACTCTCTCTTCTGTTTCTTTTTCCGGTTTCTTTGTGGTGGCGGCCTGTGTCACCACCACCTACTCAAAGCATCTTGATGCTCCAACATTGATGGACTAAAAGCCAGAAGTCTACGTGACCAACATCATCAAGTCCTTCCGTGAGAACCCTAAATACAAAGAGGACTGTTTCATTTATGTTAGGTAGAATGCCCAGAGGGGACTGGGCGGTCTCGTGGTCTGGAATCCCTACAGATTTTATTTTTTTCTCCAGCCGTTTGGAGTTTGTTTTTTGTTTTTTCTGTCCACCCTGGCCATTGGACCTTACTCTTATTCTATGTTAATTAATGTTGACTTATTTTCTTTTCTTACTGTGTCTTTTATTTTTCTTCATTATGTAAAGCACTTTGAGCTACTTTTTGTATGAAAATGTGCTATATAAATAAATAAATGTTGTTGTTGTTGTTGTTGTATTGTGGTCATGTACAGAACCAAAATTAGAAAAAAGTTGTCTCTGTCCAAATATTTATGGACCTAACTCTAACTTATTCTCCAGCTGTAAAGAGAGGGGTAGAACATGAATATTGCATGAAGTGTGGCAAAGTTATAGCCATTTAAATCAAAGTAGCAGAAAACGGACAAAAATGAGACAGAGTTCAAAGGGTTAAAATAAAAAGCCAGCCATCTGATGGCCTAAAGTTGCACCAAAATGGAACAGTTTGCTTTACTGTTTTCCTGTGTCAGACTATTGATATTGTGCTAAATAAGTTACAAATGAAACTTCAAGCCTTAATAATTTATGCATAGCAAATTATGTCTACTGTATATGTGTATACACTGCATATGCATGTTTTAATTAACTCTTAAGCGTTCCAAGGAAGGCGTTCACTTCACACCACCACCTAGTAGTGAATCCGCCAGTAATTAACACGTAGAGCTGCCTTAGCAGTCACTTTCAAACTCCTACAGAGTATAAATATATCCGTTCAGTCTGCTGGCGGGTTGCGGTTAGCACTGCTAATTAATCAGGATCGGTGAAAGGCTCCTAATTGGTGCAGTTGGTACGTTTCTGCTTTCCACAATCTACTTTTGTTACATTTTTCATTAGACCTCAGCATGCCACGCATGGTGATTCATAATTAACTGGTGGGGGTTTTTGTTAAAGTAATTAGTAACCATTGGACTCTTACAGAGTGACTAACTTCCAGCGCGGTAGCTTTTGCTTAACATAGAAACAGACTTGCACTCGAGCTACTGGATGTCGGGGTAGAGTAAAAATATCCATTTAGTTAACACGTTTCTTGCAATTACTTTTTAATGATCTCATTTAGACCGTATCATGAATTAGCATTCTCAACCCCATTTAATCTAATTTAGGGTCGTAGGGGGCCTCAACATACTCTACTAGTGGTGAAGGCATTACAGGGAACCCCCTTGATGGCGTGCTAGCCCACCAACGAGGCCCTTCTTGCAAAGGTCTACACAAAATAACGGAGCAGCACAATTTCAGGCCTGCTAAGATCAGTTCAGGCTCATGGTGGTCAACAGGAGAAGAATTCTGGGCAAGGCACCAGTTCAGCAGAAGGTGTTTTCACACAAATCCAACTTTGGAATCTCCAATCAACCTAATCAGTATATCCTGGAATTGAAGTACCAGGAGGAAACCCACACAGACATGGCGAGATATTGGAAACTCCACTCTGACACCGAGATGGCACTGCCAAATTCTTAGGACCGCTACACTAATACTGAGTAGGGCTATCAAAACAGCTTCAATTCTTCATGGCATGGATTCCACAAGATGTTAGAACCATTCATTTGAGATTCTGATCCATGTTGACATGATTGCATCACGAAGTATCTGCAGATTTGTCAGTTGCACGTTCATCCCACGAATCACCTGTTCTATCACATCTCGAAGGGGTTCTGTTAGATTCAGATCCAGGGACCAGGAAGGCAACTGAAGAACACTGAGCTGATTTCATTAAAACCAGTTTGTACATTATCCTGGCATTAGGGGATTGGTCAGCTGTGGCCACGAAGGGAAGCACACGGTCAACAGCAATACTCAAGTAGGCCGTGACATTCTTCCCAAGCTGCTTTTCATATTTCAAAGCATGACCATATACATTAACAAATCATTTTTTAAGAAATTAGACTCAATCATAACTTCATTTATTTGGAATTTGAAACATCCACGTATCCAAAGGGCAAACCTACAACAACCTAAAGCAGAAGGTGGCATGGCATTACCTCACTTTCAGTTTTATTACTGGGCAGCAAATATGCAAGCTGTAAAGGTTAGGGTTAGGGTTAACCCTTACCCTAACCCTAACCCTAATTGACAGAAATAAATGAATACAGTAATCCCTCGTTTATCGCGGGAGATAGGTTCCAAGGCCGGCCGCAATAACTGAATTTCCGCGAAGTAGGGACACCATATTTATTTAATTATTTAACGTGTATTTGGACGTTTTTAAATCCTCCCTGTACTGTTTACAACCCACCCTTTACTCTATTAGTAACAGGGACAACTGTTAAGCAATATGAAATTGGTAGATAAGTTTACAGTTACTGTATAGCGAAGTACACATAGCTACTGTATATATGACGTGATGATGGTGATGAATATGCTGTGCAGTAAAAATGATGACGATGAAGGTGATGCTGACTTTTACTGCGCAGCCGATGACTGTATTTTACGTCTCTTCAGATTTCCTGGGGCACCTCTTCCACGGTTTCCGAAGGTGTATCCGTAGTAGTAGTATTAACTGGCTCTTTTTTGCGAGCCTGCAAAAACATTGTGATCGGCAGTTGCTGCCGCTGCTTCTTTTTCCGGTCGAAGAGCAGCTTGTAGGCGGTCATGACGTCGTCGACCTTGTTGCAAAGTTGGACCGATCGAACCATATCGTCGTCGTCCCATTCCTGTGACCGCTCTTGCAGATCCTTAGCCAGTCTGCAACCACAGCCACGAACGCTCTCCCTTCCTTCAACAAATCCAGAAGTTTCACCTTCTCAGCGATCGTCATCATTCTTCGTTGGCGTTTAGGCTCAGCACCAGCCTTGGAAGAAGGAGCACGTTTGGGTGCCATTGCAGGGGGTGAAAATTGAAGCGAAGTTCAACACAAAGAAACCACAAAAAAAAAAATCACACACAGTACAGTGTAAAGTAAACCGCTCGGCGAGAAAGCTTGAAGCGAAATGGCCGCGACAGAGAGACAAGGGGAGATGCTGTAGGATCTGGGTATCTGGGCAGACACACACACACACAGAGGCAGCGCGCAGACACACACACACACACATAGAGGCAGCACGCAGACACACACACACACACACAGAGGCAGCGCGCAGACACACACACACACAGAGGCAGCGCGCAGACACACACACACACAAAGGCAGCGCGCAGACACACACACACACAGAGGCAGCGCGCAGACACACACACACACACAAAGGCAGCGCGCAGACACACAAACACACACAC
>JANRMT010062852.1:8700025-8712469 GCA_026402145.1 Polypterus bichir lapradei
ATAACGTTCATTGCCACGGGAGTGATTAGCATCCATGTGTTTCAGTGGTCTAGCGAGGTGAAAGACTGCAATCAAGTGATAAGAACCAAACATACATTACAGCAGCGTTTCTCAACCTTTAAGTATTTGCGACCCGAGTTTTCATAACAGTTTTAATCGCGCCCCCTAATGTTTTTTTGAAAGGAGCCCACTAATACCAATTTGTTCTGTTTTAATTAATGATATATCATAGATGCATATTTTATTATACCTACTTAACTTTTATCGACATTTATCCAACTCTAAATTAATTTTCCTAGTATCAGAATGTAGTTTAATTAATTTGTTTTGGTTTCAATAGATGTATTTTTCATATTTTCGATTCTTGTTTTCTTTTTTTCACATCTTCGCGCCCCCCTTTTTGTTACTTCGCACCCCAAGAGGGAGGCCAGCCCCAAAGATTGAGAACCACTGCATTACAGACATGCATTTAATTTTAATCAGACGTTTCAGCAAAGCTAAGGATACCATATGAGGGGATGCCCAAAAAAAAACGGAATTTATACCTGGCACGCAATCTCAACTTAGTTGCAAATTTTGCCGCTAGATGTAACTCACTTTCAGTAAAGTGCTGGAGTTTTAGAATGGAAGTAATAGATTAAAAACATAATGTCATTTATTACTAAGATATGAAAAAGTTTCTGTTTTAATGATGTGTTTGTTAACAAAAAGTATTGTAGAAATGGAACACACATGAAATGCATGTGTTCCAAATAACAATCTATTATTTCCACTCTAAAACTCCAGCACTTCACTCCCAAATAATCAAGGCATGAGCTGGGAGACCTTTGTTCCCATTCTGTGGCGGTGGGGGGATGGAATAGTAGGCTGCTTGCTGCTTGTCTTTGGCACATTTGCAAGACAAAAGATGCTGACGGAGAGGAGCGAAGGGATTTAAGGTGGGCCAGATTTACGAGTTTTTTTGTAGGCTTTGGTAATTCTAGTATTAAATTGCAGGTAAGGTTTCCTTCTGATGGCTCTTCCATGAAGGTCACATCCATGTAAGTAGACCAGCGCACCACCACTCCTTTCTCAGGTCCTTTGCAGTCCCAGGGGGAGTTTGCTTTGCTTTTCTATCTGTTAGTTTTCCAGATCTTGTCTTGACTTCCATGGTTCCCCTTAACTGCCATTTTAAATTCAATTCAATTCACTTTACATTTGTATGGTGCTCTTTACTGAGTTAGTTAGTTTAATCCATAGTTCAGTTGCTTAGATGAGCCCATGGTTATTGAGTGCTGTGACACGTTCTCAGGTAAAGTACAAACATTTCTTGATGACATTTTGGACCATGAAAATTGGTACCTGTGAGAGCGTTGATATATTTTTATAGAATTATCCTACTTAGTACACATTTGTTACTTTAATTTCCAGATTCTCGGCCAGTTGCTAAGAAGGGCCCATGGTTTTTGAGTGTTACACAAAGTTTGAAGAGTCAAAGAGGTTATTAATTTACATTTTATGTTTATTTTCGATATAGATACTTTTATCCAAAGTGACTTACAAAGGAGGTCAACATAATTGAGCAACATCAATCTGGGGAATGTTTTGAATGCGTATATCAGGACAGGCTACAAAAATTGAGTTGTAAATCTAGCACAACAAAAAATGATCAATTAATAATATGGCAGATATCCACAGAGCAATAAACATCCATTATTAATTTGATGGATATTCACACAACAGTAGAGTTTCCAATTACTTCTTAAATACAATGCGACAATTAACGGTTTGAATGGAGGTGGAAAGCTCGTTCCACCAACTATGAGCTATGTATGAAAAGAGAACAAACTGAGATTTGATAGCATGCAGTGGTGGCATCACCAGATATTGTTTACTGGCACTCCTAAAAGAAGGCCCATATCACCTCTGCAGGCAAGCATCAAGGATTTGAACTTAACGTGTGCTGCTGCAGAGAACCAATGTAGCAACCTAATGAGAGGAGTGACCCACGCCATCTACATTGGCTTGCTAGCACATGTGGGTCCTCCTGCTAGTAGTGAGTTGTAGTAATCCAGACATGACAACACCAAAACCTTCACCAGAAGTTGTACTGCATTCTTAGCAGGGTTGCCTTGTCCTGGAAACCCCCTCTATGTAGCAGCCCAATGAATGATGCTGTTGATGACCAGAAGGAGTTTTGGTGATATCGATGTCCAAGTTAGGTCCCTCTTGGAGTTTTCCCACTATTGATGTCTACGGGGGGTTCCCCTTTGGAATTTTTCTGTGTGTGCTGACGCACGTGTTCTTTCAAAATAGCACTAAAAAAACACACCACCACATCAAAATGTTTCCCCCACGCAATGCTTTTAGAAATAGATCAATATGGCTTTAAAACCACACATCTGGCATCCCTGATACTCAGTTAGATAAGGTCTGATTTTGCAGATCTTATACAGAATACTGTGGGGGGTGCTCCAGGAGTATGGGGTACCGGACCCCCTGATAAGAGCTGTTCGGTCCTTGTACAACCGGTGTCATAGCTTGGTCCGCATTGCCGGCAGTAAGTCGAACCCGTTTCCAGTGAGAGTTGGACTCCGCCAGGGCTGTCCTTTGTCACCGATTCTGTTCCTAACTTTTATGGACAGAATTTCTAGGTGCAGCCAGGGTGTTGAGGGGGTCCGGTTTGGTGGACTCAGGATTGGGTTACTGCTTTTTGCAGATGATGTTGTCCTGTTTGCTTCATCAGGCCCGTGATCTTCAGCTCTCTCTGGATCGGTTCGCAGCTGAGTGCTGAGCGCAGCACCTTCAAATCCGAGACCATGGTCCTTAGCCGGAAAAGGTTGGAGTGCACTCTCAGGTTTGGGAGCGAGATCCTGCCTCAAGTGGAGGAGTTCAAGTATCTCAGGGTCTTGTTCACGAGTGAGGGAAGAATGGAGCGTGAGATCGACAGGCGGATCGGTGCGGCATCTGCAGTGATGCGGGCTCTACATCAGTCTGTTGTAGTGAAAAAGGAGCTGAGCCGTAAGGCAAAGCTCTCAATTTACCAGTCGATCTACGTTCCTACCTTCACCTATGGTCATGAGCTATGAGTAGTGACCGAAAGAACGAGATCGCGAATACAAGCGGCCGAAATGAGTTTCCTCCGCAGGGTGTCTGGGCTTTCCCTTAAAGATAAGGTGAGAAGCTCAGTCATCCAGGAGGGACTCAGAGTAGAGCCGCTGCTCCTCCGCATTGAGAGGAGTCAGATGAGGTGGCTCAGGCATCTGATCAGGGTGCCTCCTGGACGCCTCCCTGGTGAGGTGTTCCAGGTACGTCCAACTGGGAGGAGGCCCCGGGGAAGACCCAGGACACGCTGGAAGGACTATGTCTCCCGGCTGGCCTGGGAACGCCATGGGATTCCCCAAGAAGAGCTAGAAGAAGTGGCCGGGGAGAGGGATGTCTGGGCATCTCTGCTCAAGCTACTGCCCCTGCGACCCGACCTCGGATAAGCGGAAGAGGATTCATGGATGGATGGATATACAGAATGAATCTGCGTGACCAAGAGACAGTGGAAATGTGGTCACAGAAAAATAAGCTGCTCATCAATCACCATTCCAGGGATGTGTTCTGACTTAGTAGGTGTTGATGACAATGAGCCAAGCTGTAAAGACATGGGGGTTTGAAGAGACTGACTCGCTGGAATAACAAGAAGCTCTGTATTTGCCATGTTCAGCTGTACAGTAGACGGTGGTCATTCAGTAAGATGTGAAGAGATTCTAGCTGATACCGGGTTGTCCTCGAGAGAGAATGACAGGTTAGGCTATGAGAAGCTTTGGAATTGAATAATTGGGCCCAGTGAGTTGGTGTGGAGAGAAACGAGTAGATGACCCAGCACTGATCCTCAGGGAACTCCTGTGCATGTGTGATCCCTCCTTGCCAGGACACGCAGTGGGATCTGCCCAAGATGTGGGTCTCAAACCACTTAAGAGAAATCCCGGTGATGCCAAAGTCAAAAAGGGAGGCAATAAGGATCTCATGGTTGACTGTCTCAAAGGCAGAAGAGAGATCTAGAAAGATCAGGACTGATGACATGTTTTGTAGGCCTAACTAACTGCAGCTGATTGACCACAGTCAGTAGAGCTGTCTTAGTAGAGAGATTCCTTTTGAAGCTTTGAACTAGCTGGGATTGAGTAATCCATTCTGTGCAAAGAAAGAGGAGATTCAGTTAGACACCACCAAGTGTTTTGGAAGGAAAGGACAGAAGAGAGACAGGCCTGGAATTGCTAACTTTGGAATGGATCAAGTGGTGTTTTTTTGAGGAGTAGGATTATCAGAGCATGTTTGAACATGGTAATCGAGCTGAGTGAAGTGTTACTGATCATTATTAGGCTCTTTAATTGTCATCCACTAGTTCCTAACGAGCAGCACGGTGGTGCAGTGGTAGCGCTGCTGCCTCGAAGTTAGGAGATCCGGGTTCGTTTCTCCGGGTCCTCTCTGCGTGGGTTTCCTCCGGGTTCTCCGGTTTCCTTCCACAGTCCAAAGACATGCAGGTTAGGTGCATTGGCGATTCTAAATTGTACTTGGTGTGTGTGTGCCCTGTGGTGGGCTGGCGCCCTGCCTTGGGTTTGTTTCCTGCCTTGCCCCCTGTGTTGGCTGGGATTGGCTCCAGCAGACCCCCGTGACCCTGTAGTTAGGATATAGCGGGATGGATAGTTCCTGACGATGATTCTTGACCAGGCTAACATCTGAGAAGCTGAGCCAGACCAACCATCTGACGAGCTCTGATGTTACAAATGAAAGGGTGCCCAAACATTTACAAGTACCACATTTACTCTTCTTGTTTTACATGTTTTGAGTATGCTTTTGTAACAAAATCTATAGTACATTATAAGATGTGAGGATAAAAAGAGGTGCTGATGTAACATTAGACCTCCACCTTTTAGTGGTGCAAAACTAAAATGAAGAGGAAACGTGGTGCAAAGCACAGTTTGGATATTGCAGTTTCTCTCTCACACCTCCAAAGACATTGTGGATGGGTGGAAGGAGTCCCAAGAAGTGTTGGTGTGTCAGCAGGGTCGCCGCTTTATATTATAAATAAATTCCAAACAAAAAAAGTACACAAGGGCACAAAACCGAAACAATGTAGGGACAGCATTTTCAGCTTTACTTAACCCTTAAACCGCCGGAACTGGCTATAGTCAATTCCCAATAAAATTTGCCAGCACACCGGAGCCGAGTATACAGTTGTGCTTGAAAGTTTGTGAACCCTTTAGAATTTTCTATATTTCTGCATAAATATGACCTAAAACCTCATCAGATTTTCACTCAAGTCCTAAAAGTAGATAAAGAGAAACCAGTTAAACAAATGAGACAAAAATACAGTATTATACTTGGTCATTTATTTATTAAGGAAAATGATCGAATATTACATATTTGTGATTGGCAAAAGTATGTGAACCTCACGGATTAGCAGTTAGTTTGAAGGTGAAATTCAAGTCCGGTGTTTTCAATCAATGGGATGCCAATCAGGTGTGAGTGGGCACCCTGTGTTATTTAAAGAACAGGATCTATCAAAGTCTGCTCTTCACAACACATGTTTGTGGAAGTGTATCATGGCACGAACAAAGGAGATTTCTGAGGACTTCACAAAAATTGTTGTTGATGCTCATCAGGCTGGAAAAGGTTACAAAACCATCTCTAAAGAGTTTGGACTCCACCAATCCACAGCCAGACAGATTGTGTACAAATAGAGGAAATTCAAGAGCATTGTTACCCTCCCCAGGAGTGGTCGACCAACAAAGATCACTCCAAGAGCAAGACGTGTAATAGTCGGCGAGGTCACTAAGGACCCCAGGGTAACTTGTAAGCAACTGAAGGCCTCTCTCACATTGGCTAATGTTCATGTTCATGAGTCCACCATCAGGAGAACACTGAACAACAATGGTGTGCATGGCAGGGTTGCAAGGAGAAAGCCACTGCTCTCCAAAAAAAACATTGCTGCTCGTCTGCAGTTTGCTAAAGATCACGTGGACAAACCAGAAGGCTATTGGAAGAATGTTTTTTGGACGGATGAGACCAAAATAGAACTTTTTGGTTTAAATGAAAAGCGTTATGTTTGGAGAAAGGAAAACACTGCATTCCAGCATAAGAACCTTATCCCATCTGTGAAACATGCTGGTGGTAGTATCATGGTTTGGGCCTATTTTGCTGCGTCTGGGCCAGGACGGCTTGCCTTCATTGATGGAACAATGAATTCTGAATTATATCCGAGAATCCTAAAGGAAAATGTCAGGACATCTGTCCATGAACTGAATCTCAAGAGAAGGTGGGTCATGCAGCAAGACAACGACCCTAAGCACACAAGTCTTTCTACCAAAGAATGGTTAAAAAAGAGTAAGGTTAATGTTTTGGAATGGCCAAGTCAAAGTCCTGACCTTAATTCAATCGAAATGTTGTGGAAGGACCTGAAGCGAGCAGTTCATGTGAGGAAACCCACCAACATCCAGAGTTGAAGCTGTTCTGTAAGGAGGAATGAGCTCAAATTCCTCCAAGCCGATGTGCAGGAATGAGCAAAAGTTACCGGAAACATTTAGTTGCAGTTATTGGGGGTCACACCAGATACTGAAAGCAAAGGTTCACATACTTTTGCCACTCACAAATATGTAATATTCAATCATTTTCCTTAATAAATAAATGACCAAGTATAACATTTTTGTCTCATTTGTTTAACTGGTTTCTCTTTATCTACTTTAAGGACTTGAGTGAAAATCTGATGATGTTTTAGGTCATATTTATGCAGAAATATAGAAAATTCTAAAGGGTTCACAAACTTTCAAGCACAACTGTATTTGGCAAAGTACATTCGTTGAACGCTACAACTGGCTAAAGTCGGTTTCCAGTGCAATCTGGAAGCACGCCGGAGCCAAGAATATTCTGTGACGTACATTCGGACACACACATTTATTGAACTCCACAGCTGGCTAAAGTTGTTTTCCAGTGCAATTTGCCAGCATGCTGGAGCCGAGTATATTTGGCGATGTAAATTCTTTGAATGCTGCCAGTGGCTATATTCGCTTCTCAAAGCAATTTGCCAGCAGCCGGAGCTGATCAGTCAGCGGCGTACATTCGTTGAGCAGGCAGCTCTTGACCACTGCTGGCCCCGACAGAACTGCAGCCTCACTTTTCCTGGGACTGAGCCGCTGCACTAGACGAGCCTGCAGGCATCAGCGTTGGCCTCTGTGTGTTTGCGTGCAGCCAGTTCAAGCGCAGTTGACTCGGGTGATTTGCTGAATTTCATCAATGGCGTCAGTTGCACCTTGTACATATCATAAGAGATTGTTGCAGTAGTTTGTTTAATCATTTTTACAGTTCATTAGCAGTGTGTACAATGATCAGTGTTGCAGTAATTGTGATGTTCTTTGCATGAAAAAAATAGGTGTTCCATTAAAAATTTCACTTTTTCTTGGTGAATTGTGACGTTTACTTAAAAAGTGCAGCAAAAAAGTATTTGGCATCCAGGGGTGCATTAACGCCCAAGTATGTGGCAGTTTAAGGGTTAAATGAGATGGCACTTAAAAGTGAATCATTTAGAGGGAAGTCCAATCTCTGGCAAGTCCAGATCCAAATGAAATGCCGACATCCAGAGGCATCAGGCTTTTATAGTCCTCCAGCCAGAAGAGGACGGGTCAGTTGCCCTCAAGGGTCATATTCTCACTGCTGCAGAGGAGAAAAAAAAGATGAAACTGTTAGCGACAACGTCCCGTCTCGCCATTGTTATGAGCCTGGAAGCTGTTCCACTAAAGTGTCATGCGGGACAACATATTGATTAGTGTAAATTATAATCTGTGTGGGCTGCTGCACGACCATTACAACAAGATAACAATTGTGATGAGATCAGGCCATTCAACCCAACAAACTCGTCCATCCTATTTAATTAGATTCTCCAAAATAACATTCCTTGGAAATTTGAACACCCTAAACTCCTAATCTCCGCTACACTACTTTATCATTTATTCCATATGTTTATGGTTATGTATAATAAGGCTGACTTTTCTTTTTTTGTTGTTGCTGTTTTCATGTACCCAAATATCTTTTTTACAATATTAACAGTGCAGATCTCACTCGCTTATCGTTGTATTTCTAGTGTGGCCAATAGAGGGTGCTAATGAGCTCCAAGCACCAAATACAAGTGAGCCAAAGCAGTCCTAGATAGATAGATAGATAGATAGACAGATAGATAGATAGATAGATAGATAGATAGATAGATAGATAGATAGATAGATACTTTATCAATCCCAAGGGGAAATTCACATAATCCAGCAGCAGTATACTGATTAAAAAAAAAAAACAATATTAAATTAAAGAGTAATAAAAATGCATGTAAAAGCAGACAATAACTTTGAGTAATGTTAGCATTTACTCCCCCGGGTGGAATTGAAGAGTCGCATAGTGTGGGGGAGGAACGATCACCTCAGTCTGTCAGTGGAGAAGGACAGTGACAAAAGTCTGTCACTGAAGCTACTCCTCTGCCTGGAGATGACGCTGTTCAGTGGATGCAGTGGATTCTTCATGATTGACAGGAGTTTGCTTAATGCCCGTCGCTCTGCCACAGATGTTAAACTGTCCAACTTTACTCCTACAATAGAGCCTGCCTTCCTAACAAGTTTGTCCAGGCGTGAGACGTCCTTCATCTTTATGCTGCCTCCCCAGCACACCACCGCGTAGAAGAGGGTGCTCGCCACAACCGTCTGGTAGAACATCTGCAGCATCTTATTGCAGATGTTTAAGGATGCCAACCTTCTAAGAAAGCATAGTCGGCTCTGACCTTTCTTATACAGAGCATCAGTATTGGCAGTCCAGTCCAATTTGTCATCCAGCTGCACTCCCAGGTATTTATACGTCTGCACCCTCTGCACAGTCACCTCTGATGATCACGGGGTTCATGAGGGGCCTGGGCCTCCTAAAATCCACCACCAGTTCCTTGGTCTTGCTGGTGTTATGATGTAAGTGGTTTGAGTCGCACCATTTAACAAAGTCTTTGATTAGCTTCCTGTACTCCTCCTCCTGCCTACTCCTGAGTTCAAAACACATATCACTTTATTCAAGAAATATCTTTTACGGACTTCTCTTCAGTAAACACAATATACAATTCAATTCTTGCTCCATATACTCTTCACTTTTCTCATGCAGCCATGTGCACCTCCTCCCGTCTCTGACTGACTCCTTAGATGGAGAGGCTTCTTTTATAGAGGACCTGAGAGCACTTCCTCTGCCAGAGAATTGGACGTCGGAACTACTTCTAGGTAAGGAGGAAGTCCCAGAAGACAGGGAGGTCTTACCCCAGCAGTGATCTCTAGTAACACCTATGGACCCAGACCGGGTTGTCTGCAGTATCCCTATATCACTACAGTATGCCATGCGGGTGTCCATACCAAGATTATACCAGAGCAACACTGCCATCTCTCTTATTGGGGAGGAACTGCTCTTGTCAGACAGTCTCCTCACAACCATCCATTATTCTTTCACCCCAATTGGGATAGCAACTGAGAATCACTGCAGCCAGGTTATACCTTGTTGTGGAAAAAACTTTCCTCAATATCCAAATAAATCATTCTCAGAGACCAGATGCAGAATGATTCTTTATTTGCACATAGATATGCACAAATCTCTTCATCAAAGGAATGAACAATCAATAAAACAATTCATCTGCTTTTCTGTTAAATTACCTCATCCAATAGATCACGTCATCTGACTCTTAATATGCAGAATATGCAGAGCTCCATCCAATCAACGAGTGCCTTTAGTGTTTTCTGAATCCTTTTGACTCTCCCATTAATCTGAATATCCATCCATCCATTATACAACCCGCTACATCCTAACTACAGGGTCACAGGGGTCTGCTGGAGCCAATCCCAGCCAACACAAGGCGCAAGGCAGGAAACAAACCCCGGGCAGGGCGCCAGCTTAATCTGAATATTGCCTTGTAAATCGGGGGTGATCTGCGGACTCTTCTATTGATTGACACTGTGGAGTTTGCATGTTCTTTCCGTGTCTGCATGGGGGTACTCCGGTTTCCTCCCAAAGTCCAAAGACATGCAGGTTAGGTGCATTGGCGATTCTAAATTGTGCCTGGTGTGCGCTTGGTTTGTGTGTATGAACTGGCGCCCTGCCCAGGGTTTTTTCCTACCTTGCGCCCTGTGTTGGCTGGAATTGGCTCCAGCAGACCCCTGTGACCCTATAGTTAGGATAATAGTGGGTTGGATAAAGGATGGATGGATATGGAGGAGGTCCATCTCACTGGCACTCCAGATTATGAAGATGTCGTCTATGTAACGGAGATACAGCATTGGTTTTAAGATGCATGTTGTCATAAAATCCTCATCCAATTATGCCATTAATAGGTCTGTGTGGTGAGGTGCGTTTGTTACTCATCTACTTCATTTTAACCTTAGCAACTATCTTGGTGGCTCATCTGCCTCACATGCCAAAGCTTAAAACATTTAGTTAACCCTTTAGTTCAACTCATACCCTTATGTTTAATAATTCATTGTTATAACTTCATATAAGTAGATAATTCTATGAAATTGTAAAATTATATCATGTATTATTTAAAAATATTGATTACAATTCTTTAGCCTCCATGTATAATGTCCACCCATTACGACTTCCTAGCCCGGTCAGGATTCATCCCATATCCCAGTCAAGGGGACACATGAAGGAAAGCAAAAACCGAACTGAGGCCTGTGTTGGCTCTCACTTTCTCATTCTCATCTGGGAATTTCAGTGAGAGCGTGATCAATTCTCTCCTCATCTCTATTGAATAACAGTCATTAGAATTGTTCCTTTATGTCGATGACTTCTCTCTAGTATTTTCAGACTCGCAAATTTAAATGTAAACATTTCACTAATTACTGTTTATATTTTATGCCCAAACATTTGCTTCTGCAATGCCAGATAATAAACTCATAAATTCTGCACTTATAGAGTGAATCAGGATAAGGAAAGCAATTGTGAGGAAAAAAAAAACAAAGGGCCCCCAGACACTAAAACAGGAATCACAGCATGTAGAAAAGTAATTGAAATGTAAGTAAAAAAAAAAAAACCCAGGATGTCTGATCCGTGAGTGGCTTAAAGTACGTCGTAAAATAAACCAAGGAGAGACTAAGAGAACGCCATGGCCACCTTCCTCCAGCAGTAACGGCATTCCGACTCCTACGAGAGGTGGAAGAAATAAGGAGCATAAATTGGAGTTTGTCGCTTCTTGATAAGCGTCGTTAGTCATTATCACTCTGTACGTGAGCGCTCCTCGGATGAGTCCTTAAGATCATTTTAATTAGGCGAGGAAGCAACTTGTCAGACGTCAAGTGAGCTGGATGAGTGGGTGGACAGAGGGAGGTGGTCATCCATTTTCAATTATCTATGCCAGCCAAAGAACAGAGGTGCAGATCTAATAATACTGCCAGAGGCTAATTGCCCTGGAGGCAACCAAAGTCAAAATTCTACAAATCCAGGTGCGCAGTCGTGAAAAGTATCAATTATTTCATGTTAAAACAGTGAAAGGCTGCCTCAGAATACATCTGTAAAGGTAAAAAAAAAAAGGTTAAGGTCATTCTCCAGAAGGTACCAGACACAATATTTCAGCCGTGTAGATTAGATTTAATCAGCGTAGCCTTCCATCCCGAGCACACTAAAAACCTTCTTCATCTCTCACGCCACCATTACAGTGATGCAAATATACAAAGTTACTTGAAACGTCTAGCTTTGAAAATTTTTGTTCTAATTTTTCAAAGATTTGAAAACCCATTTTGACCCAGTAGAATTTTTTGCTTTTTTTGCATTAAATAACGTTTTTCACTTTATGAGACTTTTTTTATTTTGAACAATATCTTTATGTGTGTATTTTAATTTCGTTTCTTTGATGCAGAAAGTGTTACATTTTTTTCATTTCACTTTTAGAGTGGATAATCTTGCTTAATTACTAAGGACCCCTCATAAGCAGCACCACAATACATGTCACAGATTAATTCCAGTGCAACAATAATTGTCCAAGATTACGGATTTTTCCCATGGACAAGTGCAGTTTAGTGATTTACGTTTTCTACTTTTTGATTCATAGCTTATTTTGATTAATTTCAACTATAATAAATAGTTGCATAATAATGCTCTAGTAAAGAATTCCTTGCAGTTCGCGTGTGATTGTAATAACGGTTTCCAAGATTACGGATTTGACCCGTGAACAAGTGCAGTTTAGCCATTTACGTTTTCTACTTTTCGATTCATAGCTTTTTTTGTTTAAATTCAACTATAATAAATAGTTTAATAATAGTGCTCAAGTAAACAACACCTTGCAATTCATGTCCAACTATGATAATGGTTTACAAGATTATGGATTTGACCCGTGAACAAATGCAGTTTAGCGATTTACGTTTTGTGGTTTGCGATTCATTGTTTTTTTCATTTTGACTTGATTCTCTGTCTTAGTGTTTT
>JANRMT010062852.1:8730149-8741876 GCA_026402145.1 Polypterus bichir lapradei
ATAATAATAATAATAATAATAATAATAATAATAATAATAATAATAATTCAATGATACAGGTGGGCGGCACGGTGGCGCAGTGGTAGCGCTGCTGCCTCGCAGTTAGGAGACCTGGGTTTGCTTCCCGGGTCCTCCCTGCGTGGAGTTTGCCTGTTCTCTGCGTGGGTTTCCTCCGAGCGCTCCGGTTTCCTCCCACAGTCCAAAGACATGCAGGTTAGGTGGATTGGCGATTCTAAATTGGCCCTAGTGCAGGGGTGTCGAACTCCAGTCCTGGAGGGCCGCAGTGGCTGCAGGTTTTTATTCTAACCCTATTCCTAATCAGCGAGCAGTTTTCACTGCTAATCAACTCCTTTTCCCTTCATTTTAATGGCCCTGTTTTTAAGGATTCAGTCCTCTGAATTGTTTCTTTTCTTCATTAAATGATAGCCAAACAGAAATAAGACATGAAACGAGCCAACAGATGACCAGCTAAATTGGGGATTCAAACGCCAACCAATTTCACTCCAACCAGTTTCTTAACGAGAAGCCAATTCTTGCTGTTAATTAAACCCGTTATTTAATTCCATGGTTTGTTGCTGCTCTCATCCTGCCACAGCAGACATTTCCAAAACTGTTGAGTTTCTGTTTTTTCTAAGAACGCCGTCAAAATGGTTTGGTGACCTGAGAGATCAGCCTTACTGAGACCTTCACCTTTCTTTATTTTCAGATATTGTGTGAGGTGAGCTGGTCATATGTCAGCTCGTTTTGTCTTATTATTGTTTGTCTGCTAATTAAGGAAAAAGAAACAAGTAAGGGGCCTGAGTCCGGTTAATTAAAACTAAGGCAAAAAAAGTTAAGTTGCAGCAAAAACTGGTCACTAATGAAGAAGATGGTTAGAATGAAAACCTGCAGCTACTGCGGCCCTCGAGGACCGGAGTTCGACACCCTTGCCCTAGTGTGTGCTTGGTGTGTGGGTGTGTTTGTGTGTGTCCTGCGGTGGGTTGGCACCCTGCCTGGGATTGGTTCCTGTCTTGTGCCCTGTGTTGGCTGGGATTGGCTCCAGCAGAACCCCGTGACCCTGTGTTCGGATTCAGCGGGTTGGAAAATGGATGGATGGATGGATGGATGATACAGGTACAATGTAATGTAATCAGGTATTGCACAGCACCCCCGGTAGCAATTGTAGGTTAAGGGTCTTGCTGAAGGGCCCAATGGAGCAGAATCCCCTCTGGCAGTAACGGGATTCAAATCGTTTACCTTCACAGATCCTTAGTCTCAGAGTCTCCACTCCACCATAAAGGGAATCAGAGTTTGTATTGAGTCTGAGTGTTTATAAGTCTGACTCTGTATTGTTTAAAACAATACCACCCTCCCTAAACCCTACGCAGCCGTGTAGTTCACTTAAATGGAAGAGCTGGTCCTGCCAAACTGAATCTAAACCCGAGTTCATTCTTTTTGAGACTTCGTAAGCACATGAACTGTGACAGCTAGGAGCTTTGTTACCACAACTTCTCCAGCTTGCATTTCGAACACCGTTAACGACAACTAATCCTATTTAACTGCGTTTAGAATTTGGCACCACAGTTAGTAAAGTGAAGAATCTCTTTGCAATTATTATTTCAGTTGATTTGCTTTAGGCTTTATTCCAGCCAGAAATCTACATTTAATATTTTTTGTCAAGGTCATTGCCCATAAAGCAGGTTAGCAGGACTTTGTCTAACCAAAGGCTTTTGATGGGCTGTCAAGTCAGTAGAGCAGCCAGATTGTGACTTTGATCTAGATCTGAAGTGAAGCCCCTCTAGGTGATTTAAAAGCCCTCTGCCTCCTGAGTGATGTAAACTTGAACACATAGCGCTTGTGTTAAGCTATAGGATGAGGATGGCTTAAAGCTTCTTTGGATTAAATGATGCATTAATATTCCATATTTTGTCAGTAGAGCAAAATTCTTGCGTGTGTCGTGTCTGTTGGAATGCTGTCTGTTAAAAATTGAAGAGCAGGCAATAAATATAGAAGTTTTCAAGCACATTTCAGAGAGAAGAGATTAACAGAAAATAAAATCTACTGGATGTATTGGAGGTCCTAAATTTCTTAATTTATTCACAAATATGTATAAATGAGTAAAATAAATGTGTATTAATGCATAAATACACTTATGCTCTCACTGACCAAATTCTTAGGACCACTATACTAAAGGAGGACCAGAGAGGCATGTGAAAATTGTTCAGGATATGTACGAGGAAGTGAGGACTCAGTTTAAAAGCCGTGTTGGGGGAAATCCAAGTTAAAGGTGGTCTGCACTAGGGATCTTCTTGAAGTGCTTACCTCTTTTTCATCAGGTTATACAGTCGTGGCCAAAAGTCTTAAGAATGACACAAATATTAATTTTCGCAAAGTCTGCTGCCTCAGTTTTTATGATGTCAATTGGCATCAACTCCAAAATGTTCTGAAGAGGGATCAGATAAATTTCAATTAATTGCAAAGCCCCTCTTTGCCATGAAAATTAACTTCATCCCAAAAAACCCATTTGCACTGCAGGTCAGCCCTGTCACCAAAGGCCCTGCTGACGTCATTTCAGTGATCCTCACGTTAACACGGGTGAGAGTGTCGATGAGGACAAGGCTGGAGATCACTCTGTCATGCTGATTTACTCAGAATTTAGGCTTGATGTTTACATGATTTGTATGGCCATTTTGTGGTGATGGTGGCGCAGTGGGTAGCGCTGCTGCCTTGCAGTTAGGAGACCCAGGTTTGCTTCCTGGGTCATCCCTGCATGGAGTTTGCATGTTCTACCTGTGTCTGCATGGGTTTCCTCCCACAGTCCAAAGAAATGCAGGTTAGGTGCAGCTGAGAGTGAGAGAGAGAGATTGAGTGGATGTGCGAGAGAGTGAGAGAGAGAGTGAGCGAGCGCAGGCTCATGTGCAGCTGAGAGCGAGAGAGAGAGAGTGAGTGGGCGGGCGAGAGAGTGAGAGAGAGAGAGAGAGCGAGCGAGTGAGAGTGAGAGAGAGAGAGAGAGAGCGAGCGAGCGAAGGGTCATGTGCAGCTGAGAGGGAGAGAGAGAGAGACAGAGCGAGTGAGTGAGAGCGAGAGTGAGAGAGAAAGAGAGAGCGCAAGCGATTAAGAGAGAGAGTGAGAGAGAGAGAGCGAGCGAGTGTAGGCTCATGTGCAGCTGAGAGGGAGAGAGAGAGTGAGCGAGAGCAAGAGAGAGAGAGAGCACAAGCGAGTGAGAGCGAATGAGAGCGAGAGTGAGAGAGAGAGAGCGAGAGAGAGAGAGAGACCGCAAGTGCAGGCTCACGTGCAGCTGAGAGGGAGAGAGAGAGAGCGCGAGCGAGTGAGAGCGAGAGAGAGAGAGCGAGCGAGCGCAGGCTCACGTGCAGCTGAGAGCGAGCGAGTGCAGGCAGCTGAGCAGGGAGCCTGGGTGGTTGTCTCAGTGTTATTCAATGTTTTTACATTTAGTTTACTACTACACTGTGCATTATATGGTATACTTAACTATTTTTGTGCTTAAAAATCTTTAAAGAAAATATATTTACATACAGTTCGTATGGTCTGGAATGGATTAATTGTATTTACATTGTCACACATGTGCGATTAGGAGGCAGTCAAAGAGCCTAAAGGTGATTGAAATATCACGAGATAGAGGGTCATCACTAGATAGTTACCTGAACTTCTTTTCATTAACAGAGAACCTGAAGAAAAATAATTCCCGCAACTTCCGGTTTCCAAACTGGCCGCGATGACGTCACTTCCGGCCAACCCTGATGATGTCACTTCTGGCAAATCACCTCACTTCCGGCGCATCATGATGACGTTGGTTCCGGTTCCTGCTGCAACGTCACTTCCTGCCAACCATTTCCTGTCCCATCATCCATTCTGTTATAAAACTGCCATTTTCTCTGAGTAAATTGTTCATTGTACTTATCAAGACTTTGAATCGTCTTGAAATTGTCTGAACAATAATATATGGGGACAGTCCCCAAAACTTTATTTTGTTTTGTGAAGAATTATTTTTATAAGAAATAATCACCACAACATACAATCCTATGGGGGAAATTACCGAGGTTCCACTGCATGCAAAATTTGGTTGAGCTAAGTGAAAGCGTACTCAAGTTATCGTGTTTACACACACATACACACACAAACAGAAACACAGAGATAATTTCAAAAATGGTATTTTCGGACTCGGAAAGGTCTAAAATGTTGAGATTCATCAAAGTCTTGAAATCAAGTTTTTGGACGATTACAAAACTTTCCCTACATTTCATATACAAGAAAGTAAAAAATCATGTCATGTTTTAAAATCCCCAAAGTCCTACAGCCTACCACACCACTTGGTCACTTGTCTGTGTTTCTCTGTGTAAAGAAAAGCTTCCTAATGTTTGTGTGAAATTTCCCCTTAACAAGTTTCCAACTGTGTCTCTGTGTTCTTGATGAACTCATTTTAAAGTCACAATCTCGATCCACTGGACTAATTCCCTTCATAATGTTAAATACTTGTGGACACCAGGGGGCGCTCCACCTCCCCAAGCACCCAACACAAGCTTTCACGGATACATTTTAAAAGCACAAAGAGTCTTTATTGTGGGAAACTCTTGCACACCAAGCTTTTCTTCCCACAATCGCAGTTACAAGTACAATAAAGCGAAAGATAGCACCCAGCAACTCTTTGTCTTCCCTCTGTCTCTCAAAAATCATCCACCTTCCCCACGACTCTGGCTCTTCCATCTGAGGCAGACAGATCACTTTATCTTTAAACTGGGAGTACTTACGGTCTTTTGTGTGCGTGGTCTGAAAGCACTTCTGGTTGATACGGAAACCCCACGGCAAAGGGTTCCAATAATAAAAGCAGCACACAGCACTTGTCTTCTTCTAATGTCTTTGTCTTCCTCTCTCTGTATCCTCCACCTTCACTCTTCTCAGCAAGCATTGTCTTCTCCCTCCCGACTCTGGCTCCTTGAATGAAGTGTGGTGGTCCCTTTTATGCTGCACCCGGGATCACTCCAGGTGGCCCACCAGCATGATCCTCAGGTACTCCCGACATAGTGGGGCTCCATAGGTCCTGCAGCACCCCCTGGTGTAACCCACAGAGCCCAACAGGGCTGAGTTGAAGAACTCCATGTGCCATGCTGCCCTGTGGGAATCTGAGGCACTGCGGCAATCCAGGGGGTCTGCCATCTAGTGCTCCAAAGGAGATAATACTCTATGGATGCTCTTCCCCCAGGTCCTTCCATCTAAGGCTGCTGGCCATCCCTTACAACTTTAGTCAGGTCACCTCTTAATCTTCCATCATTTAAACTGTAAAGGCTCAGCTCTTTTAATCTTTCCTCATAACTCATCCCCTGTAGCCCTGAATCAGCCTAGTCGCTCTTCTCTGGACCTTCTCCAGTGCTGTTATGTCCTTTTTGTAGCCTGGAGACTAAAACTGCACTCAGTACTCCAGATGAGGCCTCACCAGTGTGTTATAAAGCTTGAGCAGAACCTCCTGAGACTTGTATTCTACGTGTGACCCGGTGGAGATTTTAGGGATTTGTGTGGTACTTATTTATGTTATTTATTGTTTTTTTGTGGTTTCTTTTTATTACACTGAGTGCGGGATTATTATTTAAATGTGTTATGAGGCTTTATCACTATTATATGTTTTTATGTGTGTGTGTGTTTTTTTTTCTTCATCACCATCACTTTGGAAGATCTAATTTAGCCTTTGTCATTTGTGCCGAACTGGGACCAGTTGTGAGGCAAGAAAGGTGGGACTTCAACTTTTTAAGTTGCCGGCCAGCAGTGTTTTGTGTGCGTACCCTGGGATGAACTTGGAGACGTTGTGTGCGGCACCCTGAAAGCAAGTTCCTACTCTTTGGCCTTTTTTAAGGGTGCGGAAACTTGAGGAGTTTGATTTACTTCCGGTGGATGTTTCTCCCTGAGCTGACAGAATGCAGGATGGACGATATGACCAGCGTGAAGAGGACATGCACAGCGAGCAAGATATGAGATCAGGGAATCCACTGGCTAGCATTTCCAGTTGACTTCTTCATGTTGTCCAGGTTCGGCCTGGGAAGGTGTGAGTACCCCCATTGTTGCCTTCGTTGTGATGATTTAGACACTGACCATAGCTTCCTGTGTTCACTCAAGTTGATTAACACTAGAATTACCAGAGCCTACAAAAAAACTTGTAATTCCGTCCCACCTTAAATCGCATCTTCAATCCCTTCACACCTCTCCGCCAGCGTCCTTTGTCTTCTAAATGTGCTGATAAAGAGAAGCTAGGAGCAGCTGGCTATTCTATCCCCCCACCAATTTAGAACGTGCACGAACTTCTCCCAGCTCATGCCTTGATTGAGTATCTGGGAGTGAAGTGGAGTTTTAGAGTGGAAATAATTGATCGTTGTTTGGAACACACGCATTTCATGTCTGTTCCGTTTCTACAGTAATCTGTGTAAACACATTGTTAAAACAGAAACGTTTTTTATATTCTAGCAGTAGATGACAAAATGTAGGCATAAACTATATAATGTATGAAGCCTTAAGTCCAAATATCAAAGAAATATTTTCACAAAAGGTACAAATATAACACAACAATTGCGCTTTTATTCAGTTTTATTTATATTTCGTAGGCTCTGGTAATTCTAGTGTTAAAGTGGAGAGCCGTGTTCTGGCACCGTGTGTGTGTGTGTGTGTGTGTTGTTTTAGGAGCTGATGGAGCAGCGACAGAAGCCACCCCTCGAGACAAGCTAATGTGGAGGATCTCCGGTGGACCCAGGACCGAGCTGAACGAGTAAAGACGGTTGCGCCTTTAACTTCCAGGGTTTTGCACAAACTGGATGACAATCAATAGAGACTGAGACCTGTGACTATCTGTGCAAGTGCAATTGCATTGGAATTGAATTGATCTCTTCTGTCTCATAGATGTTGGTGATGATTGTATGGTTTTTAAAATCGGGTTATTAAATTAAATTGGACTGGACTGCCAACACTGATGCTCTGTGCAAGAGAGGACAGAGCCGACTATACTTCTTTAGAAGGCCGGCGTCCTTCAACATCTGCAATAAGATGCTGCAGATGTTCTATCAGGTGGTTGTGGCGAGTGCCCTCTTCTACGCGGTGGTGTGCTGGGGAGGCAGCATAAAGAAGAGGGACGCCTCACACCTGGACAAACTGGTAAGGAAGGCAAACTCTATTGTAGGCACGGAGCTGGACAGTTTGACATCTGTGGCAGAGCAACGGGTGCTGAGCAGGCTCCTGTCAATCATGGAGAATCCACTGCATCCACTGAACAGGATCACACCAGAAAGAGGAGCAGCTTCAGTGACAGACTGCTATCACCGTCCTGCTCCACTGATAGACTGAGGAGACGCCACACTATGCGACTCTTCAGTTCCACCTGCGGGGGTAAACGTTAACATTATACAAAGTTATTGTCTGTCTGTTATACCTTCATTGTTATCACTCTTTAATTTAATATTGTTCTTTATCAGTATGCTGCTGCTGGAGTATGTGAATTTCCCCTTGGGATTAATAAAGTATCTATCTATCTATCTGTCTATCTATCTATCTATCTAATTTATATTTTTAATTGTGCTCTGATGTGGCGGTTGCTCATCCCTGTAAACAGAAAAGAAGCTGTGCTTAATAGCAGTTTGGAGAATAACTTAACTATGAGTCCCAGCTTCCCCCCCTTAACTGGGTGGCATAGTCGGTCAGTTATATTTTTGTTTGTAGTTATCCTTTGGGAAATTGACTGGGGAGGAGTTAGGCACCCAGGTGCCCCCAGGAACAAATTAAAAAGAGAAAAAGATATAATTTCCCCCTCACATATGCATCAGGGCACTATATAACCTAACATTCTGTTAGCCTTCTGTTGTGGTGTGAAATTTTTCATATTAGTTGATAAATATTTTGTATGAATTTATTTGTATGGTTAAGTACTCCCCCCCCCTTAAGGACTGAGTCTCTTTGTAATTTTACGACAGGGTTGGAGGAAGTGCCTCAAACAAGTTTGGGAAGTGATTCTCTGCAGGACTCTCTCATTCAACGCCCCACAGGAAAGCCAGATTACGTAATTGGCAAACATCAGCTCAATAAATGGTTTTGGGGGCAGGTATGAAAGGTATTGTGTGCCCACATTGGTCTTAAGTTGCCTGCAGCCATTAAGTACCCTGACACCCTATTGGCTGTAGGGTTTGGACAGAGAATCTATAAATTTGCTCGCTTTACCCCACCCTCTCTCAAACGTCACACTGAAGAAGCACCTCTCTGTCACACCATTGCCATGAGGAGCACAACTCGTCAGCCATATTGAGACGGGCATGCAGCCTGTTCTGAAGGAAGTTGACCACAAATGATGCCTTAACTAGAGGCATTTAAAGTAACTACAAGTCATAAACTTTGTTTATGACTAAAGCTGCGGCGGTGATGAGGATGTGATAGCAGGCTGCCTTCTGCTTGTGCTGATCGACACGTTTGCAAAGCAAAAGACGATGATGAAGAGGTGCAAAGGGATTTAAAGTTGGCCAGGATTACAATTTTTTCATAGGTTTCAGGGATTCTAGTGTTGAAGTAAAAGAATATCTGAGGGTAAAGGGCTTGACCGACAAGGAGGTGCAGGGCCGAGCTCTGTGGAGAATGTTGATCAATCACATCGACCCCACATACAAGATGAAAAAGAAGAAGCTGAAGTCAAAGACTATACTAATACAAAGCAGGGCCACCTTCACTCTCAAAACAATCTCACTTGTTTGTGGCATGGATTTCACATCCTTTTAAGATTTTGCTCCATGTTGACATGGTTGCATCATGCAAACCTCTGCAGATTTCTCAACTGCACATTCACGCTGCAAATCTCACCCCTCAACCACATCCCCAAGGTGTTCTGTTAGAGTCACGCACGATGACAGAGAAGGCCGCTGAAGAACGTTGAACTCATGGACGTGTTCATCAAGCCAGTTGGAGATGGTGTGTTATCATGGAGTAGCCATTAGAAGGTGGGCAAATTTTGGCTGTGAAGAGATGTGAAGAGTTGCCAACAATACTCAAACAGACAGTGACATTCAAGCAATGACTGATTGGTATTAAAGTGTGCCAAGAAAACACTCTTCACACCATTACACCACCAGCGCCAGCGTGGACTGCTCACTCAAGGCAGGTTGGGTGCATGGATTGGCATCAAATTCCAACCCTACCATCAGTGTGCCTCAATAGAACTGGGATTCTTCCAACCAGGCTTAGTTATTCCTGCCTTCACCTATCCAGTTTTGCTGTGCCTGTGCCCACTACACTCTCAGTTTTCTGTTCTTGGCTGACAGGAGTGGAACACAACGTGATTTTCTGCTGTTGTAGCCCATCCACCACAAGGTTTGACTTAGTGCATCTTCTAAGAAACTTTTCTGCTCACCATAGTTGAACTGACACTGGCTGGATGTTTTTCGCAGCATTCTGAGTAAACGGTAGAGCAGGGGTCCCCAGCTCCGGTCCTGGAGGGCATCAGTGGCTGTAGGTTTCCATTCTAACCCTCTTTTAAATAGTGACATGTTTTTGCTGCTAATTAACTTCTTTTCGATTCTTTTTCTATCTGGAATGAGAGTTTAGATTTCATTTTCGAAACCGGATTTCTGTGAATATCCGGGTTATTGAGGCGCGTGTAAACGCACTCAGCGTCTGACTTTATATTGTCCTCTCATTACGTCAGGCTCATGACATGCCTGTCCCTTTCTCCAGTCTTTCTTCTTGGCTGAATGGCTCACGTGTCTCAAACAGAAGCAGAATTCCCTTTATTGGCCAGGTGCACTCATCTGTGCTCAGAATTTGTCTTGATAGTACTGGTGAACTGGTGACTCTGCTGAGCCAACTGAAGCCTTCTGAAATCATTAAAACTTCATCACCGCCCCACCATGAATTTCACAACCTAATTCAGTTATCACACATGTGTGACTCGGGGTCGTCTACTCCCTTTAAAACATTCCAGATATAAAACAAAATGACAGTCAAGAAACTGTGGTGTAGCCAGGCAGTATGAACAATGTTGTGCAAAATGAAAAAAATTCAAAATGAAAATCTATATCATGGTTTTTAAATGTAGTATATATATATAAGGAAACTAATGTGTTATTTTAATTTACTAATTAAACACATTTTAATATTGAGCAAAACTAACAGTAGCATTTATTTTGTTATAAAAAAAAAATCAGTTTTAGTTACCTCGTAATAGGCACATAAAACAGAAAATCAATTGCGTGCACCAGCTGTACCATAACTCTGCTTGGCCTATCAGGTTACATCTTTCACAATCGAATGTCTTGGTTTTCATTTGAACCTTACAGTGGAGAGACGCTAATTGTTAACAGATATTCAGATGGTTATGCTTCTATAGATGTAAATTATATTTGTGAAAAATAAATGTTATCTCACATATGGCTAATAAGAAACAGAAAAACTAAACTAACTGAAAGTGCCGTTGTTACTTCTGTGACACAATGTTGATTTTTCATTCGTATTTCAGATGCCCACAATCCTCTATTTACGTGTTACCCAGAAACATTCTTGGACTGAGGGACTATAAAGTAGAGGACACCTAGAAGACTCCATTTCATTGATGTGAGAAACAACCTCCTTTAAATATTCAGTAACTCCGGGACAACCAGCGGGATATGTTACAGTGTGGTGTGCTGGGCTGGTAACATCACTTCAAGAGAGGACTACCTACCTATCTACCTATTATATAGTGACTTTCACATCTATCTATCTATCTATCTATCTATCTATCTATCTATCTATCTATCTATCTATCTATCATATAGTGCCTTTCACATCTATCTATCTATCTATCTATTATATAGTGCCTTTCACATCTATCTATCATATAGTGCCTTTCACATCTATCTATATATCTATCTATCTATTATATAGTACCTTTCACATCTATCTATCTATCTATCATATAGTGCCTTTCGCATCTATCTATCTATCTCTCTATCTATTATATAGTTCCTTTCACATCTATCTATCATATAGTGCCTTTCACATCTATCTATCTATTTATCTATTATATAGTGCCTTTCACATCTACCTATCTATCTATCTATTATATAGTGCCTTTCACATCTATCTATCTATCTATTATATAGTGCCTTTCACATCTACCTATCTATCTATCTATTATATAGTGCCTTTCACATCTATCTATCTATCTATTATATAGTGCCTTTCACATATATCTATCTATCTATGCAATTTTGTGATCCTGCCAACTATACTAAACTTAATATCTATCTATCTATCATATAGTGCCTTTCACATCAATCTATCTATTTATCTATCTATCTATTATATAGTGCCTTTCCTATCTATCTATCTATTATATAGTGCTTTTCACATCTATCTATCTATCATATAGTGCCTTTAACATCTATCTTTCTATCTATCTATTTATCTATCTATCTATTATATAGTGCCTTTCCTATCTATCTATCTATCTATTATATAGTGCCTTTCACATCTATCTATCTTATAGTGCCTTTCACATCTATCTATATATCTATTTATCTATTATATAGTGCCTTTCACATCTACCTATCTATTATATAGTGCCTTTCACATCTATCTATCTATCTATCTATCTATCTATCTATCTATCTATCTATCTATTATATAGTGCCTTTCACATCTACCTATCTATCTATCTATTATATAATGCCTTTCACATCTATCTATCTATCTATTATATAGTGCCTTTCACATATATCTATCTATCTATCTATCTAT
>JANRMT010062852.1:8742429-8754661 GCA_026402145.1 Polypterus bichir lapradei
TCTATCTATCTATCTATCTATCTATCTATCTATCTATCTATCTATCTTTTTATCTGTCTATTATATAGTCCATTTTCTATCTATCTATCTCATATAGTGCCTTTCACATCTATCTATTTATCTATCTATTATATAGTGCCTTGCACATCTATCTATCTATCTATCTATCATATAGTGCCTTTCACATCTATCTATCTATTATATAGTCCATTTCCTATCTATCTATTTATTATATAGTGCCTTTCACATCTATCCATCTATTATCTAATACTAATCATCATCATTATCATTGTCATCATCATGGTAATATTTTTGCAAAGTGGGTTAGGGGTAGCTAAATTATTAAATAAATGTAGACTTGCTTCATAATATTGTAGTGAGAAGTCAAGCAGGATGACTCCTTTCATTGGCTAACTAGAAAGATTACAATATGGAAGCTTTCGAGGCAACTCAGGCCCCTTCTTCATAATAATAATCCTAGGGTGTAGTTGATTTACGTAAAGACTGCAGATTTATGTAACAAAACAATTAAAATACTAAATTATGAAATGCAGACAGGTTTACCTAATAATTACAATTATAACATTAACATAAAATAGAGATTTGCTTATTATTTAAAACAGCAATGAGTTAATAATTTAAATAGCACCCTAATTGCTCTCTTAATTGTCAATTTGTTTAATAATGATAATAAAATTGATTTTTATTTTCAGACGTGTCTAAGCGATGCTCAGTTCGGTCATGCACTGATCTTTTCCTTATTCCGCCATGTTTCCCCTTTATGGAGCCTCTGGGCAATGGGAGATGTCTGAGTTTATTTGGCCTCCTTTCTCTCCAATATTTGCATTTTTGTTGCACTCGTACATAAGGTCAGCTGACAAGTATTTATGTTCCTTTTCATGCCGCCATAATAATCCCATTTCCTTAAAGTGACTGCAGCGTTGCACCCTCTAAAGCCTTTGAAGAATCGGTCAATTGAGAGCCTCTCATTATGGAGTCAAAATAAGCCGCTCCAGAGCTCCCTGAAGCAGTCCTGAAGTCTCAGTGATGTATAATCACCGTAGCGGCGAGCGACCCGACTGCTTTTGAGCAACTGAACATTTCCTACTTGAATATGCTAAATAAAACCAGAAGCTGCCGCAGAGAGCGACTAGGAGTAACTGAGTCTTGTGTTGGGGCGAAGATAAACTGAAAAAATAATGACAGAAAGTGCAAAGCCGAGGCGCAGAGCTACAGCACATGCAAACACACAGCGGGACTGAGTGGAAAATATTTAGCACTGAATTCTGATGAGAAACAGATCCTCATTCTTGCCATGAGATATTGAATCTTTCCATCATCCAGGCACGTTTGCTGGCAGAGACAAATACAACTTGTGTTCCACCAAAATGTTCAAAATATTACCAGAGAATAGGAAATAGAAATAATGCTAGAAGCCCACTACTCTTTTTAAATATTCACACTCAAAAAGAAATAAAATTAGAAGACAGATGATAGCATACATTTCTTCTGTGTGATTGACATAAATCTTTTACAATATCCTTCACTGCGGCCAGCTGAATTTAATTATTTGGTTGAATCCTTTACTCATATATTTATCCAAAACTGCACCCAGGACTCCAGATGAGGCCTCACCAGTGTGTTATAAAGCTGGAGCAGAACCTCCTGTGACTTGTACTCAAGGCGCTATATAACCTGACATTCTGTTAGCCTTCTTAGTGGCTTCTGAACACTGACTGGCAGTTGAAAACACTATGACTCCTAAATCTATCTCATATCAATTTTCAGATCTTCCAATGTGTATTCAAACCTCACATTTTTAATTCATACGTGTAATTCTTTACATTTACTGACTTTAAATTTCATCTGCCACAAATCTGCCCAAGCCTGTCTGCTATCCAAGTCATTGTGTGATGATATAACGGATTCCAAATTATCTGTTAATCCACCTGTCTTGGTATCATCTGCAAACTTCACCAGCTTGTTACTTATATTCCTATTTAAATCATTTATATATATTTAAAACAGCAGCAACCCCAGCACTGACCCCTGCTGGTCACCACTATTAACATCACCCAATTCTGATGAGGTTTCTCACACCATCACCCTTTGCTTCCTGTGTCTGAGCCAATTCTGCACCCATCTAAAAACATCACCCTGAATTCCCACTTCTTGTGGTTTGATGCCCACCATCTCACATGGCACCTTATCAAACACTTTCTTAAAGTTCATATAAATAATAACTGTTGGATTCTGAGAAATTAATTCATGTATTTATTTCTAGTAGGATTGCCTACTGCAATGCGGTGTTCACTGGATGTTCAAACTGTTCTTTATACAGCCTCCAGTTAATCCAAAATGCTGCTGCAAGAATTATTACAAGAATAAGAAAATATGAACACATAACTCC
The DNA here is from genome assembly GCA_026402145.1 of Polypterus bichir lapradei. Taxonomy (NCBI): domain Eukaryota; kingdom Metazoa; phylum Chordata; class Cladistia; order Polypteriformes; family Polypteridae; genus Polypterus; species Polypterus bichir. The sequence goes on from JANRMT010062852.1 coordinate 8,744,840, forward strand.
AGTTCTTAAATCCTTACACTGGCTCCCGGTTAAGTTTAGGGCAGATATCAAAATCCTCCTTTTAACATTTAAAGCCTTAAATGGCAGAGGTTTGGCTTACTTGTCTGAACGTATCATGACTTACAAACCTGAGAGCACATTAAGATCTCAAGATGCCGGTCTGCTTATGATTCCAAGGATTAATAAAATAACAGTGGGAGGTTGAGCTTTTAGTTACAGGACCCCTAAAATGTGGACTGGTCTGCCTGCTACTATAAGAGATGCCCCTTCGGTATCAGCTTTCAAATCCCAGCTGAAGACTCACTACTTCAGTTTAGCACACCCTGACTAGAGCTGCTGATTAACTGTACAGACTGCATCTCTGTTGTTAGTCATTAGCACTAAAACATAAGTAACATGATAGTTATAATTTTGTACTAACCCTCACCTATTCTGTTTCTCTTCTCGGTACTCAAATGTGGCACTTGGTGCCACGGCCCACCTGTCAAGTTGTCTAACCTGCCTAAGGTAAAGTCTTCCCTGAACAGGAATCGTGGGGTAGAGGGGTCCGTTCATCAGATTGGCTGGCCCAGCACTGACTCAGCTGTGGAATGGCCAATAGGAGGAGGCAGCTTGACAGCTGAGGTCTCCAGGACTCTAAACAAATTCAAATTATATTATGGGATATCATCTACTGTTAAACTCTTCTCCGCACTTGTAATAATTTTATTTTTATACTATTGAGGATTACTTGTGTTCTGTTCTGTGTATTGTGTTCTATTGACCCCCTTCTTTTTGACACCCACTGCACGTCCAACCTACCTGGAAAAAGGGTCTCTCTTTGAACTGCCTTTCCCAAGGTTTTTTTCCCAGGAAGTTGTTTTTGGGAGTTTTTTCTTGTCTTCTTAGAGAGTCAAGGCTGGGGGGCTGTCAAGAGGCAGGGCCTGTTAAAGCCCATTGCGGCTCATCTTGTGTGATTTTGGGCTACAGTAATCCCCCGCCTATTGCGGAAGTTACGTTCCATACCCACCCGCGATTGGTGAAGATCCGCAATATAGAAAGATCACATTTTATTTATAGTTTAAGCCTTAAAATACCCATCCCACATGCTTTAAACACATGTAAACGTATTAAAACATACTTTGTAAACACATATGATATGTGGATATCAGGCTAAGGATATGAGCATCTCTCTATTATAAAACATTTTAACTTCACACAAGACAAGGCAGTGAGACAGGATAAGAGCTGCTGTACAGGCTTTTAAATGATTGACACGCAGAGCGACACGCTGAAAAACAAGCAGCACAGAGCCAGCACAAAGTCCACTTCTCCCTAACGTGCATTCAGCTCCCCCCTTCCCAAAATGAAGTGGCAGGAGCCTAGCGCACCACCTTTGGGGGGTTTTGAGCGAAGCAATCATGACCAGATCCGAGCACTGCCTCTTAGCGTGCGTTGAGCCGTCACACAGAACAGGCATGCCTCTTGGCAGAAGGAGCACATAGCCAGTACCTGATCCGTCCACTTCTGCTTAGCGTTCGTTCACCTTCCCCCCCTTCACAAAGCGAGCGGCAGAGACGTGAAGTGGAAAAAGGACAGCTGCTGTACAGGCTTTTAAGTGATTGACGCAAAGCACAACAAGCACAACACACAGCTGGCCAGCAGCAGCAGCAAGACACTAGCTGAACCGATCGCATCTCTTTAGTGTGCGTTCAGACCCCCCCTTCACAACACGAGCAGCGTTATAAGTGCCGTAAGAAAGATATTTAACCATGCCCGGGGCAGGAAATAAAGGGCAAATATCGTTTTTACAAAAGTTTTAAAGTATGAATGAAAATAATGAATATGTAACAATTCCCATGAAAATAATCTCTTTAAATTGTATATCCTGTAAACCAAACCTGGGGGTGGGTGAGCGAAGCAAGCAGGGGGTGTATCACTCTAGTAGTATATAAATATATGATATAGTATCTGCAAAGCAATACAAAGAGTACACAACACATGTTTTGCCCTAATTGGGTCTCGTCAGGTGTACCCATCTTTGCTACCCTAATCTCTTTAAATTGTTTATCCGGTAAACCAAACGAGGGGTTGGGCGAGCGAAGCGAGCAGGGGGCGGAGCCCCCTAGTAATAATAATAGTATTAATAAATCCGCGATGTAGCGGGGGTGCGATAGCTGAACCGCGATAGAGCGGGGGACTACTGTATACAAAAATAAATTGCATTGCATTGTATTGTATTGTCATTTCCTTTTGTTACTTCCTATAGAATTTCAGCATGTTAGTTAAACACGACCTCCCTCTTCTGAGCCCATGCTGATCGTTCAGTAAAAGTCCTGTTCTTGTTATGTGTTGCTCAATCCTTAATAATTCCTTCCATTAGTTTACTGGTGATGCACATGAAGCGTTCTGGCCTATAGTTGCTTGGATCTGCCCAGTCACCTTTTTTTATATAACGAGATAAATTTGCCATTTTTCACTCCTTCTGAATTTTCTCAGTGCACAGTGACTTCCTAAAATATGTGTCAAGGGTTTATATCTGTACTCGCTAGCCTCCTTAAGAACTTAAGGGTAAATATTATTTGATCCTAGAGATTTGTTTGATTTCAGCCTATTTAATCTCAACGGCTCTTCTCCCTCTATAATTTCCAAATCCCTCAGTACCGCCTTAATACAAGTAGTCCCTGTTACCACTGGGAGGTTATCCGCTTCCTCGGGTCTGTATCGAAGGTGTAACAGTTCATAGGAGTGACATAACAAAAGACTGAAACCTCAGATATTTTCAAAAGGGTGATAACCATCCAACCAATCATCCAAGTGGTAGGTGAGGCGACACCTCATGGAGTTAAAGTCCTCCATGATTATAATATCCCCCTGTATACTTGCCTTTTAATATAATTAAAAATATGCACATTAAATTACTCTCTGCATTGGAGGGTCTATAACATAAAATAAAGCTTTTAACCTTTATGCTTTACAAGTAACTCCGGACGTCCTCACTAAGATGTGAATCATCGTCCAGCTAAGCAAGGCATGCATTTTTACTCTGTTTTACATAAATGGAAACTTTTTCTGTTCTGTCGGTCCTCCTTAAAAATCAATATCCCTCCATGTTATACTTATGCAATCTTTGGTATTTATTCAGGTTTCTGTTACTGTTATAATATTATAACGATGCTCAGCTACAGACATCTCTAACTCTGTTGTTTTATTATTGATGTGTTTAGTATTAAGGCAAGCCATTTTTAACGTGTTACTCATTTTACTTGTACACTAAAACTTTGGGTTAGAGTTTACATTGCTATCCATGTTTGTTTTTACACCATTGTTCATCCCCTCATGTGTAAATCTTAACCTGGCCTGTCCATGTTCTCTAGTTTAAACAATCCTCAACTAACCTTCTCACATTCCTCCCCAACACACTGGTCCCCTGCGGTTCATTATTTTCTAGCTATCTTAGCTGGGACTGGGTTTTTGTCCTCTTGTACCTTCCACCACTGTAATGGACCGAGTCAGTGTCAGTTTGTTGCTCAAGTCCATATTGCTTTTTGTAGAAGAGGATTGAGACATCAGTGGTCAGAGCCATGGCAACAATTTTCATTAAGTAGTGCTGCCAGCTGTAAATAATGACCAGCTTATACAGAGTTGCACCATGGGGCAGCTGAAGGCTGTCTCAGTCATCATTGGGCGCAAGGCAGGAACAACACTTGGACAGATCACCAGTACATCACAGGGTGAACACAAAGAGAACCTGCTAATAAGTAAGAAACACCCTCTCAATTACAAAACCAATTGGCCATTGACATGATGGAGTTCTCCTTTAGTGCAGTATGATAAGCTGCCACTTAATGACTCAGAGGCTCTGCATTAGCAGCCATCATCTCCGTGACAGGTTGTCTTAATGGAGACGGATGGAAACCTGAGCTATGTCTCATCATGGACAACAAATTCTGGACATCGGGAAAAAAATTCAAAAAATCACTCCTCAACTTTTGTGTTGGTCACAATAATAGAAAATGAAGCAAAAGTAAAAAATTCCAACCTTAATACCCTGAATCAATTGGAAATTAAAGGTTTCCAGTGACCACCAAAAATTGTAATCTTTTGCTAGATTGCTCAAAATACACTTTTTTGCATGTAATTCCTTTTCATGTGCACTTTTCACAACACAGTAACCACTGAAATAATCTATAAAATTACAGGACACAAAATGTAATTGGTAAGATGCAAAACATTTTTTCTAGAAAACTTCTAAATTTAGCTCTGAGGATAGGGATCTGCACCACCAATCGGAAGGAACGTGGTTCAAATCCCATTAAACACCAGAAGTGACTCTACTCCGTTGGGACCCTGAGCAATGCTCTTAACCTGAAATTGCTGCATCCTGGGTATGACCCTAACCTGCATCAAGCTCTGCAAGCAGGTCCTCCAACTTACCGGAAAAACCTGGGAGTTGATAGCAGGATTGGCACTCCAGCCGCTATAAATCTGGGCAGTGTAGTAGCTCCGAGACTATGGATCTGCACCGCCAATTCGAAGGTTGCCGGTTCGAATCCCGTAAATTCCAGAAGTGACTCTACTCTGTTGGGCCACTGAGCAAGGCCCTTGACCTGCAATTGCTTCATCCTGGATATGACCCTAACCTGCATCAAGCTCTGCAAGCAGGTCCTCCAAGTTAGAGGGGGTTGGTGGCAGGATTGGCACTCCAGCCACCATAAATCTGGGCAGAGTAGTAGCTCTGAGGCTATGAATCTGCACCGGCAATCGGAAAGTTGCCGGTTCGAAACCCGTAAATGCCAGAAGTGACTCTACTCCGGTGGGCCCTTGAGCAAGGCCCTTACCCTGCATTTGCTTCATCCTGGGTATGACGTTAATCTGCATTCAGCCCTGCAAACAGGTCCTCCAACTTACAGGGAGTTGATGCCAGGATTGGCACTCAACTACCATCGAAAAACTCACTCTCCTCTATTGTGGTGCTGAGGTGCCACCCGTTGCACTCGGGTCCCAATCCTGGTGGCTCGTCATGCTATCAGCGCATGACCCCAACGCCTCTCTCTACATATCAGGGCATTGTTTTTTTTCTCACCAGCTGCTTCTTGTTTCAAGATATTGCTTAGTTTCCATAGTTATCAAGTGCTATTAGTTACAAATAGCAGGGAGAAATTAAAATTGCTCATAAAAACGAAGCCGTGGTCTGAGGATATGACAGCGGGCACATTGTGAATCTGCTTCTTCATTTAATTAACCTGCTAATTTTAACACAGGGCCGTGGCACATGCAGGCACAAATAAAGGGCACCAGGCCTGAGAAGGGGTTGCCTGACCCATTGCAGAAGACAGCCTTTCACATTTGTCTTGAGGATGTAGATAGAAATGACGGGCATGGCCACAAAAAAAGCAAGGTGGGCTCAGAAAGACATTCTGACCAGGCCAGTGGTCCCCACTGCTGTATGGCAGTTTCCTGATCCTTGACGTTTCTACTGTAATGTCTCCTCCAAAACTTCACAGAATACAAACAACTGGATTAATAAAGAGAGAAATAATAAATATCACAGTTTAAGCCTGGCTCGCCACTTCCGAGACACACAGTACTATAAAGGGCATAATTGGAAGTGGAGCGTAAAATTTTCTAAAATGAGATTTCACACACACAAAAATAGAGTTGTGTTTATTAGCAATAAATATTACTTGGTTTAATTTGACTGGAAGCACCGGAGGCAGTTGGAACATTCACCACATTAATTAAGATAGGGGCTAGAAATTTATTAAAGAAAACAAAAAAGGTACGGAGAATTTTCTATATTTACAAAAAAATATATATATGTAATTAGGTTTATTTGTGTGCAGCCTAAAAACCTCAGAATATTTAATTCCTGTCAAAATTGGCTATTGTTAGCTTTAGTCTTTTACCGGCCTAACGCCCTGAAGCACAAAACCGAGAAGGCTGGCAACCGCAACACTGGTATACTTAGTACTCCATGATCTTAATTGGTAATGGTAACAAAGCCATGACTTTATTATGCTTTTATTCATAGTAATAATTATTTTTAAACATTTAGTTAACACTTTTTAACACTACAAAGTGAGCGGGGAGCCACTTCAGCCACCATTAATCTGTAGCACCCACCTGCAGGATGTGATGGCAGCCATTTTGTGTCAGTGTGCCCACCATACATGAGCTGTGTGGAAGGATAAGTTTAGGATAACATAGCATTCATCTTAAAGAAATAGCTTAAAGGGTTCATAATGCCGGAAACGAGATAAAGGTCAAGTGAACAACAAAATGTACTGAAAGATGACTAAGAGATGACTAAGATGTCAGCAGATGTCCTGTAAAACAACCTGAATGGACAGTTGTGATATGCACAGAAATGTCAAGGGTGGTGTCTCAACTCAAAAGTATAAGAAGAACCAGAATATAAGACTTTTATTTTATATAATGAACCAACCAGAGTAAAATGTACACATTGTTTGACATTGTATGTAAATTCATTCCCTGTATTTTGTGGTATATCAGCCCCTAACGTAGACTGACGCACAGAATCAAAAAGCACACGCGTTTATTTTATTTTCCCATGTGCCCACAAATCACCACAAATAAATTCAGTTTCGTCCTCTCTCTTTCTTTCTTTCCTTCTTCTCTCTTTCTTCTGCCCCCTTCACTCCTCCAGCACAACCTCTGGCCTCCACCTCCCGACTCTGGCTCCTCAAATGCAGTGAGGTGGTCCCTTTTACATTTACAGTATAGTTGACCTGGATGTGCTCCAGGTGCTCCCTGACGATCTTCCAGCAGCGCTTCCGCCACATCGGGACAGGGCTGCGGAATCATCCAGGTGCCCCCTAGCACGGTTCCCAACACTGTTGAGCTTCCAAGCTCCAGACCCATGGCATGCCCTCTCGTGTCCCAGGGGAGGTATTGCCTCTATCCCAGTCCTACCACCTTCCAGACATCCCGACTGGGCAAGAGCACTAGCCGTCCGCCACGATATATAAAATCCAACGCCTGTCTGTCTGCCTGTCTGTATGAGAGAGAGAACTACTCAGCGAATTTAGATTTTTTTATATATAATTTGCTTGAACATTCCGGTTGATTTTGCGAGTTCTCTCATTGCGCTAAGTATCATAGTTCACTTGCGGTACTGTTTTATTCGCGCAAATCTGAGAAACAGGCTGCCGGCTGAGGGGAGGGAGAGGCAGGACATCAGGAGTAGGGAGCCAGGCGGGGCCCTCTGACTCCCGCTTCAGCCTCCGTTCAAGTCGGTCTACCTCTCACCACGTGTTGGAGTGTACCTTGCCCCCACTTTGCAATACCTGTTAGTTGAGCAGACATTATTATCTAGATCAGGGGTCGCCAAGTCCAGTTCTGGAGGACCACTGTGGCTGCAGGTTTTCATTCTAATGCTTTTTTTAATGAGTGCCCAGTATGTGCTGCTAATTAACTTTTTGTGAATTACTCTTTAGGAAGAACTCCCAAGCTCTTTGGTTTTACATCTCATCTGAGAGACGGCACCATTCTTACTGTACTGGGGCACTGGGATCCACACACAGGCCACAGGGTAAGCGCACCTCGCTGGTCTCACCAACACGTCTTCCATCCAAGTATAGGCCAGGAATGAACGTGCATAGCTTCAGGTGGATCACCTGTTCTGAAGTGCGGGTGATATGGCTGGTGTGTTTGTCCGGTATGCAGTGGGGGAACTGGAAAGAAAAGGAGTTACTCATATGAACAGTACAGGCCAAAAGTTTGGCCACACCTCCTCATTCAATGTGTTTTCTTTATTTTCATGACTGAAGGCATCAAAACTATGAATGAACACATGTGGAGTTATGTACTTAACAAAAAAAGGTGAAATAACTGAAAACATGTTTTATATTCTAGTTTCTTCAAAATAGCCACCCTTGGCTCTGATTACTGCTTTGCACACTCTTGGTATTCTCTCGATGAGCTTCAACAGGTAGTCACCTGAAATGGTTTTCACTTCACAGGTGTGCCTTATCAGGGTTATTTAGTGGAATTTCTTGCTTTATCAATGGGGTTGTGTTGTGCAGAAGTCAGGTTAGTTGGACGATCATTTATTTTTCAACAAGACAATGACCCCAAACACACCTCCAGGCTGTGTAAGGGCTATTTGACCAAGAAGGAGAGTGATGGAGTGCTGTAAATGGTCATGAAAATAAAGACACACACATTGAATGAGGAGGTGTGTCCAAACTTTTGGCCTGTACTGTAGAGTGGAGTGAAAACGTATTCAGACCCCATCACTTTATTATGTTGTACATTTACATTTAAGGGTGGCGCAGTGGTAGCGCTGCTGCCTCACAGTAAGGAGGCCTGGGTTCCTCCCTGCGTGGAGTTTGCATGTTCTCCCCGTGTCTGTGTAGGTTTCCTCTGGGTGCTCCAGTTTCCTCCCACAGTCCAAAAACAACAGCAACAACAACATTTATTTATATAGCACATTTTCATACAAAAAATGTAGCTCAAAGTGCTTTACATAATGAAGAATAGAGAAATAAAAGACACAGTAAGAAAATAAAATAAGTCAACATTAATTAACATAGAATAAGAGTAAGGTCCGATGGCCAGGGAGGACAGAAAAAACAAAAAAAACTCCAGACGGCTGGAGAAAAAAATAAAATCTGCAGGGATTCCAGACCATGAGACCACCCAGCCTCCTCTGGGCATTCTACCTCACATAAATGTAACAGTCCTCTTTGTATTTAGGCTTCTCACGGAAGGACTTGATGATGATGGTCCTGCAGACTTCTGGCTTTTAGTCCATCAATGTTGGAGCATCATGATGCTTTGAGTAGATGGTGGTGGCGCACCTAACATGCCGGTTTGGTGCATTGGCGATCCTAAATTGTCCCTAGTGTATGCCAGATCACTAGGACAGCATTTTTTCACTTAAGAAACATAAGTTAGACCTCTTATATCACTGAAAGATGCTGAGAAATTAGTTCACGCGTTTGTTTTCAGTCGACTAGATTACTGTAACGCACTCCTCTCAGGACTACCCAAGAATAAATTATTTGCAACAAGTGCAGAATGCAGCTGCTAGAATCCTAACTAGGAAAAGAAAATCCGAACACATTTCTCCAGTTCTGATGTCACTACACTGGTTACCTGTGTCATTCAGGATTGACTTTAAAATTCTGCTTATGGTTTACAAAGCCTTAAATAATCTCGCCCCTTCTTATATATCGGAGTGTCTGACACCTTATATTCCAAATCGTAACCTCAGATCCTCAAATGAGTGTCTCCTTAGAATTCCAAGAACAAAACTTAAAAGAAGTGGTGAGGCGGCCTTCTGCTGCTATGCACCTAAAATCTGGAATAGCCTGCCAATAGGAATTCGCCAGGCTAATACAGTAGAGCACTTTAAAACACTGCTGAAAACATATTACTTTAACATGGCCTTTCTATAACTTCAATTTAACTTAATTTAACTTAATCCTGATACTCTATATGTTCAATTTCCTCATAATAACTATTCAGGGTAGCTCTAAAATCCGTACTGACCCCTACTCTCTTTTCTGTTTCTTTTTCTGGTTTCTTTGTGGTGGTGGCCTGCGCCACCTCCACCTACTCAAAGCTTCATGATGCTCCAACAATGATGGATGGACTAAAAGGCAGAATTCTATGTGACCATCATCATCAAGCCTTTCCGTGAGAACCCTAAATCCAAAGAGGACTGTTTCATTTATGTTAGGTAGAATGCCCAGAGGGGACTGGGCGGTCTCATGGTCTGGAATCCCTACAGATTTTATTTTTTTTTTTCTCCAGCCGTCTGGAGTTTTTTTTTTTTTTTGTTTTTTCTGTCCCCCCTGGCCATTGGACCTTACT
>JANRMT010062852.1:8871384-8894495 GCA_026402145.1 Polypterus bichir lapradei
CATTCCCATTTTATTAAGGTGTATCCATATAAATGGCCCACCCTGTATATAAACACAGGGAACTCCGGTTCCTGTATTACATCTTTGCCATTGGAATTTATATTTTTGCACGACATTGGTTTGCAAAATAGTTTGGAGATGGCTGGAATTGAACAGAATCCTGTTTTTGAAATGTCCATCTTACTCCATCCCCTGCTTGTTCGGCCTCGTCTACTGACACCCAAAGTCAGGAATTGTACAACAGGGTCCTTACCCGGGGTGTCGCAAGAGCTCTGGGTCACCATTAGTTGGTGGTGCCCATAAAACCTCCACAAGGAGGCATCCGTGTCAGATGTCCGAGCCACTGAACCACTCTGCATGTGACGAATAAACTCTTGAATCTTGAATGATCTCAGTTGGTTCCTCTTGACACGGAGGGCCCGCATCTCTACTCCCAGCCTCGTCTCAAAGAGAGTGCACAGCCGCCATGCGGAGAAAGCTCATTTTGGTCACTTCTGCTCGCGATCTCATTCTTTCGGTCATGACCCAAAGCTCATGACCATAAATGAGAGTAGTGACATTGATCGACTGGTAAATCGAGAGCTTTGTCTTTTGGCTTAGCACCTTCTTCACTAAAACAGATGGATACAGTAACTGCATAACTGAACTTGTTCTCCCTATCTCTCTATCGATCTCACTATTCCTTTTTCTCGTGAAGAAGCCCCCAAGGTACTTAAGCTCCTGCACTTGAGGAAGTAACTAACCTCTCACTTGGAGAAGACAGTCTACCTTTTTCTACTGAGAACCACAGCCTCAGATTTAGATTTACCGATCTTCATCCCTACAGCTACGCACTCAATTGCAAACTGACCCAATAGGACCACGTCATCACTCGACCCATCGGTCTTTCAGGGTGTTCAGAGTAAATGGTTTTCTGAAGGAGAAAAACCCACCTGACCACAGAAGAATGTGCAGTCTCCACACAAACTATGGGATTTGATGACAGGATGCTGGACCTGTCAGATGGCAGTGCCTTGATCGGTGAGTCCCCACAACGCGGACATCACAGGTTGGCAGGAGTCCCCAGAAAAATGGATCATTCCTTGATCAACCTGGAAGCCATCATTATAGAATGTCAGAAACTCCACACAGAGCCATCGCAAGGTTTGGGGCAGCCACCCGTATATTTGGTATCCTGGCTGCAATATTGTAAAAATGTTTATACAGCACTGATGTGCACAAAACCGAGTCCAAAACAGAACTGAGGGAATAAGGAAAAGGTGGAGGCTTTTAAAGGGGAAGACAGGACGTGAAGTCAGTGGGGTCAGGCTCATAAGGGTCTTCAGCCATAGACTCGAGCCCGGACGTGACATCAAAGGGGCCGGAGCCGACAAGGTCTTCCTCCATTGGCTCGGACCCAGAAGTGACGTCAACAGGGCCAGGTGGGATCTCCCGTGGATGATCTGCAGGCCAAGGAGAAAAAGAGAAGTGCACTCTACCACATCCCGGTCTGACTCGGAATTGCCCTTACTCAATCCCTTTAGCTGCCTCCCACGCATGTGTGACAAGAAGGACTTGGATGGAGAGGCATCTTGGCTGGGGTGGTTAATGATACCTTTCCCGGACAGGAGGCCAAAATAACGTAAGGTCAAAGGGAGACAGCTTCCCGGGGCCATGAATTCCACCTTTACTAAGGTTAGAAACATCCTTCTGGTGGTTTGTACACCCGCAGGGGATACTGGGAGATGTAGTCCTGATGGACAATCCCGTCGGGGGACTTGGGTGCCACCATGGGAAGCTGCAGAGGAACATTGTCCCTACCTGTGGGGGCTTCTCTGCCTGACCAAGAATTGCTTCCATCATGCAATGCAGTGTCACAGACATATTCAAGGCTCTGGTGATGGCAATTCTCTGATGCTCCAGGGGTTGGTGCTCTTCTTTTCCTCTCTCTGCAGACAAGATTAAATTCTGGTGTCCATCACAGCCTGGACCCACCTCTTCCTGCCGGAAACTGTCATAGCCGGAAGAACCCACCATATTAGGCAGTCAGAACCAGATTGAAAACTGGTATCTGCAATGCTTTCTTTCATTTGCAATTTCAGTTATATGGGGTTTGCCTGCGGTTGTCCCAACACTTCCTACTGTTTCTGTCTTGTTCATACAGCGGTGACACCAGAAATGCCCCTGGGTCGGCCTCAACTGCACGTGGAAATCGAAGTCAGGAGGTAGTGGACAACGCTAGCTGGGTGTTGTGGAAGGAGAGGAGTACAGAAGAATTAGTGTGCAGTGTTCCTCGCGGCAGGAGGAACCCTGTTGAAGGTACAGTCACAAATAAAAGAACTTTCAGGTGTTTGCATAGTCGTGTCTGGAGTTTGACTTTAAAATACTGCTGATGGTTTACAAAGCCTTCAATAATCTGCTCCATCCTATATCTCTGAATGGCTGTCATCTTACACTCCAAATCGTAACCTTAGATCTTCAAATGAATGTCTGCTTAGAATTCCAAGAGCTAAACTTAAAAGAAGTGGTGAGGTGGCCTTCTGCTGTTATGCACCTAAAATCTGGAATAGCTGACCGATAGAAATTCACCAGGCTAATATGGTGGAGAACTTTAAAAAACTGCTAAAAACGCATTAGTTTAACATGGCTTTCTCACAGCTTCATTTTAGTGTAACCCTGATATTCTGTATATGCATTTAATTAGCATTATCATTCATGGTGGCTCCAGAATCCATACTAACCCCTACTTCCTCTGCTGTTCTTTTTCCAATTTTCTGTGGTGACGATCTGTGCCACCACCACCTGATCAAAGCACCATGCAGTCCTTATATTGATGGATTGAAGGCCAGAGGTCCACATGACCGTCATCATCAAGTTCTTCCATGTGAACCCTGAATACCTTGAGGACTGATTGAGGTCATTGATGTTAGGTGGAATGTCCAGTGGGGGCCCAGGTGGTCTCGTGGCCTTGGAACCCCTGCAGATTTTGTTTTTTCTGTCTTCCCTGGCCATCAGGCCTTACTTTTATTCTTTGTTACTGAGTGTTGCCTAATCTAATTTTTATATTTTGTCTTTTTTTTCTCTTTCTTTACCTTGTAAAGCACTTTGAGCTCCATCATTTATATGAAAACCTGCTCTAGAAATAAATATTGTTGTTGGTGGAATTTGGTGGCACCCCCTATGGGCCACAATGGGCAGATTCATTATAGAAATTGTGAAAAAAGGGAGAAAATCGTATAATGTGAATATTTTTAATAAACAACAACGTTTATTTCTAGAGCATATTTTCATACAAATGTTGGAGCTCAAAGTGCTCTACTTGATGAAGAAAGAGAAAAAAGACAAAATGAATAAGAAAAATGAATTAGGGAACACTAACATAGAATAAAAGTAAGGTCAGATGACCAGGGAGGAAAACTCCAGATGGCTGGAGAAAAAACAAAAAAAGGGTAGATAACATTTAATCTGGCTTTTATATAAGTAACCTAAATATTTTTCATATAAAGACCATCAGAAAACATAATCGCAAACAAAACTTTACATGATATGTTGGCGAGCTCGGTAAGCCGTGTTGTTTCGTTGAAGGACAGGTGTGGGGCAGACTGACTGGCAGGAAGACACCCGACCTCTTGCTGCATCCAAACAACAACATTTATTTATTTAGAACATTTATGTACAAATACTTTACAGGATGAAGAAAGAGAAAATAAAACCAAATGCAGAAATAAAATTTGGCAATACTAATTAACATAGAATAAAAGTAAAGTCAGATGGCCAGGAGGACAGAAAAATCAAACAAAAAAAAAAAAAAACTCTAGACAGCGGGAGGAAAAAACAAAATCTGCAGGGGTTCTGAGGCCACAAGACCACCCGGGCCCCCACTGGGCATTCTACCTAACATCAGTCCTCATTGTATTCAGGGTTCACATGGAAGAACTTGATGATGATTGTCATGTGGACCTCTGGCCTTTAATCCATCAATGTAGAGACATCATGGTGCTTTGATCAGGTGGTGGTGGCGTAGATTGGCACCACAGAAAACCGGAAAAAGAACAAAAGAGAAAGTAGAGGGGTTAGTACGGATAATGGCGCCACCAGGAATGATATTGATAATTAAATGCATATACAGAGCATCAGAATTAATCTAAAATGAAGCTATGAGAAAGCCACATTAGCATAAAGCACTTGTTGAAGCTCTTATACCCACTTGCGGACCCACCAGCCTTATTATCCATGTGTTCCTTCACTAAGCTCCGTTTCTTTTTTAAACAGAATTTTAATTAAGCCTTGAAATTTGAAAAATTAATTCTAGGTATCAAGTGAGTGAGCTTCTTTTCATCTTGGGTAACTGCTGACAAGCAAGCAAAGGCATATTAAAGGGAATTATTTGTTACTCACGGATATCAGGCCACCCGTTCAGAAAATAAAGACGCAGCATTTGACGCTCAGTGTTTTTATTGATGTTTTCAATTGCCTGCAAATTCCTGCTGTGTAATTCATCTGATATTATAGGCCTTCAATACGCAGACTGCTGTTTTGGATGCACATGTTTTATTACCGGCTCAGACATATTTTACCCAATAGTCAACCTTTCTTTCACTAAAACTGCTTTGTATTGGGATTAGATGATTAAATAAGGACACAGAACACAAAGAGGATTGAGGCTTACTATCCCTATTGGCTCGGGTTTTTCAGATCAAGTGGTACTTTAAATATAAATTACAAAAATATTAATCTTTTTTATTTTCCATATAACTTTCATTCATAGGGTGACCCAGTTTGCCGGTTTATTATGTGCCCTGTCGCACATGCGCGTCTGAAGATCACCCTCCTGGCTCATCTTTGTTAAGCAATACCACCCCGAGATGAGAGGGGGTGCAGTCGTTAACGGGATCATTTTTTTCTGTTCAGCACAGAGAAGACAGCCAATGAGATCAACTGACTCCACCTTCCTATCGCCCAATAGAGCTAGAGCCCCATAACCAGACCCAAAATGCTGTTTATATGCACCATCATGTGGTTTTTATTTTTTTTTAATTATTCAGGGTGACTCGGTTGTTGCCCCAACATTAATTGGGGTGCAGTGTCATACCTCGCCTGACCACAACACCTTAACAGAATACCTCAGATTCCAAACTCTTACCATATTAGGTGTGTTTATACTCTGTTAAGCATGCGTGATGGAGGGCTAGACCGAGATATGTAATAAGCTGCCAGGGCAAGAGAGGGCGCTGTTGCTAATATTCTCTTCTCCTTCACTCCCCAGTGATGGCAGTTAGACCTGCCCCTTCTGGTTTGAGCAATATAAGAGTCATTTCCACCAGATGAACCTCCAGTGAAGGACCCTTATTTTGATGGCCAAGAGCCTGATATTTTGTAGTTGTGTCCGAGAGGCTATTGTCACACCCATGCGAGTAGTAAACGGCTAAAGGGCCTAAGTAATGATAATTCCACGACAGACCAGTGGGAGGCAGAATGCACTTATTATCTCTCACGATTCCTTGCAGACCACTCTCGGGAAATCTCGGCAGGTTCTGGCATAGACATATATAGATAGACGCTGCATTCACTGTGTTGCCCAGTTGACATGATACGTCAGCACGTCTGCCCTATTGCGAGTGGTAAAAGTGCCATTTAAACTAATACAGGTAGACGTGGAAACCGGGTTTTCAGATGAAAAAACAATTACGTTTAAAACAGTATCGTTTACATACAAAAGATTTTGGCGAATCGTTTACATGCAATTATTTATATCCATTTATACACTAATAAGGGCAATTATTAAATAATAATTATTATTATTATTAAATAATTCCTCCCGTATACTGTAAGTAACATTTCTCGGACTGCCTGCTTCCATCTCTGAAACATTTCTAGACTTCGCCCTATTCTTACACAACACAGTACTGAAGTATCGGTTAATGCCTGAGTCACCTCACGTATAGATTACTGTAATGCTATTCTATCTGGCATCCCAAAAAAACGTATCCATCACTTACAACTTCTTCAAAATTCTGCTGCCAGGATAATAACCTGCTGTTCTAAATCCACTGAACATATTACACCGATTCTCTCTCAACGTCACTGGCTCCCTGTTAACTACAGAATACAATACAAAATACCGCTCTGAAAATTTAAAGCTCTCCACAACCTCACTGATCTCCTCCAGACTTACACTCCTCTCGCTCACTCAGATCATCCTCTGCAGCTCGACTTTCTGTAACACACGTCAGACTCAGTGCTATGGGAGCTCAAGCGTCACTCGTAGTGCTCCTCAACTCGGGAATTCTCTTCCCTCTCATATACGTCAGCTCGATTCAATAACACATTTTAAAACTACCCTCAAAACTGGCATACCAATTGTGAATTTTGCACTGTTACTGCCAGTTATCTTTCTTTGTTTGCTAATTATTGCTTTTTCATTTATCATTCTCTTGTAACAACCAATGTTGTTAAATTTTATTGTAAGGTGACCCTGAGTGCTAAGTTTATAAAACGGGATTTTCTAATGGCCAAATATAACCAAAGCAATTGTTCAACCTTACCTATGAAATGTAATCCCCGGGATCTGGTTTGGAGCGTAGAGCGGTTTGGTACAATCCCAAGCGGCACATGCATGAGGCATCTTTATCCCTTACACTGTACTTCACTCCACAGCAGTGCCACTCGCAATATGGCGGCGACATTGATGTACAATGCTGCTGGTCATGCGGCATCTGGTAATTCTATGTTGATGGGTTCTGGCACCACTGATGACGTCACTACTGGGCCCAGAGATGACGTCACTTCCAGTTCTGGCCCTAGAGAGGACGTCACTTCCGGTTCTGGTCCTAAAGTTGACGTCACTTCCTTAACCAGCCTTTAAAGCCAACATCTTAGGTTTAAGACTTCAGTTCTGGTTTCGAATCCGACTTGTGAACATATCACAATTATTTAAATTGCAGCAAGGGAATATTATATGGGTCGCTGCTCCACACCTTCAAAATGGCTTTGTCTCATTATTCTGACACTATTTAATTTATTAATGTCAAGAATATTCTTCAGGACCCATCACACACAGGACATGCATTGTTGAAACGTCTGCCTGAAGGTCCATAAAGACTAAGACAAATAGACTGAGAAACGGTTTCTATCCTTCAGCCATCACCATGCTGAATGCTGCTAAGTGGTCAGTCTGACCGAGTGCACCTTCATGTTTACAATACAATACAGCTCAGTTGACTTTTTATTATTATACAGTGCACAAAGCACCCTACACTCCACAATACTCATATACAATAGTCAATCACCAATAAATCAATCCTCCACTCCCAAACGCATTGCCACCCTTCCACCCAGCTCAGCTTGGCGTCTGGGATTTCCCATCGTCCTTTTATAGTCCTTGACCCAGAAGTGCTTCTGAACCCGCAATCCACATGTGACTTCCTAGCACTTCCGGGTCAGATATAAACTCCTCTTCTTCAACCCAGAAGCACATCATTCCCTTTGTCCATGTGACTCGGACACACTTCCGGGTTGTAGGGAAAACCTTTGTTGTTCCTCCCTGCAGCACCTTCTAGCGGCCCCCGTGGTGTCCAGGGCTGTGGATAAAAATTCCATGGTCCATAATTCCCTGCTGGCATTCATGGCACCTCCATGCTGCAGGGAGGGCTCCACCTGGCAGCTTGGGGGCATTGGCCGGGATGACTGGCCGGCCATATTCCACACTATATATATAAATTTATACACACCCAGACCAATATATTATATAAAAGTAGAGACATAAGTTAATAACATAAAGCAAGGATTTTAATGGGTTATGAGGAAAACAAAAGTAAAATCATTTGAAAATTATTTAATACTTAAATACTGAAAATTTGATTTAATATTTCTCTCTATTATAAAAAAAAATCCTGGGGAAAAACACAAGGGCGTCGAGACGTGATCTTTATGTTAAGATCATGGAAGACATTCAAAAGAAACCACGAGATGAAAGAGATTGGCCACGGAACGTCTTACAGGGACCTTAAACATGAGACTTTGTCTCGCGATGACGTGGAACATAAGATTCTTGCAAGACACGCCCTACTTACAATCAATATCAAAAAAGCCAAGAGGCAGCAAAACATTCAGTTGTCTAAAAGATTTGAGCACACACAGATCCAGGGCTCTCAGCGCATATAAAGCATATAAGGACAATACGTTACAAATGAAACATCGACGTTTAAGCGAAGAAGAAAGCAGCGCGGAGAAAAGAGACTCTAAAGCATTGGAGAGAAAAAAGAGCAAAAAAGAAAAAGAAGAATCTAGGTGCAAATTCAGAAAATAAGGAAAGTAATTATCAGCCCGGAACAAGTGGAATTGAAAGAAAAGCACGTCAAATCGGGCTCAGAATTAAAAGACAGAGTAAAAGAGAAAGTAGAACTTCATAAAGACATTCACAAACGTTGGCGCTAAACACATGCAGAGCAGATTAGAGATCATAAAAGCAGTGGAATTTGAAAGGGTCAAAAAAACAAAAAACACGGCGCGATACACGTGGAGAAAGTTAAAGGATATGAAAGTAGGAAAATTAGAAAATTTAAAAAAAGAAAGTAAAGATCGCAGTAGCGCAAACAAACAAACTGCCTCATTTAACTCTGCACCTGTCTAACTTTGGTTTTGCACAATAATCACTGCACTATTGCACCTTAACACTTCATTCTACTTTATTCCCATAATTTTACTTATTTATTATGTTCTACTATACTGTTATCTTTCAATCTATGACTTTTTGTTAATCTAATTGATATTCTTCTAACTTTGCACAATTTTTGATAAACGGATCAGGATGCATTTCACTGCGTGTTGTCCTGTATAACTATGCATGTGACAAATAAAGAATCTTGAGAATTTCAAAAACGGAGTTTACCGCACATGCATTTATTGGTTACTTTGTAAAAAACATTATTAATAGCTGATGATGTGAATCGTTTTGTCTGTGCTGAAATTCCAAACAGTGAAACCTATCCTGAATTATGGTACAAAGTCATTAAACACACACGTCTCACTGACCTCATTAAAAAGATTCAGAATATTGAGACTCGAAAGATTACAAATATTGTTTTTACAGAAGTTCTGAAATAAAAGTGAAACTAATGAAATAGCAACAATTCAAAGAAAAAAAAAAATCTTAAAAGTGTGTATCCGGAAAACCAAACACGGGGGTTGGCGAGCGAAGTGAGCAGGGGGTGAAGCCCCCTAGTAAGCTAAAAAAAAATTCTGTAAAAGTGAAATCATTTGAAAATATTTTTTTATTACAGAGAAATATTATTATTATTATTTAACACAGGCAGTTAGAACAAGAGTGGGCCATGGCAATTAGTAACAACACACTTTGTTGAGAGTCGCTGTATGTTGTAATGCTGATCCAGAACTGCACAGCAGCACGGCTGGAGAGCAAAACGGTGAGAGTGTCGCCATCATCAGCCAAACATAGTAACTGAACAAGTTGCAAACAGGTAGCAAACACACATTTCCTCGTTACATTTGAGTTATTTCCATCAACAGAATCTGAGAAAAGAAAGTATAATTACTTCTAAAGTTACAACTAAGTACCGTAAGAAGGTAGTAAAAATATAACTTTTATTATTAAATTTGAAAACCAACTAAATACGGAACATTTGGGTATTTCTGAATGATCAGTACCGGCCAGGGGACAAAATGATCAAATATGGGACATGTCCCGTATATAAAGGATGTCTGGCGACCCTAAGAATAGGGCCCTGAAAACGTCCACGTGCCCCCTGGCAGTGCCCACTGGCCCCAGTAGGGTTCAACTCCCATGCTCATGACCCGTGGCCCCTGAATGGAAACCAAGGGGGCTACCCTCTGTCAGTCCGGGGGAGAAACTGTTTTGGAAATACTCTCTCCCCTGATCCTTCCATACTCAGGGTGTCCCAGCTAGGTAAGGGTCCCGACCATCCGCCACACCCTTAACCAGGTCATATAGTTAATGATTTTGTAGTCTGGACATGTTTCTGTTAGCTTTGCACACACTTTAGTGTACAAAATGGTGGAAACGTCCAAAAGATAAATAATCTGAGACACATGCTCAGGTGATTCCATTATTTCTTCTCCTGGCTGAAATGATTTGGTCTCGATATTTCGAAAATTTTTTAATTTATGTTGATGAGATGAACATACAGTGTGCTAAGCTCAGCAATACAATCTAAGGTAACACGTTGAAAATAACATACTGTCACTCATCAGAAGATCTCCTCTAATACCTTAGCAACATTTTACATTTTTGGCAAAGAGATCACAGCTACATTCTCACTCCTGATAGCAAAACCAAAAATATTGTATATCAAAGTCAAAGTGAGCTTTATTGTCAGCTCAACCATATACAAGTATACAGACAGACAAAATTGCGAAGCTCAGGGTCCACAATGTAACAACATGAAGTGCAAATAATAAATTAAAAATAGAATTAAAATTTAAATTTCAAATTAAAACACAAACAAGACAAGACACTGTGCAAAGACAAGACAAAGAAGTAGCAGCCATATTGACATGTAGTAAGCAATATGAACATTGATGCAATGTATGGTATTTGCAATCTAGATACATAAATATAGTCAATAGATATCGTAAGAGTCATTTTCCTAGTTATTAAGATTCATAAATATTTTACTAGATGACAAAGCATAATCTATGGGAGGTTCCTAAATCCCCCGGAAGTACAATTGTATTGGTATATTCTTGCCATTTTTAACAGCTTTGAGTGAACATTATTCTTCAGTTGGTGATCAGCCTTGCCATGTGTAAGGTGTAGAAGGCATACGGTTTTAAACCGGGCCTACGGGCCTTTTGAGTGTGTGAAACAGCTCTAAGAAAACAGTGCTTATTTAAGTACTGTACCGTACGCTTAAGGCATACAGAAGAAGAGATTAAGAACCTTTAAGTATAGACAGAAGTAAAGAACTTTTAAGTACAGAAATAGCTAAAGTTTCTCAAGAAAAGCTAATTTTAGAGAAGATATATTTTTCCTTTTTTTGTCTTTTATTCTACGTGTGTAACTATTTTTTCTTTTATTCTTGTGTGGAATATTTGCTTTTAATTTTCAATAAATATTTTTAAAACGATCTTTTGGACTGAGAGATTTCTTTCAACAACAACAACATTTATTTATGTAGCACATTTTCATACAAAAAATAGCTCAAAGTGCTTTACATAATGAAGAATAGAAAAATAAAAGACATAGTAAGAAAATAAAATAAGTCAACATTCATTAACATAGAATAAGTAAGGTCTGATGGCCAGGGTGGACAGAAAAAACAAAAAAAACTCCAGACGGCTGGAGAAAAAATAAAATCTGTAGGGATTCCAGACCACGAGACCACCCAGTCCCCTCTGGGCACCTCACATAAATGAAACAGTCCTCTTTGTATTTAGGGTTCTCAAGGAAGGACTTGATGATGATGGTCATGTAGACTTCTGGCTTTTAGTCCATCAATGTAGGAACATCATGATGCGTTTTACCAGTGCTTGATCATGCCTTACACTTCAGCGGCTACAGATATGTACTATAATAAATAAATAAATAGATATAGATAATACAGAAATGATCAGTGTATGATAATAGTTGTTTAAGACGTGTAAACAATGACAGGTCAGAATGTTTCACAGCAGAAGGATATCAAGAATATCGAAATTCTTAAAGGTCAGTAGGAGATTTTCAGTTCTTTTTCTACCTGCACACTCATCTTTACAGGAAAGTGACTTGCATGTATAAATAGGGTGACCAAATGGGTTCGGCTATAAAGGAGGACACCGACAGTCAAAAAGGAGGACAAAAATGACCAAATATATTTTCCAACTCCAATCAACTGCTAACTGCTGTCCATTGCGCCGTCAGGCAGAAATCTATACTAATAAAAGGCAAAGCCCTCACTGACTGACTGACTGACTGACTGACTGACTGACTGACTGACTGACTGACTCACTCACTCATCACTAATTCTCCAACTTCC
The DNA here is from genome assembly GCA_026402145.1 of Polypterus bichir lapradei. Lineage (NCBI taxonomy): Eukaryota > Metazoa > Chordata > Cladistia > Polypteriformes > Polypteridae > Polypterus > Polypterus bichir. The sequence goes on from JANRMT010062852.1 coordinate 8,883,357, forward strand.
CGTGTAGGTAGAAGGCTGAAATTTGGCAGGCTTATTCCTTACAGCTTCCTTACAAAAGTTGGGCAGGTTTCATTTCGAAATTCTACGCGTAACGATCATAACTGGAACATACTTTCGTCCATATATACAGCTATAGCCTGCAGCTCGGTCGCCGTGTGAGGCGGAGTTGCGTCCGCGTCATCGCACCTCCCACGTAATTGAGTGCCTGCCCATATAAGGTAAATATTCGCGGGTGAAGGACTGTGCTTAGCATATTCATAAGTGCAGCTACTGCGGAAATCAGCACGCCTTTCACGTAATTGAGCTAAATATTCGCGACCACACACTCGGTATACGAACAGGCCAGTTTCCCTTTCGGTTTGTACATGTTCAGTCTCTCCCTGTGCATCTCCCTGTGCAATGAGCAAGAGAGAGAGCGCGAGACAGCGCGACACACACACACACACATTCAGCGCGAGAGAGAGACAGATGCATACACATAGGCAGAGCGACACACACACCGGCAGCGCAACAGAGATAGCGCGACACACACACACACATAGAGGCAGCGCGAGAGATGGACACAAACACACAGGCAGCGCGAGAGAGAGCTGGACGCATTAAGGTAGGAAGGCAATGGGCTTGATTTTGTTTTCACTTCTGTTTCCAGCGATCTGTTCGTAGCGTGCATTGTTGCAATGTTATTTTTCTTGGTGGTTTATTAAATTACAGATTTTTTCAAGTGTTCATTTTTCCCCTGTGCTTAAAACTCATTAAAAAAAGTGCTTTTAGCCAGCGGTTGGTAGCGCTATAGCGCGAACTATTGTAGTGTTAGTTTTCTCTGTCGTTCAAGGTTTTCTCAGTGTTATTCAATGTTTTTACATTTAGTTTACTATTACGCTGTGCATTCTATGGTTTATTTAACTATATTTGTGCTTAAAAACTAAAAAAATATATATTTACATACAGTTCGTATGGTCTGGAACGGATTAATTGTATTTACATACAATCCTATGGGGGGGAAATTGCTTCGGTTCACGACCAAATCGGTTTACCTCCAAATACAAACCTGATTGAAAGAAATAATGATGATCAAATCCTTGATGACAGCAACACTCATAACAGTGACAAAACAATTACATTGACAATCATGTTACGTTATTTTTAAAATGTTTCCTTTTCTTTTTCATAACTTCTTTAACACACTACTTCTCCGCTGCGAAGCGCGGGTATTTTGTTAGTAGAATATAAAACAGTGTTACCGCTACTTGATGTTACAATTATATATAACGTGATAACGTAACGTAATGTCACTCGGTGACGTGAATGAATGGAGAATGTCCGAAGGCTGCTCATTCTCGGTATATATTATATGTAATTAGTCAAAAACGGTCAACTCTGTTCGTGATTCTGTGAAAGGAGGACATTTTAATGAATTTTTGGAATGCCTGGAGGACAGAAAAAACCATGTTAAAAAAGAGGACATGTCCTCCTTTTGGAGGACGTCTGGTCACCCTATGTATAAAAGTTTTGTTCTTAGAGGTGGTTGACGCCGTGTGGAAGACCCCAGGGGACAGCATGGCATTAAAGAGTCTGACAGCTTGGGGGTAAAAACTATCCTGCAGCCTGGCAGATCTGGCTCTGATGCTGCAGTATCTTCTCTTGGATGGCAGAAGTGTGAAAAGCATATCAAGATGACTTCAGATATGAAAGCTGTCAATATAAATTCTTCTCAAAACAAATTATTAATTTTTTTTTATTATTTTTAAAGTTTGTCCTGTTTTACTACTAGGTGGGCAGAGCCGTGGAGGAACAGACTAGTATATCCATATATAGAATAGAATATAGGGTCATCCAGATCTAATTATGAAATTTTCATTACGCTATAACTTATTAAGTTTATTAAGTAGAAAATCACCTAAAAAATCCCGGGAGTCATAGAGAAGTGTGCAAACTGACGACATGAAGCATGTAAAAGGTTGGCCACCAGCAGTCTAGAGCTCCAGTCATTACCTTGATGGTGGTCTCGTGGCACTGCTTCTAGTGCCTAAGGTTGTCTTATGGCCAGACTCCTGTCCTGTATCACCTTTAATTGCCTCAAACAGGTATGAAGCTATGAGAGGGGCCTGGGAGGGCCCATGCCTGCCATTCAGAAGCCAGGCCCTTCCCTAAAATTTGTATTTAATTTATATCAACGGTCAATTGTTAAACATTTTTGCTACTCATTTCCACCACCGTCAATAAACCCAGCTGCTCAAAACTTCAAATAATAGCTTATTGGTTGCCCACCTAGTTGTTTTCTGGCCCACCCACTTCAATGGTATTTAAAGACGTTACTGTAAAGTTAACCTGCTGCCCTTGTGTTTTAATATCCAGTTCCATAAAAACATGCCTATGCTACCAATTTATGGTAAAAATAAAATATAGTCTAACATATAAAGTACTGTATCCCACCTGAGCATTCATTTTCATCGTAGAACACTCGCCTCCCACCATTTAAGTATTTAGCTCCAGTCACAAACACATCTTTTGTATGAAAATTCTATTGATTCTGAATATGGTTTAAATCCCAAGTCCGGTGCAGGAGATATTTATTGAAGGTCACTTGCCCTTATTAGAATGGTAACAGATGGCTCATTTGCATAAGTTTAATACTAATTATTTTTAGTCTGATAAAGCCTAATAACCTAGAAACACATGTGCAGCGTGTTTATTTAATTGCATTGTTTTATTAAGTCAGTAGAAAAAAAGAGTGTTTTGCTAATGCATAATTTAAGGGTTGCTTTTTATAAGGCTAAAAGGTTATCCTTTTATAGCTGAAGTATAATATCTGTGCAGAAATTAAAATAAAAAAGGACTTGGATTGATTTCAACAGGGTGGCACAATGGTTAGTGCTGCCGTAGGAATCTGGTGTTTTAAATTCCAGCTCAGTCAGTAGGCGCATTTCTAAACTGCCATGTAAACCTTGTAATAGATGCTAGTGTAGAAGTGGGTATGCTGGCACTCTGGCAGGGCTGAACCAAAGAACAATACCCGACCAGGAGGCCAGTGTGATGGAAGGATAAGGGTTAGATAACCTGTTAAGACTACATGCTACCCCTAAGAGCTAGAGGACAGTACCTCTGGGTCAGAATTCCCACACGGACACCCACAGGGTATGCTGGGACTTGTAGTCCTGTGGGGCAGTCCTGCCAGAGGGAGCTGCTGGGATTAATGTTTCCTACTTCGTGACCTGGAAGTACTTTTAGTGGGCTATGCCCTACCACCAGAAGTACTCACGGGTCCAAGATAAAAAAAAAACATTCGACAAAACTCACCTGGAAGAGTAGAGAGAGAGAGAGGAAGAGAGAAGAATTAAGTTGTGTTGTGAAACCTTTTGTAAGGTATTTGGTATGATAAAATGTGTGCTTGCACATCAGGACTTGTGTCTCTACAGTGGTTTGGGGTGCTGCAATGCACCCTACTGGTCACAAACCTTATTCCTGTTAAAGCAATCGAGTTACTGGCCTCTGACAGACCCTGCTAACAGAGGTAGATTCTTCTATGAAAAATCCAATTATGCGGCCATTTAAACCCTTAATCAGGTTGCTGTTAAGGGTTTTATACTCTGCACACATCTGTTGCACTCGGTCAGCCAGTGCATGTGTATTTGCTTCATACACACTTTCAGTAGCTGTGGGTAGAAGCATCCACAAAGATCAGTTTCCAGAGGCAAATGTTCGGGTGATCACATAATTTTTCAATAAACTCAATAAAATCAATAAACTTATGTTGATGAATCCAAACCGTATTACGTGATATCATCTACTGCTGAATTCTGCTCTGTACTTGTAATATTTCTATTATATTGTATTGAGGATTACTTGTGTTCTATTCTATATGTTGTATTGTATTGTATTGACCTCCTTCTTTTTGACACCCACTGCACGCCCAGCCTACCTGGAAAGGGGTCTCTCTTTGAACTCCCTTTCCTGAGGTTTCTTCCATTTTTTTCCTACAAGGGTTTTTTTTTTGGGAGTTTTTCCTTGTCTTCTTAGAGAGTCAAGGCTGGGAGGTCAAGGGACTTCTGTTAAAGCCCATTGTGGCACTTGTGTGATTTTGGGCTACTATACAAAAATAAACGCTATTGTATTGTATTGTATTGTATTGATGAGTTGAACGTGCAGTGCTAAACTCAGTGACACAATCCCGAGAGCATTAGGGTAACACGCTAAAAGTAACATGCGTTACGTAGTCCAATTACTTTTTAGAATAACAAATAACCTTAACGAACTGCTTATCTAACTGAAGTAAAAATATCTGTGCTATTATTCGGTATTTGATATATATATATATATATATATAGATATATATATATATATACAGTATATACTGTGAGACTTGCCCGGACACCACCAGTCAGAAACCACATCTTCATAAAAGTCACACGTTTATTATTCATTAAATAAACACAGTATTCAGTCCCGAACACTACACAATGCACTTAGCTATTAATCACCACAATGATCCGACTCTTTATCTCTGTCTTTGGCCGCCTATCTCCTCCTGGGAGCTTTGTCCTGCTCCCTCTCCTGACTCAAGCTCCCCGACTGTAAGGAGGCGGCACCTTTTATTCCCGCCCAGATGTGCTCCAGGTGGCTGGTGACGATCTTCCGGCAGCACTTCCTGGTGTGGCGGAAGTGCTGCCCTTTGTACCGGAAGCATTTCGGGCGTCCCTGGCAGGTTCATCCACCATCTTGCCTGGTGTGGTGGAAGTGACAGTTCCCCAAGTCCAATGAGGCTTAAGGCATCCCCTGGCGGTGGCCATGGTTCCCAACAAGCCAGAACCTCTTTGACCCTTTCCCGTGGTCCTCTCTTTATCCAGGGTGGTTGCCCCTTTGTGACCCGGAAGCTATTAATGTCCTTTTCCAGTCCCTCCAGGCATCATGACCAGGTAATGACCCTGGCAATCTGCCACTATATATATATATACAGTATATATATAAAAGCTACCGTGACTGTCCGTTTGTCCATCCAGCATTTTATTTCACCTGTAGCTCGCAAACCGTTTGACCTACTGACCTGAAATTTTGTACACATATACAGTGGTGTGAAAAACTATTTGCCCCCTTCCTGATTTCTTATTCTTTTGCATGTTTGTCACACAAAATGTTTCTGATCATCAAACACATTTAACCATTAGTCAAATATAACACAAGTAAACACAAAATGCAGTTTTTAAATGATGGTTTTTATTATTTAGGGAGAAAAAAAATTCCAAACCTACATGGCCCTGTGTGAAAAAGTAATTGCCCCCTTGTTAAAAAATAACCTAACTGTGGTGTATCACACCTGAGTTCAATTTCCGTAGCCACCCCCAGGCCTGATTACTGCCACACCTGTTTCAATCAAGAAATCACTTAAATAGGAGCTGCCTGACACAGAGAAGTAGACCAAAAGCACCTCAAAAGCTAGACATCATGCCAAGATCCAAAGAAATTCAGGAACAAATGAGAACAGAAGTAATTGAGATCTATCAGTCTGGTAAAGGTTATAAAGCCATTTCTAAAGCTTTGGGACTCCAGCGAACCACAGTGAGAGCCATTATCCACAAATGGCAAAAACATGGAACAGTGGTGAACCTTCCCAGGAGTGGCCGGCCGACCAAAATTACCCCAAGAGCGCAGAGACGACTCATCCGAGAGGTCACAAAAGACCCCAGGACAACATCTAAAGAACTGCAGGCCTCACTTGCCTCAATTAAGGTCAGTGTTCACGACTCCACCATAAGAAAGAGACTGGGCAAAAACGGCCTGCATGGCAGATTTCCAAGACGCAAACCACTGTTAAGCAAAAAGAACATTAGGGCTCGTCTCAATTTTGCTAAGAAACATCTCAATGATTGCCAAGACTTTTGGGAAAATACCTTGTGGACTGATGAGACAAAAGTTGAACTTTTTGGAAGGCAAATGTCCCGTTACATCTGGCGTAAAAGGAACACAGCATTTCAGAAAAAGAACATCATACCAACAGTAAAATATGGTGGTGGTAGTGTGATGGTCTGGGGTTGTTTTGCTGCTTCAGGACCTGGAAGGCTTGCTGTGATAGATGGAACCATGAATTCTACTGTCTACCAAAAAATCCTGAAGGAGAATGTCCGGCCATCTGTTCGTCAACTCAAGCTGAAGCGATCTTGGGTGCTGCAACAGGACAATGACCCAAAACACACCAGCAAATCCACCTCTGAATGGCTGAAGAAAAACAAAATGAAGACTTTGGAGTGGCCTAGTCAAAGTCCTGACCTGAATCCAATTGAGATGCTATGGCATGACCTTAAAAAGGCGGTTCATGCTAGAAAACCCTCAAATAAAGCTGAATTACACAATTCTGCAAAGATGAGTGGGCCAAAATTCCTCCAGAGCGCTGTAAAAGACTCATTGCAAGTTATCGCAAACGCTTGATTGCAGTTATTGCTGCTAAGGGTGGCCCAACCAGTTATTAGGTTCAGGGGGCAATTACTTTTTCACACAGGCCCATGTAGGTTTGGATTTTTTTTTCTCCCTAAATAATAAAAACCATCATTTAAAAACCTGCATTTTGTGTTTACTTGTGTTATATTTGACTAATGGTTACATGTGTTTGATGATCAGAAACATTTTGTGTGACAAACATGCAAAAGCATAAGAAATCAGGAAGGGGGCAAATAGTTTTTCACACCACTGTATATATATATATACAGTATATATTGTGAGACTTGCCCGGACACCACCAGTCGGAAACCACATCTTCATAAAAGTCACACGTTTATTATTCATTAAATAAACACAGTATTCAGTCCCGAACACTACACAATGCACTTAGCTATTAATCACCACAATGATCCGACTCTTTATCTCTGTCTTTGGCCGCCTATCTCCTCCTGGGAGCTTTGTCCTGCTCCCTCTCCCGACTCAAGCTCCCCGACTGTAAGGAGGCGGCGCCTTTTATTCCCGCCCGGATGTGCTCCAGGTGGCTGTTGACGATCTTCCGGCAGCACTTCCTGGTGTGGAGGAAGTGCTGCCCTTTGTACCGGAAGCATTTTGGGCGTCCCTGGCAGGTTCATCCACCATCTTGCCTGGTGTGGTGGAAGTGACAGTTCCCCAAGTCCAATGAGGTTTAAGGCATCCCCTGGTGGTGGCCATGGTTCCCAACAAGCCAGAACCTCTTTGACCCTTTCCCGTGGTCCTCTCTTTATCCAGGGCGGTTGCCCCTTTGTGACCCGGAAGCTATTAATGTCCTTTTCTGGTCCCTCCAGGCATCATGACCAGGTAATGACCCTGGCAATCTGCCACTATATATATATATACAGTATATATATAAAAGCTACCATGACTGTCCGTTTGTCCATCCAGCATTTTATTTCACCTGTAGCTCGCAAACCGTTTGACCTACTGACCTGAAATTTTGTACACATATACTACGTGACGTCTACTATCTGCTTTCTGGGTGATGATTGACCTCCAAGGTTATTCCTCTTTTTATTTTTATTTTATTTTATTGTACAGGGTGGCCCAGATCTAATTATGCAGATCCAGATCGTCTGGATAACTTTGATTTATGCGGGGACGATTCCAGTTCGGCGCTGAGACAATTCTTCATGTCATCAGTTTGCACACTTCTCGATGGTCTGGGATTTTTTGATTGATTTTCTATGTAATAAACTTAAGCTATAGCGAAATGAAAATTGCATAATTAGATCTGAACCACCCTATAGAATCAACTCTCAACAGCGATCAGCAGGGTGGCCGTATGGCGAATTCCCTACCACCGTCACCGTCACTTCCACTACCTCTTCATATCTTAAATTATTCTTGAGGCAGGTTGATTTAGGGTTAGGGTTAGGGTTAGGGTTAGGGTTAAGTGCCAGCTTAAGTGAAACATTAAAGAAAACGTGCAAAGTAATTACAACACAAACACTGACAATCAGTTTTAACGTGAAAAGATGCCGACGAAAGAAGAGAAGAAGCGGGTCACTGGGGTGAAGAAAGGAAGAGCTGATCAGGAAGCAGCAAGCGCATCAAACTCTGAGCAAATGAATGATAAATGTACAGAGAAAGAGGATGAAAACTAGGAATGCTCAAGTCAAGTGTATAACGTGCAGTACGCCGTTACTGGTATATATATAAGAAAATTTTTTAAACCATAAACCTGCTTGATTTACGAGAGCCAATCCCCTTGTGCATTAGGCACGTTCAGAGTGCCAGTGTATTGCTGGGCTTGTTTACCCACAAACATCACGTGGGGTCGATTTACAATCACCAGTCAATCTTACCTTTTGTATTTTTGGAGACCTGTCTTTCTTTTTATAGTGCCTTTCCTAAGTATCTTTTTGCACTAGCTTTCATAACTATCTGCTTTCCTACTTGTCTACGTTTATGGTGTGTTTCACTACCAATACATATCACTCTCAAAACCAGGCTCACAGATGGCCAGCACCATTAAACGAGATAGGGTGCCAGTCCATGCTAGGGCCCACATTTGCACACACCCACATACCTAATATGGGGTCAGGCTAACCCAACCTGCAATTCTTAGGGAGTGTGAGAAGAAAAGCGACACACATGAAGGAAACCTGCTGGCGGTCTGGAGAGCCCGCACAAAAATTCCACAAAAAGCAAATCCCAGGTGTGAGATTTGAAACCAGGATGCTGGATATGTGAGACATCAGCAGCGTTCGCCACCATGCATTTCTGTGTTACAATGAATATGTACGCCATTAGAGAGCAGTCGGGTTAATTGACTTGCCACAGTGACTCATAGATGGAATTTGAGACCGACTTATAACCCCCTAAATAAACTTCCTGCCGATAAATTTTATAGCTTGAATAAAATGTCCAGTTTTTATAGTTTTAATGCATCGGAGCAGGTCACACCAGGGTGACTTCTGCATAGACAGCATTACACACCAGAAACATATCCATGCACTATGGAGATGAGCAATCTGTTCAAAGGACTGAAATGTTTCCTTAAATGTCATTGTTGCTGTGGCTCCCAGGATTCGAGCGTCACCCGGTCCTCTCTTGTCACGCAACACATAATGCTGAGCTACTGATCTCTGAAAGTCAAGGTTAAGCTCCAGCAGCCTCCATCTGGCCTCCAGCAAGTCAGGTCACAGCCAATGCGGTGTGGTATGTGGAACTGGAAGAGTGCAAAGGGGGATGGGAGAGATGGGCAGGAGGGGGGTTTGGGGGGCTCAGGCTTAGCATTTTTAATGTTTAATACAGAGCAATGTTTAAAAGAGAAACTAAGATAAATCCTGAAATGCCAGGCTGAATTACATCAGTGTGGTTCATGCAGGGCAGCGGGGGCATGATTTGTTGAATGTAGGATTACAAACTCATGGGCAAATAATAGGGATTAAAAAAAAAAGAAGAAGAAAATGATGCTGTTTATAAAATAACCCAATGCTCTCTAATTCCTTAATCCAATTAGGCATCGGGGACAAGGCAGGTCAGGATGCCATTCCATTACAAGCCCTCCAAAGGGCCGAGTTGACAATTAACCTAACCTGCGCGTCAATGATAGGGATGCCAGATTAAAAAATTAGAAATATGGGACACTCTTAAAATCTCTCTCTATATTACTATATATATATATAAATTTATACATGCCCCCTACACACCCAGACCAATATCTTCTTACATAATACGCTACCATGGCTGTTTGTTTGTCTGTGCAGGATTTTAAATCACCTGTAGCTCGCAAACCGTTTCACCGATTGACCTGAAATGTGGTACACATATACTATGTGACATCTACTATCCGCTTTCGGGGTAATGATTTTTATTACTCTTTTTATTTTCATTTTATTTTATTGCAGAATCAACTCTCTGCAGCGTGCAGCAGGACGGCCGTGCGGCGCATGCGTATGGGCGCCGTTCTCATTCCCTACCACCTTCGCTAATCTTCCTTGAGGAAGATTGAACACTTAAGTGCCAGCTTAAGTGAAAAATTAAACAAAAAACGTATCAAGTAATTGCAACACAAAAACTAACGTAATCAGGTTTAATGCGAAAAGATGCCAATGAAAAAGAGACGCAGCGGGCTGCTAGGGTGGAGAAAAGAATAGCTGCTCAGTAAGCAGCAAGCGCATCAACCTCTGGGCAAACGCATGATAAACGTACAGAGGAAGAGGAGGAAAACTAGGAATGCTCAAGTCAAGTGTATTCAGTGTGCGTCATGGTACAATCAATCAATCAACATTTATTTATATAGCACATTTTCATACAAAAAAATGTAGCTCAAAGTGCTTTACAAAATGAATAGAAAAATAAAAGACACAATAAAAAATAAACATAAGTCAATATTAATTAACATAGGATAAGTAAGGTCCGATGGCCAGGGTGGACAGAAAAAACAAAAAAAAACTCCAAAAGCTGGAGAAAAAAAAATAAAATCTGTAGGGTTTCCAGACCAAGAGACCGCCCAGTCCCCTCTGTACAGTGTGTCATTACTGGTCTTCTTATATAATTCGCTACCGTGGCTGTTTGTTTGTCTGTCCAGGATTTTAAATCACTTGTAGCTGGCAAACCGTTTCACCGATTGACCTGAAATTTGGCACACATATACTACGTGAAGTCTACTATCTGCTTTCGGGGTGATGATTTTTATTACTCTTTTTATTTTTATTTTATTTCATGGTCAAGTCAACTCTCGGCTGCACGCAGCAGGGTGGCCATGTGGAGCATGTGGCCCATGTGTATGGGCGTCGTTCTCATCCCTGCTGCCTTCGCCATCACTTCCCTTACCTCTTCATATCTTAAATCATTCTTGAGGCAGAATGAAGACTTAAGTGCCAGCTTAACTGAAAAATTAAGAAAAACGTACTAAGTAATTGCAACACAAACACTGACTTAATCAGTTTTAACGTGAAAAGATGCCGACAGAAGAAGAGAAGAAGCGGACCGCTAGGGTGGAGAAAAGAAGAGCCGCTCAGGAAGCAGCAAGCGCATCAACCTCTGAGCAAACGAATGATAAACAGAGACAGAGAAAGAGGAGGACAACTATGAGTCAAGTGTATTCGCTGCACATTATCGTGCAGTACGCCATTACTGGTATTATATAAAAGTAGTTAACTATGTTAACTAATGTTGCCTTATTTTAATTTCTTATTTTGTCTTTTTATTTTTCTTCATTATGTA
>JANRMT010062852.1:8894895-8912090 GCA_026402145.1 Polypterus bichir lapradei
CATATACACTCACCTAAAGGATTATTAGGAACACCTGTTCAATTTCTCATTAATGCAATTATCTAATCAACCAATCACATGGCAGTTGCTTCAATGCATTTAGCGGTGTGGTCCTGGTCAAGACAATCTCCTGAACTCCAAACTGAATGTCAGAATGGGAAAGAATTTTGAGCGTGGCATGGTTGTTGGTGCCAGACGGGCCGGTCTGAGTATTTCACAATCTGCTCAGTTACTGGGATTTTCACGCACAACCATTTCTAGGGTTTACAAAGAATGGTGTGAAAAGGGAAAAACATCCAGTATGTGGCAGTCCTGTGGGCGAAAATGCCTTGTTGATGCTAGAGGTCAGAGGAGAATGGGCCGACTGATTCAAGCTGATAGAAGAGCAACTTTGACTGAAATAACCACTCGTTACAACCGAGGTATGCAGGAAAGCATTTGTGAAGCCACAACACGCACAACCTTGAGGCGGATGGGCTACAACAGCAGAAGACCCCACCGGGTACCACTCATCTCCACTACAAATAGGAAAAAGAGGCTACAATTTGCACGAGCTCACCAAAATTGGACAGATGAAGACTGGAAAAATGTTGCCTGGTCTGATGAGTCTCGATTTCTGTTGAGACATTCTAATGGTAGAGCCAGAATTTGGCGTAAACAGAATGAGAACATGGATCCATCATGCCTTGTTACCACTGTGCAGGCTGGTGGTGGTGGTGTAATGGTGTGGGGGATGTTTTCTTGGCACACTTTAGGCCCCTTAGAGCCAATTGGGCATCATTTAAATGCCACGGGCTACCTGAGCATTGTTTCTGACCATGTCCATCCCTTCATGACCACCATGTACCCATCCTCTGATGGCTACTTCCAGCAGGATAATGCACCATGTCACAAAGCTCGAATCATTTCAAATTGGTTTCTTGAACATGACAATGAGTTCACTGTACTAAAATGGCCCCCACAGTCACCAGATCTCAACCCAATAGAGCATCTTTGGGATGTGGTGGAACGGGAGCTTCGTGCCCTGGATGTGCATCCCACAAATCTCCATCAACTGCAAGATGCTATTCTATCAATATGGGCCAACATTTCTAAAGAATGCTTTCAGCACCTTGTTGAATCAATGCCACGTAGAATTAAGGCAGTTCTGAAGGCGAAAGGGGGTCAAACACCGCATTAGTATGGTGTTCCTAATAATCCTTTAGGCGAGTGTAAGTTAACAACATAAAGCAAGGATTTGAATGGGTTATGAGGAAAACAAAAGTAAAATCATTTGAAAATTATTTACTGAACGTGCAATTCCATACACCGCAGTTTGCTTCAAAACAGCTTCTGCCTTGCTTGATAAATGTCCATTCGCTGGATTATTCATCACAAAATTTACACTCACGTTTTGGCATATTAGGATGGATGGATTGATGGATTAGTTTTTAAATTAGAAAAAAAGTGGGCCGTGTCAAGTAGTAACAGCACGCTTTGTTGACGCCGTATGTTGCCATGCTGATCCAGTACTGCACAGCAGCGCGGCTGGAGAGCAAAACGGTAAGAGTGTCGCTGTCCTCAGCCAACCACAGCAACTGAACAAACAGGCAGCAAGCACTCGTTTCCTCATTACATTTGGGCAATTTTCATCAAGAGAATCTGAGAAAAGAAAGTATAATTACTCATAAAGTTACAACTAAGAAGAGAGAGAGAGAGGTTAGGAGCAGAAAATGATGTAAAAGACAGGGAGCGATGGAGTCGGATGATCCTCTGTTGAGGTTGTAGTTGAGGTTAGGATCTGGCGCTGAAACAGTGCATTGCCATACTCACCACATGACAAACCAACTCAGGATCCCAGTTTAGGACCCAAGCCATGCGATGGGTGACACCTCAGCACCACACTAGTTGAGATGGAATGGAGCCAGTGTGAGTTTTTTTATGGTGGCTGGAGTGCCAATTCTGCCAGGTAGTAAAAATATATTTTTATTACGAAATTTGAAAATGAACTAAATATGGGACATTTGGGAGTCCCTGAAAGGTCAGTACAGGACAGGGGACAAAATGATCAAATATGGGACATGTCCCGTATATAGAGGACGTTTGGCAACCCTTATCTATGAGGAAAAGTGGAAAACCAGAAGGCAAATCCATGCGGGCACAGAGAGAATCAACCATCGTCACAAAACTCGGCCTCACCAGCTCTCCTTTGGCATTCACAGAGAGTCGTATTGAGCTTCCAATCTCTCTTAGTGCAGCAGGACAGGTTTGATGCCGCATCCCTAGATGGCACTCCACATTACAAAGAGGTTTTAAAATGACCTGATTGGCCCACTCTAGACCCACCCCACCCCCCAGATTTTCTTACTTCTTTCTGCACTCCCAATCTCTCTTCCTTTAATTTTCAGATCAATTTCCCTCAGAGCTTACATCACTCTTCATATACACCTAAGTGATTAACCCAAAACCTCCTTTTCGGTCAATTACTGCACTACTAACACAGTAACTGACCATCTGTGGATGTTGCAGGTGTACGCCAGCATGCAAACTCTTAACCTGACCGACCCTGATTAACCCACCAGGTAAGTAGTATTGCTCTTTGTCCTTCATGATCGCCTCACACTATGGTATATAAGGAGAAAACAGAAATTTAATTAATTGCAAATGTGGAAATAGTGAGGGTATTAGAAATAAGCTAAATCCCTTAGCTTTAAAAGTCAAGGCAGAGGTAAAGCATTTAGGAGTAATCATGGACTTGGATGTAAACTTTAAATTGCACATTAACCAGATTACTAGGACTGCATGTTTTTGCTTAATGAATTTTGCAAAAGTTAGACCTCCTATAACACTTCAATACACTTAAAAATTAATCTACGCTTTTGTTTTTAGGTGACTAGATGACTGTAATGGACTCCTAACAGGACTACCTAAGAAAGACATCAATCGGTTATAATGAGTGCAGAATGCAGCAGCCAGAATCTTAGACAGAAAAAGATAATCTGAGCACATCACACCAGTCCTGGCATCATTACACTGGTTACCCGTGTCATTTAGAATTGGCTTGAAAATACTACTATTTGTGTATAAAGCCTTAAATAATCTTAACCCCTCCTATATTTTGGAGTGTCTGTCCCCCTACACTGCAATTCGGAATCTTAGATCTTCTAATGGTGGTCTGCTTATTATTTCCAGATCTAAGCTTAAAAGAAGTGATGAGGTGGCTTTTTGCTGTTATGAACCCAAATTCTGGAATGCTTTACCAATAGAGATACACCAGGCTAATACTGTGGAAGATTTTAACTTATTTGTTTCTATTTCTTCTTCTTCTTCGAGTCTTCTTCTGTTGTCAGTTCCAAACTTAGCACTTCTCCTGGTTGCATGTATTGTCTGCTTGAGTGCTCATCGGTTCCAGGTTTTTGAATGCACAAAGTCTGTCCTCACAATTTGCGACAAAATCAAACGTATGGCTGTACGATTGTGACAAAATTATTAACGATTATTGCCTATAATATTATAATTGTGGGTATTAATTTCAGTGAAGAGTGCAATGAGATATGCATCTGTCTTCTGTTTACCCACAGTACAGTAGAGGAACCATTTTGCAGAGAACCGCTTAAAAAAATACTATAGTAAATTTGAAACTGTTAAATGCTGGATTACCGTATATACTCACGTATAAGTTGGGTCTTAAAACCCCGTCTTGAAATCAAACATAAAATCAGACCCCGACTTACACACCCATTCAAAAATACGACGCTTAATTTTTTTTTTTTTTACATCTTGCCTCCTCCAATCTTGCATTTGTTTCTCAGACGTATCGAATTTTATTGCAGCAGCGCAGTTACCAATTTCTTTCATTATTTCAATGATGTTTAATTTAAATCCAGCTTCATATTTTCTTCTAATCGAATGCTCCATCATAGATAAGGGATGCTCTTATGATAAAAAAACTCAAAACAGTGCAAACGTCGCTTCAGAATAGTTCGGGTATTACCGTGTGGTCACGTAGGGACAATAGAGAGAAAGATTAGGAGCGCATGCATTGTCACACCCACATAGAAAAAGAAGGCCGTGGTTACTCTCTCAAGTAGGCATTAGCATATCATAATCTTTTGTACTAATAGTGTGAGTTTACTGCACTCGACTTACAGATGTGCTTGAAAGTTTGTGAACCCTTTAGAATTTTCTATATTTCTGCATAAATATGACCTGAAACATCATCAGATTTTCACTCAAGTCCTAAAAGTAGATAAAGAGGAACCAGTTAAACAAATGAGACAAAAATATTATACTTGGTCATTTATTTATTGAGGAAAATGATTGAATATTACATATTTGTGAGTGGCAAAAGTATGTGAACCTCACGGATGATCAGTTAGTTTGAAGGTGAGGTGTCCGGTGTTTTCAATCAATGGGATGCCAATCAGGTGTGAGTGGGCACCCTGTGTTATTTAAAGAACAGGATCTATCAAAGTCTGCTCTTCACAACACATGTTTGTGGAAGTGTATCATGGCACGAACAAAGGAGATTTCTGAGGACCTCACAAAAAGAGTTGTTGATGCTCATCAGGCTGGAAAAGGTTACAAAACCATCTCTAAAGAGTTTGGACTCCACCAATCCACAGTCGAACAGATTGTGTACAAATGGAGGAAATTCAAGACCATTGTTACCCTCCCAAGGAGTGGTCGACCAACAAAGATCACTCCAAGAGCAAGGCGTGTAATAGTCGGCGAGGTCACAAAGGACCCCAGGGTAACTTCTAAGCAACTGAAGGCCTCTCTCACATTGGCTAATGTTCGTGTTCATGAGTCCACCATCAGGAGAACACTGAACAACAATGGTGTGTATGACAGGGTTGCAAGGAGAAAGCCACTGCTCTCCAAAAAAAACATTGCTGCTCGTCTGCAGTTTGTTAAAGATCACGTGGACAAACCAGAAGGCTATTGGAAGAATGTTTTGTGGACGGATGAGACCAAAATAGAACTTTTTGGTTTAAATGAAAAGCGTTATGTTTGGAGAAAGGAAAACACTGCACTCCAGCATAAGAACCTCATCCCATCTGTGAAACATGGTGCTGGTAGTATCATGGTTTGGGCCTGTTCTGCTGCATCTGGGCCAGGACGGCTTGCCTTCATTGATGGAACAATGAATTCTGAATTATATCAGAGAATTCTAAAGGATAATGTCAGGGCATCTGTCCATGAACTGAATCTAAAGAGAAGGTGGGTCATGCAGCAAGACAACGACCCTAAGCACACAAGTCGTTCTACCAAAGAATGGTTAAAGAAGAATAAAGTGAATGTTTTGGAATGGCCAAGTCAAAGTCCTGACCTTAATCCAATCAAAATGTTGTGGAAGGACCTGAAGTGAGCAGTTAATGTGAGGAAACCCACCAACATCCCAGAGTTGAAGCTGCTCTGTATGGAGGAATGGGCTCAAATTCCTCCAAGCCGGTGTGCAGGAATGAGCAAAAGTTACTGGAAACGTTTAATTGCAGTTATTGGGGGGGGGTCACACCAGATACTGAAAGCAAAGGTTCACATACTTTTGCCACTCACATATATGTAATATTCAATCATTTTCCTTAATAAATAAATGACAAAGTATAATATTTTTGTCTCATTTGTTTAACTGGTTTCTCTTTATCTACTTTTAGGATGAGTATATATGGTAGTTAAAAAATTCCAAAAATAGTGTTTAATAATGTTTATTTAGTATTCTTTGCAACAATGATGCAGCACATTTGTTAGAAAAAGTGGTAATGGTGTTTTTGATACTGTAAACACAGTAGATTACTGATATACAAATATTCATAACATAAAATTTAAGTATAATGAAGATATTTCTTTGCTAAATAAATGTTACCAGCGATCACCATTCACCCTTTAAAAATGTAAAATGTAGGGAAATATTAAATATGGGCTCTGCTGTACTAAGAAATCTAAAGTTACTTATGTATGCAAAATCAAGGCTGATATTATAATCTTAAATGATTGCAATGTAAGATTAAGAAGTTAATGTCAACACCACTTGACAGTTCAGTTGTTCCTGGTGTATAAACACTGCCACTCATGTGCGTCTGAGGATCGCCATCTAAGCTCTTCCCAGGTATGCAATACCACCCCAGACCAGGGGGTGGCGCTGTTGCTAACAGACTTCTCCTTCTCTTTGTTCCACATCCTGGAGAAACCTCCCAGTGAGGGCAACTGATTCCGCCCCTCCTGGTCCCAGAGCTTCAAAAGGAGACGTCATTGACCAAGGAGCCCCCAGCTAAAGAATAATTCAATGGCAGAACTTAACAAATAGAGGTCACTTGACCATGTGGCATTTGTTTTGATTATCGTTTTCACGCCACCTAGCGTTGTTTTTGTTTAAAAATGCATTACTAAACGGGGAGGGCTGTGTTGGCACCCCAAACTACTTCTGGTTTTGTTGAACTTTCTTCACAATGTATTAAATTCAACAAGTTCAAGAAGCATTTAGATATCAGCACGTTGTTACATGCTGCTACCGGAGTCATTCCTTGTGCAGTGGCGCCCCCTGTTGATGAGGGAAGTATTGTAACAAAGGGTGCACTCGTTTAAAAATGCTGATTTTCAGTGTGCATTCGTCATCAATATAATGAACTGTTATGTTCAAGCAGGCATCCATAGTTCTGCTCAACCACAAATCGAATCAGAATTATTATTATTATTATTATTATTATTATATGACAGTGCTTAGTGAATGTGTTATCATGCATAGGATCCATCTTTAAGACTCTAGTGAGATAAGCAGTTCCATCCCCTAACAAATGGGCACTGTCAACAGTATTTTCTCTTTTCCCCCATAGCATTGAAAAGTCACCTAAAGATGATGTCTAGCTCCAACCCCAAGCTTCGGAGAAGACCCTGCAACTTTCTGGTGCCAACAATATATAAAAAAAGTGTGGTGTCAGACTTTGACCCTCTAGAGAGGAGAACAGAGCAGCAAATCCAAAGTGTTTCGCAAGATGTGGCTCTTAAGATTGTGCAATGGCGCCCCCCGTTGTTGAGGGGAGTATTGTCAAAAGAGGTGCACTCATTTAGAAATGCTGATTTTCAGTGTGCATTCCTCATCAATATAATGAACTGTTATGTTCAAGCAGCCATCCATAGTTCTGCTCAACCACAAATCGGTCGTAATTGCATAAGGTGCCACTTGTTTCAGATCCACTTGAACTTTTGTCCAATATTTAGAATAAAGTAAAGGCAACATAATGTCAGGGGAATAATTACAGGAGGGGATGGCTTCTGTAATCCTTTGTTGCACACAGTTTTAATCAGAGCCTTTGATAAATGAAACACAATGACTGTTGTCTGCGGTGAGTTGGCACCCTGCCCGGGATTGGTTCCTGCCTTGTGCCCTGTGTTGGCTGGGATTGGCTCCAGCTGACCCCCATGACCCTGTGTTCGGATTCAACAGGTTGGAAAATGGATGGATGGATGGATGACTGTTGTTATTTGAATTTGCCGTCTGCACCCTGTTGTATACGGACATGCGTCATACAGGTAACATTTATCTGTGTCGTGGATCAAACATTGCTGGGACTTGGTGCTGCTTGCTTAGCTTTCACACACGCTTCATACTGAACTATGTGGTTGAGTTTTAAATAGCTCTAGAAATGTTTGCCTGAAGTGGTTCAACATTTTGCACAGTGTTCCTCTGAAAACAAAATATTTTCAAATTTTAGACAAATCTCTTCATTTTGGTACTTAAACATCTAAAAAGTGTTAGGTGATCTACAGTACGTTCTACATTAATCATACTTCTCAATGTTTCTGGTAATTGCTGCAAACACAGAAGAAATATATTCACACATTTTTAAAAGATGTTCTTTGGGATCAGAAACCGCAAAATGCATTCAACACTTTGCATGTAGTTAGTCTAAAGATAATGAGTGCCACCTTTACACCAACTCCAGAACAGGCCACCCACCTGAAGCTAACCTGTACTTGGATGGGAGACCCACCAGGAAAAGCTTGGGTTGCTGCTGGAAGAGGTGATGGCGAGGCCAGCAGGGGGCGTTTACCCTGTGGTGTGAATTTGGATGCCAATGCCCCAGTGCAGTGACAAGGACACTGTGCTGTAAAAAAAATGACGCCATCCTTCAGATGAGACTTAACATTATATATGGTCATACAGTAAAAGATCTCTGGGCATCCTTTGTAAAGAACAGGGTGTATCCCAATGTTCGGGCTAAATCGCCCACCATGGCCTGGTCATTCTGGCCCCCAAATCATCCTCTGTCTCTAATGTCTCTCACCCCTTCACCATCTAGCAGCTAACATGTGGTGAGCATAGAGGTTAGGAGCACACACTGATACAGTGCATTGCCGCACCCACCACATGCCAAACCAACTTAGGACACCAGTGCAGCAATGCAGCACCACACTAGTTCAGATGGAATAGAACAGTGTAAGGTTTTGTATGGTGGCTGGAGTGCCAATTCTGCCATACTGGCACAAAATTGGATGCTATCACCTCATCCCAACGATGTGGTGGTTGAAGTGGCTCCCCACTCCCTACGTAAGGGGCTTTGAGTAGTAAGACAAGTGCCACATAAATGTAAAGAATTATTATTATTATTATATGATAGTGCTTAGTGAATGTGTTATCATGCATAGGAACCATCTTCCAGGCTCTAGTGAGATAAGCAGTTCCATCCCATAATGAATGGACACTGTCAATGGTATCTTCTCTTTCCCCCATAGCATCAAAAAGTCACCTAAAGATGATGCCTAGCTCGACCCCCAAGCCTCGGAGAAGACCCTGCAACTTTCTGGTACCAACAATATATTAAGTGTGGTGTCAGACTTGGACCCTCTAGAGAGGAGAACAGGGCATCAAATCCACAGCTCCAAATCCAAAGTGTTTTGCAAGATGTGGCTTTTAAGATCCATATTTTTGTTTCCTTTTCTCTGCTGTAGGGCTGTGTATTTGTTATAACTAAATGGGGATTCCTAGGTGGCACCCCAACTTTTTGACAATGAACGAGTGCCTGTGTTCATTTTCTATTTAGAAACTGGGAAAGCTCAACCTCTCACAAAATAGGAGTAGTGAAAAAAAAAATACATCAATCGTCACTTTCCACAATTGCTATACCGAGGGAGTCATACTTAACATACGATACGGAGCAGGTTTTTTTCTGTCAGGCTAAACCCACCGTAATCAACTGTAAGCCCCCTGTGCTGAGTGCTAATTCAATCGCTAGTCAATGTGAGCTGCTTGAAATAAATCTTTAGAGGACAAGGACAATGCAAAACCTTTTGATTCTGATGCAATTACAGCACTTCCAGGCCGGTGGCACAAGTGCATTGAGAAGGGTGGAGACTCCATTGAGAAATGACAATATCAGTTTTGTGAAGGTTCGTTCCATTTTCTGATAAATTCCACTTTCCAGCTTTAGCTTTACTCCCCCTTGTAGCTAAGATCATTAGTGGCCTTAAATGAAAAAATGATATGGAGAGATAATCCATACTCTTTGGTGAGGCTGGAACAACTGGCCGAAGGTATTAGGAATAACATGTGATCCACGAAGAAAGATAAGAAATTTGACAAACAAAAGGAGACCATTCAGTCCATTTGTCATTTGTTTGTTTAGCTCATAGCTAAGCTGTCCCAACATCTCCTCCAGATGCTTCTTAAAGTTTGTCGAGGTTTCTGCTTTAACTCCATGGCCTGGTGGTTTGTTTCAGAGTCCCACAACTCTTTGTGCTTCCTGACTCCAGTCTTAAATACACTTCCTCTTAATTTCTACTGATGTCCTCGAGTGTGTGATTCACTCTTAAGCTGAAAGTTAAAGGTCAGGAGTAAGACCAGCAAAGATGTATGGAGATCAGACATGGGCAGTAAAGGAAGTGCAACAGAAGAAGTCAGAAGAGCCAGAAATGAGAATGTTCTGATGGATGTGTGGAGTTACAAAAAAAGGACAGAATGAGAAATGAGACAATCAGAGGTACAACAAAAGTGGAAGAGATAATTAAGAAAGTAGAGGAAAGGAGGCTGAAGTGGTATGGACATGTGAGGAAGAGAGACAATGAGGATGTGTGCAAATGAATGATGGGAATGGAAGTCCAGGGGAAGTGGTTGTTTGGTGAACTGTGTTGTGTTGTGTTGTGTGCAGGATTTAAAGACAAATAAAACGTGTGTGCTTTTGGACATTCTGAGTCCGTGTGTGTCTGTGTCCGGGGCTAATCTTGTACAAGATATAATAAAAGTCAGAGAGATATCTAAGAAAATACCAGCAGGCTGAAGTGGTATGGACAAGGGATGAGGAGAGACCAGGAGTATGTGGGCAAAAGAGTGATGGGAATGGAAGTCCAGGGGAAGTGAAAGTGAGGGAGACCAAAGCAGAGGTGGACGGATAAAGCAGAAGAAGACCTGAAAGAAAAGGGCCTGACTTGTGAAGAGGTGTAGGACCGAGCTGTTTGGAGAAGGATGATCAAGCACACCCACCCCACATAGAAGGGGAAAAAGAGGAATGTAGATTTGGCAAAAAACGAAAATGTGGAGATGAATGTGTGAAGTTAAAAAGAACAACAGAATAAGAAATGAGACAACTAGAGATATAATAAAAGTCAGAGAGATATCTAAGAAAATAGCAGCAGGCTGTAGTGGTATGGACATGGAATGAGGAGAGACCAGGAGTATGTGGGCAAAAGAGTGATGGGAATGGAAGTCCAGGGTAAGAGAAAGTGAGGGAGGCCAACGCAGAGGTGGATGGATAAAGTAGAAAAAGATCTGAAGGAAAATGGTCTGACTGGGGAGGAGGTGTAGGACCGAGCTACATGGAGAAGGATGATCAAGCACACCCACCCCACATATAAGAGGAAAAAGACAAATGTAGGTGTGGCAAAAAGCGAAAATGTGGAGATGAATGTGTGAAGTTACAAAGAACAACAGAATAAGAAATGAGACAACTAGAGATTGTGATGGATGGCCGGGGATCTTGCTCGGACAGCATACCCTTTTGAAGAGAAGACCGGGGGAATGGACATACTACCAGCAGTACCTCCCCCGGGACACGAGAGGACAGCCCCCTTGGTTTACATTGAGGCCATGGAATTGAAGCTCAGTAGCTCAACCCGGTGGGGGTCCGTGGACACCTCCAGTGGGTGCCTGGACAGATCTAGAGTGAGTCTGGGCATGCAGCACTTCTGCCACACCCAGAAGTGCTGCCATAAGAGGAGCGGAGTTCCTATGCAGCACTTCTGCCACACCCGGAAGTGTTGTCGGACGTCAATCGGCAGACACCTGGAGCACTTCCGGGTGCAGTATATAGGAGGCTGCCTCACTCCATTCGGGATGCCAGCGTCAGGTGGAAGGTGGACGAAGCTTAGGAGGAAAGGAGTAGAGGCGGCAGAAGAAAAGATACAGAGTTAGTGTGGTTGGTGAACTGTGTTGTGTGCAGGATTTAAAGACAAATAAACGTGTGTGCTTTTGGACATTCTGAGTCCATGTCTGTCTGTGTCCGGGGCTAATCTTCTACAAGATATAATAAAAGTCAGAGAGATATCTAAGAAAATACCAGCAGGCTGAAGTGGTATGGACATGGGATGAGGAGAGACCATGAATATGTGGGCAAAAGAGTGATGGGAATGGAAGTCCAGGGGAAGGGAAAGCGAGGGAGGCCAACACGGAGGTGGATGGATAAAGTAAGAGAAGATCTGAAAGAAAAGGGCCTGACTTGTGAAGAGGTGCAGGACCGAGCTGTTTGGAGAAGGCTGATCAAGCACACCCACCCCACATAGAAGGCGAAAAAGATGAATGTAGATGTGGCAAAAAACAAAAATGCGGAGATGAATGTGTGAAGTTACAAAGAACAACAGAAAAAGAAATGAGACAACTAGAGATATAATAAAAGTCAGAAAGATATCTAAGAAAATAGCAGCAGGCTGAAGTGGTATGGACATGGGATGAGGAGAGACCAGGAGTATGTGGGCAAAAGAGTGATGGGAATGGAAGTCCAGGGGAAGGGAAAGTGAGGGAGGCCAACACAGAGGTGGATGGATAAAGTAAGAGAAGATCTGAAAAAAAAGGGTCTGACCGGGGAGGAGGTGCAGCACAGAACTGTATAGAGAAGGTTGATCCAGCTCACCCAGAAGTGGGAACGGATGAAGAGGAAGACGAAGAAAAAAAACAATGTTGAAAGGCCAATAGTGCTATCTGGGAAGGTTTCTATGTGAACATCTTCTACCAGTGAGTGCATCACACTAAATCCTATCGTTGTCTTCCACCTTATATTTTGTATGACATATCATCCAGGGTCAAAAGAAAAATAAAAGCTTGTTTAATAATGTGCACGATATTAACATAGACACCGTGCAATTAGAACCCTTTAATAAACAGACTCTCCGAAATGGCAGAGGGTCTGCAACCTTCGAGCTGCTGAAAGAATAAATGTAGACATTGATAATTTGAGCAGCAAATGCTGAAACAATTGGTCAGATGGAAGATTTTCTTGTGATGCTAATGAGTGAGGGCTGTTGTGAGTAAATTATCTTAATGTAATCATTTACCAGTCATCAAATTACATTTACATCATCTCAGGCTTGGAGGGCCGATTGCAGTGCTGCAGGGAAACAGGAAACACTACAGTAACCAGATTGGGAAAGCAATGACATTAGGCACAAATTAAATTACACATCGAAAATATAAAGAACAGACACTCATTACCCCACTGATGACGGGCGGCCTCTGTGCCGTATTAATAAGGGCACTGAAGTTAAAATGCATTCCTGCTTTATC
This sequence comes from Polypterus bichir lapradei, assembly GCA_026402145.1. Lineage (NCBI taxonomy): Eukaryota > Metazoa > Chordata > Cladistia > Polypteriformes > Polypteridae > Polypterus > Polypterus bichir. Next base: position 8,907,644 of record JANRMT010062852.1, read on the forward strand.
TAAAAAATCCCCTTTTCAATTTTCTTAAGAGGATGTTTGCTCTTATAAATTCAGCCTACACTGTTTTAGACAGAGTGACATCGCAGCCAGGGTTGGTGTCTGCCTTGCTTCCATTTCTAAGGCTCCATGTGGCCCAGAAAGGAGTTCAGGAAATGGATAAATTACATATGGATGAATGTCGCCCTATTGCATTGATGGTGTGTGGAAGAAAAATGTTTTAATAGACAGCGCCCACTAGAATGCCCCATTGTAAGCACTTAAACACAGGCAGGAGAAAGCGTCAGTCATTATTCTTTATCTAAATATTTTATTAGCCAGCGTTGCAAAGAAAAGAGCGTCCTCTGCGCTAGAGCTATACAATTCATTGATTAGATCACTACCTAAAAAGGAATTCATCACATAATCAGAAAACTTTTAACATGATCAGTTACATCCAGTTGCTAACGGGACATGATACCTTAAATAACTTCAATTAACCCCGTCCACTAGGTTGATTAGGAAGTCCTGTTAGCTTATAGGGGTACGTGACTTTTTAAAAGAATTGTTATTATTCTTATTTTAAGAGACTAGGGGGCTCCACCCCCTGCTCACTCTGCTCACCAACCCTCATGCGGGCACTATGTGCCAACCACTTCGTGTCTGTGCTGCTTGCGTATGGGTAAGTGGATGTACAATTTAAACTGATTGTTATTTTCATGGAAACTGTTACATATGCATAATAGAACTAACAATTTTACATAATAGAGTGTAATTAACCATAGAAGAAAAATAGTAATAAATTGAAAGAAAATTATGTTTCATGTTGCGTTAGAGGTATTCGTTGAGTTATACGTTTTTGTTCTGTTTGGCTTTGAAATGAACATGCAAATACTTTTTAAACTTCTGTATTTGATATCTCCCCTAAGTATCTATCTATCTATCTATCTATCTATCTATCTATCTATCTATCTATCTATCTATCTATCTGTCTCCGTCTTTCGAAACTATTATCACTGACAATTCATCACATGTTGGTTTATCATATATGCTAGTGTGATCTTTCGGACTCATATAGAAATCCAAGAAAACTTCTTTGTCTGTGTTTTACAGATACATTTCATGTAAAGTGTGATACTTTTGGACGTATGGATTTGTATCCATTATTGGCTGTAGAATTTCTAATATGTCCGATCGTTTAACTCTTTCGATTCTGTGTTGCATCGCTTCTCCGTGATCATAATTATAAACCTGACTGAACTGTGGTTTCTTCGAAATTAAACTTGTAGTAGCTTTAATTGTTGCAGGACCACAGAGTCTTATAGTGTATGGTCTTGAATCGTGTAAATCTACGTTTTGAGCATTGAATGTTGCAATCGCAAACAGATTATTGTAAATTCAGATATTTTGCCTGTAGTGTTTGTGGATTTCTCTTTCACCAAACAACCAATCTTTTAATTCTCGCGGATACGCCTCTTCACTGGGAAGAAACACTACTTTTCCCTGATGGCAACACAAATTAGACGATCTACACGTCTCCGACTTAAACTTTAATGCCGAACAATATCTATATACTTCTGTCATATCACCAACGTCCATATATTCAATCTCTTTTCGCTGTTCCGTTATTTCACCAAGTAATAATTTCCATTTGCTAGTGCTAATGCGATCTTTACTATCAGTTTTTTGAGACTTTCGAATTTTAGTACTTTCATAATCCCTAACCTGCTCTGCATGTGTATCACGCCAGCATGGACTTTAAATGAGGAAAACGTAAAAATGTATAAGAGCTGAGAGCGCAGGAACTGTGTCTGACAAAGGCATTCACACGAATGAGAGTTCAGTGGACCTTAGGCGTTTTTGAAAATGGTTTAGAGGAGGGCGGGACTTTACAAAATCTCTTGGTAAAAAGTCTCGTCTCAAGATTTCCTTTTATAATAGAGAGATGTGTTAATGCTCGTGAAATTTTTACCTGTTCTTCCTGTTTTCTTATGGTTTGTCGAACAATGGTCTAATTTATAATCCAGCTGGGTACATCAACAGAAAACTTGGCACTAAGCAAAAATACAGAAGAATGATTATACCTTAAAATATAACTTTTTCTCTGTGTTAACGAAAAATAGAAAAAAATACATTTATCATAGTGAATAATAAAATAACAGCTTCAGCCTTTAAACATAAGCTCAGAAGGATATAAGACTCGGCACATGCTAGGTGCACATTGGACCAGGGTTGAAATTCAACTCTTACAGGTGGTACATGGGTTAACATTGGCTCATCACAGCTCGGTGAGACTGGGTTTGAATGCAGTCTTCTCCCCATGTATGTGCTCTCTAAATTATAATAATAATTCTTTGCATTTATATAGCGCTCAGCAATTGCAGGTTAAGGGTGTTGCTCAAGAGCCCAACAGAGCAGAGTCCCTATTGGTATTTATGGGATTCGAACTGGCAACCTTCCAATTGCCAGGGCAGATCCCTAGCCTTAGAGCCACCACTCTGCCGTTTTTCCATTTCTTTCATAATTATCCGTTTTTCTCTCACAATTCATAGACTTACATTTTTGTCATCTCTAAGTTGACCAGACGCGCTGTCTGAGATGGATTCAATTCTATATCTGTTAGATACGAGAAATGGTTCATTGTCATACAACTCTGGATTAGATTAAATAAATTCAAAAAACTGATGAATAAAGTGCAGCACATCCTTGCTATCTGTGGCTTATCCGCACTTTTAAAAGTGTAACCCATTTCACAATACCTGTGGTCTACATACGCCTATGCACAGCTATGCACAGTAGAAACAGACATTCTTAGAGGCCCATCGTGCAGAGGTGGCACATGAGACAGAGCAATTACATGTCTATGACTTTCTTAGATTAACCGGAGCTGCGTTTTCACAACACTGAAAGGATCAATGTGTGTCGACTATGCACCATTCATGAAGGAAAGCAGGACATGTAATTGTTCCCGGCAGATGAGGAATTACAAGGAACTGCACATCATTAGTCCGCACTGATTATGTCCTTGCCATTTGTGCCCACTGGATGGTTTAGTGAGTTCCTTGGATCTGCCCAGCTGTGGTCACTCGCTGAGTGCTGAGAAGATAATCAAACTTGACTATCTAGGGAAAGCTGTTTCTTAAACTGTATATTCTTACAATCCAATATGGTCTTTCTTAGTGTCTTTGAGACCCAGTCTATAATGAACAGGACTGGATTAACCATCAAGCAAAATAAGCCCGTGCTTAGGGCATCAAGGGAAGGGGGGGGGGGGGGGGCACCACAGAAATTTTCCATTCCATATGGTGCAAAACTGCAGATAAACCAGTTTCCACAAAAGGGGGCTCCCACATTAAATGAAAAAAAATACACGCACACATACATATATATATGTCTATCCATCCATTATCCAACCCGCTATATCCTAACTACAGGGTCACGGGGGTCTGCTGGAGCCAATCCCAGCCAACACAGGACATAAGGCAGGAAACAAACCCTGGGCAGGGCGCCATCCCACCACAGGACACACACACACACACACACACACCAAGCACACACTAGGGACAATTTAGGATCGCCAATGCACCTAACCTGCATGTCTTTGGACTGTGGGAGGAAATCCACGCAGACATGGGTAACGCATGCAAACTCCATGCAGGGAGGACCCGGGAAGCGAACCCAGGTCTCCTTACTGCGAGGCAGGAACAAATCCCGGGCAGGGCACCAGCCCACCGCAGGGCACACACACACACACACCAAGCACACACTAGGGACAATTTGGGATCGCCAATGCACCGAACCTGCATGTCTTTGGACTGTGGAAGGAAACCCACGCAGACACGGGGAGAACATGCAAACTCCATGCAGGGAGGACCTAAGAAGCGAACCCAGGTCTGCTAACTGCTACCACTGTGCCCAGGAGGACCGGAGGAAGCCCTCCTCCAGACCACAAGCGCACAACCGCCCTGGTTGCGCTGGGGACCACAGGTGCAGAGCTTGGAAGCTCAACCCTGTAGGGACCCATGGTCACCACCAGGGGGCGCCCCGGTGCCTGGAGAGCCCTGGACCTCAGCACTTCCGCCACACCAGAAAGTGCTGGGGTGAAGACAACCAGGGACATCCGAGTACTTCCGGGAATGCAGCCGGCACTTCCGCCACACTGGGGCGTGTTGGTGGGAGATAGCCGGAACACAACTGGAGCACATCCGGGTGCTTATAAAAGGGGTTGCCTCCCTTCGTGTGATGACTGTAGTCGGGCGAGGAGTGGACGAAGTCTGACTGGAGAGGTGTGGAGGTGGCCTGAAGGAGAAAAGGCACTGTAGAGAGAGGCCTGGACTTTGGGGGATTGGTGCTGGAGGCACTTGGTTGTGCAATGTGTGTGATGGGTGACAAAACAATGTCTGTCTGTCTGTGTCCGCGGCTCGTTCCACATTATATATATATATATATATATATATATATATATATATAT
>JANRMT010062852.1:8956177-8968027 GCA_026402145.1 Polypterus bichir lapradei
TATCTATCTATCTATCTATCTATCTATCTATCTATCTATCTATCTATCTATTGTCACACATGTGCGCATGAGAGGCAGTCTAAGGGCTTTGCTGAGGATAACAACAGAGACTGGGGTTGATGAGCAGCACTAATGCCATTTCTCCCTTTTTCACTGGCCTTCAGAAGGGAAGACTGCTTAAAACCCTGCCTACTTCCGGTTCCAGACCACACCCTTCTACTGACCTCACTTCCCTTACTATTCCACCTCTTCCTGCCAATAAAGTAAAAGTTAAAGAACGAACCCACCACTCACTAGATCAGTCGATCCATGACTCAGTCTTTCATGTTTATTCTCGAGCGTATTGTTCTGGTAGCGACAATATACTGGTTGGACTCCCCAAATATCTCTATGATAAAAAAAAAAATTTTGGAAGGTTGGAAGGAGACGAGATGTGATTTTCTCAGAGAGACACTTTCACGTCCTGCGAGATGAGTCTTTGTGCCAAGATATTTAACCAGCGCCCGGGGCTGGAAATAAAAAACAAAAAGTAGATAACAAAGTAGAACGTCGTAAAGAATTCAAAAATATTGGTGTGGTACACATGCAGAGCAGGTTAGAGATAATGGAAGTATGAAAATTCAAAAGTCTCAAAAAAAGGATAGTAAAGATCGCATTAGCGCAAACAAACGGAAATTATTACTTGGTGAAATAACGGAACAGCGAAAAGAGATTGAATATATTGTAAACTTTAAGTCGGAGAAGTGTAGATCATCTAATTCCTGTTGCCATCAGGCAAAAGTATTGTTTCTTCCCAATGAAGAAGCCTATCCATGAGAAGTAAAAAATTGGTCGTCTGGTGAAATTGAAATCCCGCGAGAGAAAATTGTAAGCCCTGTGAGACAAGACTTTATGCAAAGAGATTCAGAAAAGTCCTGCCCACATCTAAAATATTTACAACCACACACACGTTTCAATCATTTCTCATTCGTGTGAATGCTTTTGTCAGACGCAGTTCGTGTAGAAAGAAAGAAACGATATTCACGCACGGGCAGTTAAACATTGCGTTGTCACAATGTAATTCCAATCACAGAATCAAAATTCAATCCGATATTGATGAAAAGGTCAAAGCGAAAAGAGATTGAATATATGAACATACTGTAGGTGATATGACAGAAGTGTGCCGCGCGAGATGCAGATAACGCAGCATGGCAGCAGCAGTAGCAAGCCAGCAGCTCATCGAGCAAAGAGGAGGTAAAAAAATGTATTTGTTTCCCATTGTATTGCTGTTTAAGAGGGGGTTTGGGAGGAGCGACCGCGTCTCCTTGGGGTGCATTCAGCCCGCCTCTTCACAATGCGAGCAGCAGAGACGCAAAGTGGCTGGCATGTAGCACAGCCCGGTGGGGTTGGCGAGTGAAGCGAGCAAGGGGCGAAGCCACCTACTCTTTATAATTGTTCTGTTCTCTTGTTTACACCATGTTTGGAATATCATTTGTTTTTCATGAAAATAATTTACAAATGTAGTATGAAGGACGAAACATGACTTAAAACTAAACAAATGAATAAATATATCTTTGCATTAATAAATAAAAAAGTAAATAAATTGTTGGTAGAAATAAATAAATAAATCATGGGCATAAATAATTAAATAAATAAGAGTTATTTATTATATATGGAGGATGAAACTTAACTTAAAAGTAAGCAAATAAATAAATAAATACATTCATAAATATACTGCTCAAAAAATTAAAGGACCACTTTTTAATGAGAGTATAGCATCAAGTCAATGAATCTTGTGGGCTATTGATCTGGTCAGTTAAGTAGCAGAGGGGCTTGTTAATCAGTTTTAGCTGCTTTGGTGCACTAGAGGGGCAACAATGAGACGACCCCCAAAACAGAAATGAATGGTTTAACAGGCGGAGGGAGGCCACTGACATTTTTCCCTCCTCATCTGTTTTGTTACTCATCATTTGGTATTTGGCTACGGTCAGTGTCACTACTGGTAGCATGAGGCCATACCTGGACCCTACAGAGCTGGCACAGGTAGTCCACCTTCTCCAGGATGGCAGGCACATCAATACGTTTCATTGCCAGAAGGTTTGCTGTGTCACAGTCTCAAGGGAATGGAGGAGATTCCAGGAGACAGGCAGTTACTCGAGGAGAGCTGGACAGGGCCCCTCATAGAAGGTCCTTCACCCATCTGCAGGACCCATTGGTATCTGCTCCTTTGGGCAAGGAGAAACAGGATGAGCACTGCTAGAGCCTACAAAATGACCTCCAGCAGGCAGGTCACTGGTGTGAATGTCTCTGACCAAACAGTCAGACTTCATGAGGGTGGCCTGAGGGCCCAATGTCCTCTAGTGGGCTCTGTGCTCACTGCCTAGCACCATGGAGCTCGATTGGCATTTGTTATAGAATACCAGAATTGGCAGGTGCACCACTGGTGCCCTGTGCTTTTCACAGATGAGAGCAGGTTCACCCTGAGCACACATGACAGATGTGAAAGGGTCTGGAGAAGCCGTGGAGAACGTTATGCTGTCTATAACATCGTTCAGCATGACCGGTTTGGTGCGGGGTCAGTGATGGTCTGCGGAGGCATATCCATGAAGGGACGCACAGACCACTACAGGCTAGACAATGACACCTTAACTGCCGTTAGGTATCGGGTTGAAACGACTGTACCCATTGTCAGACCCTATGCTGGTGCAGTGGCACCTGGGTTCCTCCTGTTGCATGACAATGCCCTGCCTCATGTGGTGAGAGTATGCAGGCAGTTCCTGGAGGATGAAGAAATTGACACCATTGACTGACCCCCACGCTCACTTGCCCGACCTCAATCCAATAAAACACCTCTGGGTGAGACATTATGTTTAGGTCTATCCAATGTCACCAAACATGGTCACTCTTCAGTTCCTCATTATGGTTTACTTTAAGGTGGCAAAATTTTCCTCTGTTTTTGATAACAAATGCTGGCCAAACCTCTTCGAGAGACATCCTGCCATGATGGAATTTTCCACCGCATTTCTTGACTCTGGTATATGAAGAGGACTGATCGTCGGACTCGCTGAATGAATATGCAAGCGGGTATTTTTCTCTAATGTACGACATTTAGTGACAGCACGATTATTCATTTTGTGGCATCCACATTGACTTGGCTCTGAAACAAGAATGAAACACTGAAAAGCAGAAATGCTTCAAACTTGAAACTCACGTATTTTAGGACATAAGAGCTCTTTTGGATACCGCAGAGCACCAGAGAAGTCCTTTGTCAGCTTCAGGCTAAAACTTTCGCTAGAAAAAGTTATGAAGAAAGATTAAAAGAGCTGAACATTTTCAGCTTAAGCAAAAGGAGATTAAGAAGAAGCATGATTGAAGTGTTTAAAATTATGAAGGGAATTAGTACAGTGGATCGAGACTGTTATTTTAAAATGAGTTCATCAAGAACACGGGGACACAGTTGGAAACTTGTTAAGTTTAAATTTCACACAAACATTAGGAAGTTTTTCCTTGCACAAAGAACGATTGACACTTGGAATAAGCGACCAAGTAGTGTAATAGGCAGGAGAACTTTAGGGACCTTCAAAACTTGACTTGATGTTATTGGAATTGAGTAGATAGGACTGGCAAGCTTTGTTGGACTGAATGGCCAGTTCTCATCTAAATTGTTCTAAAGTTCTAAAAAAATGGAGTACAAGTGCGTGAACGAGAGGAAAGGTGATAGAAGTGTGCGACTGCAAAGAGCAGGGGTGGTGAAGATAGACGGATTTAAATACTTGGGTTCATTGTTCTAATGTTCTAGATCTTCCAGTCATATGCTGTATATACTCTGAATTCCAAAAGTATTCAGACCCCCTTCACTTTCTGCACACTTGTTTGTGTTGTACATTCAATTTTCAATGGATACTTTTTACCCAGCAATCTACACTCCTTAGCCCATAATGACAAAGTGAACACACGTTTTCACAGAGATTTAATACAAATCAAAAACTCTTACTCCTGTAAGCATTCAGATCCCTTTGCTGTGGCACTCCAGATCGTGCTCAGGTTCATCCCATTTGATTTCATTTTTTAATGTTTCTAGAACTTCACTTGTGGCAAACTGAATTGATTGGACATCGTTTAGAAAGGCACACATGTACCTGTGTATAGAAGGCCCTAAAAGTCACAAGTTGCATGTCAGGAGAAAAACCAAGCCAGGAAGTCCAAGAAACCTTCTGAGATCAAATGTGGTGAGTGGTGAATAAATAATAATGATTAAAATAATAATAATAATTCTTTACATTTATAAAGCACTTTTTATAGTCAGTAGCAGAGAGCCACTTCAACCACCACTAAGGTGTAGTATCCACCTAAGATGATGCGACAGCAGCCATTTTTGCACCAGTACAAACACCACACATTAGCTGTTAGGTGGTAAAGTGGCAGAGAAGTATGTAAGAGTTGTCCAGGATATGTACAAGGGAAGTGTGACCATGGAGAAGTCTATGGTAGGAGTGATGGAGGTGTGATTACATCAGGGATCGGCTCTGAGCCCTTTCTTATTTGCATTGGTGATGGACAGCCTGACAGACGAGATTAGACAAGAGTCCCCGTAGACTGTGATGTTTGCTGATGACATTGTGATCTGTAGTGAGAGTTAGGAGCAGGTTGAGGAGACCCTGGAGAGTTGGAGATATGCTGCAGAGAGGACAGGAATGAAGGTCAGTAGGACCACCAAGACAGAATACATGTGTGTGAATGACGGGGAGGTCAGAGGAATGGTGAGGATGCAGGGAGTAGAGTTGGTGAAGGTGGATGAGTTTAAATACTTTGGATCAACAGTACAGAGTAATGGGGATTGTGGAAGAGAATTGAAAAAGAGAGTGCAGGCAGGTGGAGTGGATGGAGGAGAGCGTCAGGAGTGATTTGTGACAGACGGGTATCAGCAAGAGTGAAAGGGAAGGTCTACAGGACGGTAGTGGGTTGGAGACGGTGGCACTGACCAAAAAGCAGGAGACAGAGCTGGAGGTGGCAGATTTGCATCGGGTGTGACGAGGATGGACAGGATTAGAAATGAGGACATTAGAGGGTCAACTCAGACTGGACATTGGGGAGACAAAGTCAGAGAGGCGAGATTGTGTTGGTTTGGACATGAGCAGAGTAGAGATGCTGAGTATATTGGGAAAAGTATGCTAAGGATAGAGCTGACAGGGAAGAGGAAAAGAGGAAGGCCTAAGAGAAGGTTTATGGATGTGGTGAGAGAGGACATGCAGGTGATAAGTGTGACAGAATAAGATACAGAGGACAGAAAGGTATGAAAGAAGAGGATCTGCTATGGCAACCCCTAACGGGAGCAGCTCAGAAACTAAACAGCTAACTTCAAGTCTTCTTCTTCTTCTTCTTCTTCTTTTGGCTGCTCCCATTTAGGGGTCTCACCACAGCAGATCATCTGTCTCCATCTGCCCCTGCCTTTTACATCATTTTCTGCCACATTGACTGCCTGAGGATGCAGAATGAGAATGAGAAACATATGGATAAGAAACAGCTAACTTAAAGTGCGTTACATAAGTAACATTTCATATTTACCCTCAGATATTAATATCCATTAACTTAGTATGTCTTTTAAAATAAAACCTCAGATGCTAAGCAGGTAGCGTAGCGTGTGTTATATACAGTTTAGTTCAAAGCCTAACTATTAAAGAATACTCTACAATCTCCTTACATAATACGCTACCGTGGCTGTCCATTTGTCTGTCCAGGATTTTAAATCACCCGTATCTCGCAGACCGTTTGACCTATTGACCTGAAATTTGACAGAGATATTAGAGACAGGGGATGATTAGGGGGCCAGAATGATTAGGCAGTGATGGGCAATTTTAGCCTGGACATTAGGATACACTCTACTCTTTAAGAAGGATGCCCAGGGGTCTTTTATTACCGCAATGAGTCAGGAACTTGATTTTATGTCTCCTCCGAACGACAGCACCACTTTAGCAGCACAGTGTCCCCATCACTGCACTGATGCATTGTGGGATAATGATTAATTACATTTATATAGAACTTTTCTCACTACACAAAGTGCTTAGACAGAGGGGATCCACTTCAGCCACCACTAATGTGTAGCACCCAGCCTTATGATGCCATTATTGTGCCAGAACACTTACCACACATCAGCTATTACATGATGAAGAGGAGAGAGAGAGAGAGCCAAGAGACAGTGAATGATTAGGGGGGCTAGAATGATTTAGCCAGGACAATGGGGTACACCCTACACTTTTCAAAAGATGCCCAGTGATCTTTTATGACCTCAGAGAGTAAGCACCTTGGTTTTACGTCTCATCAGACGGACAACACCATGTTTACAGCACAGTGTCCACGTCACTCCATTAGGGCACTGGAATCCACACGCACCAACACTTCACCAACACTTTTTCTAGCAGCAACCCAAACTTTTCCAAGATGGTCTCCCATCCAAGTACTGGCCAGGCCTGAACAGGCTGAGCTTCAGGTGGATGACCTCTTCTGAAGTGCACGTGGTATGGTTGCTGGATCAGGCATAGATCAAGGCAAGGGGAGGAAAATGTTTCTGAAGCTTTGAGTGATCCCAGGAGCACAGTGGCCTCAACAATTTTAATATGGAAGAATTTTGGGACCACCAGGACTCTTCCAAGAGTTGGTCATCAGGCCAAAATGATTAACTGGTCAAGTACGCCCTTGGTCAGGGAGGTAACCAGGAACACAATGGTCACTTTAACAGAGCTTCAGAAGTTCTCTGTTAAAATGGGAGAGCCTGTAGGAAGGATGGCCATCTTAGCAGCACTCCATCAATCAGACGCTTATTTATCAAGTGGCACTTAAAGGAAGAAAAAGATTCTCTGGTCTGATGAGAACAAAACTGAACTCTGTGGGCAGAACTCCACATTCTGTGTCTGGTGAAGAGCAGGCACTGCCTAATACCATTCTTATGGTGAAGGATGTTGGTGGTAGCTATTGGGGTGCAACTCGGTGGCAGGGACTGGGAGAAGGGACACAATTGAAGGAAGGGATGAATGCAGCCAATCACAGAGAAGTCCTTAAAGAAAACCTGCTCAAGAACGTACACAACCTCAGACTAGGGTTATGTCCCGACTTGGTAGGAAGACCTAATTCATTTCTTGAGTTAAACTGGGAAAAAGGAAAATAGATAAAAATGAAGTGACCCAGACCCAGACGTGAGGACCTTGATTTTATATCTCATCTGAACGATGGCACCATTTTAACAGCACAGTGTCCCCGTCACTGTACTGGGGCATTGTGGGATAATAATGATTAATTACATTTATATAGAACTTTTCTCACTACACAAAGTGCTTAGAAAGAGGGGATCCACTTCAACCACTGGCAAAAATCACAGTCAGTATTTGGGAAAGAAGTCAAAAACCAGACAAGACATGAAAATAATCAAGAGAAGTCAAAAAAAGGTTTAGAAGGTCTTAATCTGCAGATCAGATAGAGTCCAGTGCAAAATGCTGACCTTTTATCTGTTGATTAATTTGAGGTCACAACCCCGGGGACCACTCCCGTAGAAATATGGGACGTGACCCTGACATCTGTACACAAAATGGCTTCCATAATATGGAAAGGCGATTAGACCCCAAAATTCAACCCTAATCAATACAGGTGACTATTTACTTTTCAGTTTGATGATGACCCAGAGAAAACTACTAAAACAATGCTGAGGTGACTCTGTTACAGGTCTTTGACCATCCTTGATTGGTCCACCCAAAGCCCAGAGTTGAACCCCATAGAACATCTGTGGAAACACCTGAAGATGGGAGTTCACAGACACTTCCCATCCAGTCTAACAGAGCTTGAGGGGATTTGCCATGGAAGAATGGGATAAACTTCCCCCCATCCAGGTGTGCAATGCATGAAAAGATTTACCCCAAGAAGACTCAAAGCTGGACTTTTTGCCAAAGGGGGTTCTACAAAATACTGAATTAACACTTTGAGGGCTGAATATCTTTTTCCAAAAAAAAACTCACAAAGTGATGGTTTCACAGATAAAGCAACATAAAACATCTGTTGCTGTGTGCTATGGCTGCTATTGACTCGTGTTCGGCAGAAGCTAGTCCTAAATGCACTTTTCTCCAGTGTTCTCATGTAGGTGATTCACCCACATGTTGAAAGGATCCGAGCCTTTGAGGATTTTACAGACCTGGATGAGATCCTCACGCATTCACCTCTGCTCTGACTAAACAGGGTCAGTTCTCCAGGTCTGTCACAGTAGGACGTGTCCTTAAGTCCTGGGATGTTCTTGGTTGTTCTCCTCTGCACAGCTTCAAGTGCTGCTATGTCTTTTTTGTAGTGTGGTGACCAGACCTGCACATAACACTCCAGATGTGGTCTCACTAGTGTTTTATATGAAGGGAGATTCACTTGAAAGAGACCCCAAGTATTCTGCAATAACTCTCGCTAAGACGAAGCAATCTGAGCGAAACAACGAGCAATGTGATGATGTTGATGTGCATGATGTCCCTGCATCTGAGTATGTGATTCATTTGGGATTCACATAGGATCCACTTTATAAATGCCTTTGAAGATTTTGAGGACTTGGATGAGGTCCCTGCACAGTCTCTTCTCTTCGATGACTAAATAGGATTAGTTTTAAGAGTCTGTGAGAATATAAAATGTCCTTCAGTCCCATGATGCACCTGGTTGCTCACCTCTGCACAGCTTCAAGTGCTGCTATGTCTTTCTTGTAGTGTGGTGACCAGAACTTCACACACCACTCCAGACGAGGTCTTACTAGTGCATTATATGGTTTAAGTATAACGTCCTGTGTTTTATATTCGACAGTTTTTATGATATAGGGAGATTCACTTGAAAGAGGCCCCAAGTATTCTGTAATAACTCTCGCTAGGATGAAGCAATCTAAACAAAACAACGTTTAATGTGCTCCTCAGTATATGGAGCTTCGAACAAGCCGGGAAGTCCCTGCGTCTGAGTATGTGATTCACTTGTGATTAATGTGGGGTCCACTTTATAAATGCCTTTGAAGATTTTGAGGACTTGGATGAGGTCCCTGCACAGTCTCTTCTCTTCGATGACTAAACAGGATTCGTTTTCTGAGTCTGTGAGAATATAAAATGGAATTCAGTCCCATGATGCACCTGGTTGCTCACCTTTGCACAGCTTCAAGTTCTGCTATGTCTTTCTTGTAGTGTGGTGACCAGAACTTCACACACCACTCCAGACGAGGTCTTACTAGTGCATTATATGGTTTAAGTATAACGTCCTGTGTTTTATATTCAACAGTTTTTATGATATAGGGAGATTCACTTGAAAGAAGCCCAGAATATTCTGTAATAACTCTCGCTAGGATGAAGCAATCTGAAAGAAACAACGAGTAATGTGCTCCTCAGTATATGAAGCCGGGATGCCCCTGCGTCGGAGCGATGAGGTGGGCTCCGGACAGTCATCATGACGTTCAACTTCTGTTTGCCTACCGCCCATACCCCTTCACTCATTCACTCGACTTCTCATCAGGATGGTGGTGTACAGTATTGAGCAGCGCATCTTCATGGGAGAACCTATTGGGTCACCAATTCATTTAAGCCAGCAGGAGTGCATGGCGGGCTGGCTGCCTGGCTGTATTCATGCCGTAGGTGGGCGGTGGTGGCAGTCGCAGTGCAATGCAATCTGGGCTGTACCTCCTGTCATTGTAAGTAGTGGTCCTCCTGGACCAGCTACACCAGCATGTTAAGCACCACAGCCTGATGGGGACCGATCAGCTGATGCCGGTACCTCACTTACATCTCCAGCTCACTTGCATCAAAATCGGAGTCTGACAAGTGAGAGTCTGATTCAGCGATAATACGCAAAATGTCACCCGCGGAGTATTTTGCTGTGTGAATTCGCTTTGGTTTCTCGCCAGATGTCAATGCCATTTTAGGGTTTGTTTGCTCTTCGCTACTCATTCACGTTTAGGCAATCGAGGTCAAATCAATGAAGCTAACTTTCCTTCTAGCAATAAAATGAAACAGCAAGTTTTGTTGCAGTTTACAGCCGATTACTGTCCTCTACCCCTGAATTTCGACAAAAGTCGACATCTACCCCGAAAGAGATATGGATCTGCATATTTATATGATTTCAATTCAATTTTCAAATCTTTATGAAAACGTGTCGCTACGGGTTATTGAGTGTAAATTAATGGGCAAAAATATCAAATGTACCCATTATAAAAAGGCTCTATATCAGCACTGACCCTGGCACCGGAGGCACGTATAAAATGAACCAAAAAGATTTATTTTCTTCAGCTGAGGTCCACGTCTTCCCCGTGTCCCTCAGCCCTAACGCAGTCCCAAAACAGACCACAATAAAGCAAAACACCCCCACAAACACTCTTCTTCCTCCACTACTCCTCCCAGGCAGCTTCGTCCTCCTCCTCCCAACTCTGGCGCCCGAGTGGAGAAAGGTGCCCTCTTTCATAAGAACCCGGATGTGTTCCAGGTGCCCCTTGACAATCTTCTGGCGGCACTTCGTGGTGTGGTGGAAGTGCCACATGAGCACCCAGAAGCACTCCGGGTGTCCCTGGAATTCCTTCCGTCAGCACTTCTGAGTGTGCTGAAATCCAGGGCTCCACAATCCTGTGGAGACCCCCCTGTGGTGACCATGAGCCCCAGTAGGGTTGAGCTTCTATGCTCCGTTCCCATGGCCCCCATACAAACCAGGGCGCCAGGGCCCTCTCATGGCCCTGGGGAGGTATACTGTAGTTCCTCTCCGGGCCCTTCCAGGTTTCCCAGCTGAGCATAGCCCTCAGCCATCTGCCACACCATTTAAAATTCAATTTACAACACTATAAATTGTACACTTTTTTGAATCCACCGCATGCTGTCATGATGTGTGTGCTATATGCTTCCACAATATTTTTGAATCTTAAGGATAAGTGTTACAGCCATGTTAAGTACAAGGTGATGTGACGATTGGTTATCAAGGTACGGTACGCTAAGCTGGGGTCAGATAACTATGGAGTAGAGCAAAAAGAAACAGCATTGGACTGATTCGAGTGAAAATCAGCCCTCTGGTGACCAGTCGTCCATGGGGACAAAAGATAAAGTGACTATTTAGCCAACTGCACATCCAAACCTTAGAACATACAAGTGTGCAAGAATGACTTCAGCCGAAATATGCCTTGAGGTCTGTCAGCGCTTCCACCATTACTACCATCACCTTTGTGGTCCCAAGTCCAGGAAGTGTACAGAGTATGAGAAATACGGCTTGTTACTTAGACACTCACTCATAATTTTCTTTCAATCCCTGGCTGCTTTTTTTTTTAACATTAACGAGGTGTTTATCTTTTCTTTCATTCATTCATCCTTACCCTGCTAGCTGACAGGGAGCAGTGCTGGGACACATTACGCTCACAAATTACAAAATAATGATAGGGCATAGCTCAGGTTTCATTGTTTTCCTGGTCTATTCAATATCATTAAATCATGTTTCTCAATTTTGCCTGATAATAGAAACAATAGCTGATTGATGGCGCAATCAGAAGAGCCTACATATGAAAGAGTTGGCAATTAAAGTTGGGAACAACCTTGAAAAGGAAGAAACCGGATGCTGTAAGTGTCTCATGTGAAAATATATATATATGTACAATACAGGCCAAAAGTTTGGACACACCTCCTCATTGAATGTGTTTTCTTTATTTTCATGACCATTTACAGCACTCCATCACTCTCCTTCGTGGTCAAATAGCCCTTACACAGCCTGGAGGTGTGTTTGGGGTCATTGTCCTGTTGAAAAATAAATGATCGTCCAACTAACCTGACTTCTGCACAACACAACCCCATTGATAAAGCAAGAAATTCCACTAAATAACCCTGATAAGGCACACCTGTGAAGTGAAAA
>JANRMT010062852.1:8980128-9014814 GCA_026402145.1 Polypterus bichir lapradei
ATTGTTGCTACCTCTGATTGGTGAAACGGAGTCATGTGATTATTGTTACTATGTCTGTTTGGTGAAACGGAGTCATGTGATTATTGTTGCTACATTTGATTGGTGAAACAGTCATTCAGTAGATCCACTGGCGACTTCTCTCCGACTAAAATATAGCGTATATAAATGTGTAAATGGAAAAAAGTAACGAGTCGAGTGTTGCCTGAGAAAGAAAAAACGTAAAACATTAACTTGAATTCCTTTATGAGGAAAGGCTGACCTCTGATACTATCAGAAGACCCCATGAAGAATGTAAGATCTTTATGGACTATAAGAATGTTTAAATTGATTCTAAGTGTGTATAAATAGAAGGGTGTATTCCTTAGGAATGCAAATGGCTGTTTATTTCATGTTTAAGGACATTCCAGTATGTCATAAATTAAGATTTAATCTTAATCTATGTATAACCTCAGAATGAACTGCTAGCAGTTTTTTTTTCTTTTCTAGGATATGAAAGAGAGAACGGGTTTAGTTTAGGGATTTCTGCTAAAACCCAAATCAGTTAACTGAGTTGGGAAGAGGTAGTCTCACATTCTCTCTACTCACCAAGAATTAAGAATAAAGAAATTATTTTTACTTTAATTGGGTTTAAGTTTTTCCGTTGTTTTCCGACTTCAGCGCTCACATGCCCAATACAGCGGAGTAAGAGTAGCGTTTCTTCTTCACAAATGTACTCAAGTAAAAGTAAAAAGTATGGTGCAGTAAAACTACTCGTAGAAGTACAATTCTTTAAAAACGTTACTCAAGTAAATGTAACGGAGTAAATGTAACTGTTACTAACCACCTCTGGCCCTCGAGACAGAGCAATATGTTGTCCAGCATAGAGGAAGGTGGGAGGAAAATCAGGCAGGTTCTGTTTGGCAAAGTTTCTGATTTGAAGATAGTGAAAGAAATGTGTTGCCGAAAAATTAAATTTGGAATGTAATTAAAATTAAATTTGGATTGCAATTAGTTTTTAATGCGTTTACATGAAGATTTACTTTTTCCCGGTGCAATGTCTATGTAAAATGAGAGGAATGTGAATCTGTCATTCAGCCAGTCATTTTCCAACACTCTATATCCTAACTACAGGGTCACGGGGGTCTGCTGGAGCCAATCCCAGCCAGCACAGGGCGCAAGGCAGGAACAAATCCAGGGCAGGGCGCCAGCCCACCGCAGGTGTGTATCTGTATATCATTAATTGAGAGAGGGCGAGTGTGACGATGCGGGTTCTGGCTCCACGCTCCCATCTGATTTTTGGAAGCCCTTGAACCCAACACCGTCGGTAATGTCACTGATGAGCTAGACAGTTGAGGCAATAACAATTGAGCTAGGGGATGGTAAAGATGTGCAAAGTGCTTTTATTAAAAATCCAACAAATCAAAAACAGTGTTCAATAAATAGTGCAGTGATTTCAACTTCTTCATTAAATAAATAATCCATAAAAAAGAACGTGGAGATAAAAATCAATAAATAGAAAAAAAAAGCAATCGTTTAAAAACGAGGTTAAAACGTTTCATGTGGAAGCGGCCTTTTAAAACAACAACAATCCCGGTGCCTTCTTTTATGCTGGCGCCTCACCTGCTTCTCCCATACGGGCCCATGCAACAGGCGAGACGCTCCCTTCAGCTGCCCTTTCCTCACTCAAACACGAGACTGGAGACCTCCCGATCCCTGGCTTCGGTCTGGCACTCATCCCAGCCTCGAGACTTGGGCTCCTTGGTCTCCAGGACGGCCACACCAAGGACTGCCACTCCAAGCCTCCCGACTTCCGCTGCCTTTCCGGCCTTCCGCGGCCAGTCGCCTTCCCCTGGTCACTCCCGCTACCTGATCGCTCAGCGGGAGCGACATCCAACATCAACACCTGGGTGTAGGCCTAACACCCAGACTTCTCGCAGCTGCCCACGAGCGCTCGATCGCTCGTCCACGTACACGCACCGCGTGTCTCTCTCTCTCGCTCCCATGTAACCTCCGTCCTCGCTTTTTCTCTTTTCTTTTTCTCGTTCCTCTCCAAACCGACTCCCGCTTCTTTTATAATGCGAGGGGCCATAGCAACTGTAGCACATTAGCCACGGGAGCAATCACGGATGTGGGCAGTTCCTCACCTGTGCACTCGGTGAGAAACGCCCACACCGCAGATTGCCCCGTGGCTTGCTACAACAACTATGCCCCCTCACAAAGCCGCCGCAAGTACAGTGATTATTTATTTAAAAACGGCCTTTGCTCAGCGAGCTGTGGACCCATAACACCACAGCAAGACATTAATTTCCAACTCGCCTCTGTTAACTGGCATTTAGACGACCAGCTAAGCAAACAGAGGAGAAGCACAAGGCCTAAACAAAGATTGGCTGCAGATGAGTTACATTTGGGGCTGATCTTCTTCTAGCATTCACTGAGATAGCACTTCCTGTAGACCATCTCGTCTTCATCCCATGCCACGTTGTCTGGTTTTGATCGCTGCTAGTACAGTGCTATTTCAGGGACACTGCAACTGACCCAATATGGTCTGGGCAGGTAGTATTAAACAAAGCTATTGCCAGATGTACCTGATTTGTGTCCATTTCACCCTAATGCTTTAACACACTTGTGACAGCTCACATAATTCTGCGTCTTTCCTTCCTACTACCACAGGCCCAAAAAGAGATGTACAATAGTGATACGAGGGCATTTCAACAAACCGCTACCATTAAAGTGGATGAAAAGACCCGCCAGAAGTGATGTCTGTATGCGTTTAAATAATATAACAGAGTATTAAAGAAGTCCAATTCCAAAAGAAGGGCGCTCAGCTCAGCTGTGGTATGAAAGAACAGCAATATTCTCAAAAAGAGATGTAAGGAGATCTGTGATCTTAAGAACTAATCCACTTAAGTCAGCAACTGTGCCACATAATAAAGTGGCAGCTCTGTAACCTCATAAGCCGGTCAAAGTCGGAGGCCCCATTCAACCCCAGAAGGCTCAGCAAGCGCATTTCTAATGCTCCCTTTTTACTTTGCAGCATGGCACTCCATTTCACAGATTTTTTATCCCAGTAGAAACTTTTTGCAACCAACAGCACTGTGTGAGAAAGCTGTGTGAAATATTTTATCTTAAATTTTATTGTATTTCAAAATTCTTCTTTTGATTTATCAGCCGCTACACCATGTGAAACAATTACCCTTCCAACCGTGCCCATTTTACACTCGAAGAATACTAAAGCCGATGTCACATCACGTGACTTCTAGTCATAGGTTACGCCAGACGTGCTGATCTCGTCACACACGGATCATGTCAGGTCACATGACTGAAAATGGCTTGACATCACAGGTTTAGTGACTGTGTGCCAACCCTTCCAGCATGGTCGTTTTCTTCCCCTTTCTGTGACAGCCAATAATGTGTTGCCTGATGGAGCCCACGCCGTACGAAAAGTTCGGCTCTCGACCCTTTATTTCTTTTTTTGCCCTTCTGTTGTGGTACATAAAACACAAGGCATCAGACAGATGAGCTTCTCTTCTGTTCTGAAGTCCAAACACCCACATTCCATATTCATCATCGCTGCATTACAAGCATTACACTGCGACGATGCGGTTTCGCTACATGCTCCCATCTCGCTTCTGGGAGCCCTGGAACCCGTCACCGTCAGTAATGTCACCGATGAGCATGGCCGTGAGTGTCACAAGCCGTCTACTAAAGCAGATGGCCTGCTAGTAGTTTGGGACCGACCAGGACTGAGGGAGTAACAAGAGAGGCACGAGAGAGGCAGATGTTCAAAACAGAAGGTGATTTATTTATTCCACGTTAGAGTAAAAAAAAAATTATAGTTGTTGATGGTGTGAACCCGGCCCGGACACAGACAGGCGGACATGTTGGTTGAACACCACCACACGTTTATTTACAGTATTTACAATTATATATACGGGTCACCCAGACCCCAGAAATGGTCACACAGACCCAGTCACGTGCACAAAATACCCCCAATCAAAGTCCTGGCCACGCAATGCCTTGTCTTCGGGCCGCCTCCACACTCCTCTCGTGCCTCGTCCTTCTTCCACCCGACTCCAGCCCTGAATGAATGGAGACGGCCCCTTTTATAGGGTTCCCGGATGAGCATCAGGTGTTCCCGGCAATCCTCCTCTGGCCACGCCCCAGCGTGGCGGAAGTGCCGGCTGTCCTCCCGGCTGCTCTCCGGGCGCCGTCATAAATCTTCCCCCCAGCACTTCCTGGTGTGGCGGAAGTGCTGGGGTAACAAGTCCCCAAGGCATTGGGGCGCCTCCTGGTGGTGACCACGGGCCCCTACAGGGTGGAGCTTCCATGCCCTGTACCCGTGGCCCCCAAAGCAACCCGGAAGGCAACCCCCACGTGATCCAGGGTGGGCCCAGACCCACATCCGGTCCCTCAAGGCGTCCCGGCCGGGTCATGGCCCCTGGCATCCCTGACAATGGAAAAAAAAAAGGATGGACAAAAACGTATAAATAATCCAGTGACAAGACAAAATCAACTTATGAAAAAAAAAAAGACAAAAAATAGAAATTGGGAAACTTCAAGGCTCTTACCCTAATATACTGTACGAGGTGTGGCAGAAAAGTAATGAGACTGGCAACACTGCAAGCGATCTGGCAACGCTGCGCTGTTGTCCTTGATAGAGCACGTGTATCAGTACCCTCCCATAGCTCAGTGCGAGTTTCAACTCCTTCCGTTAACTACGTGATTTTTGTGACTGCTATTAGCGAAGTTGTGTTTTTGGTTGTGCGTCACGCAAAATGGAACAGCGGAATTTGGAGCAACGTTGTGCCATTACATTTTGTGTTAAGCTTGGAGAATCGGCAAGTGTGACGTTTGAAAAGTTAACACTTTGGCACAAATCATTTTTGGAAGGCAGAAAACACGTTGGAGATGAACACCGTTCAGGGAGGCCTTCAACTTCGAAAACCAATGAAAACATCGAACGTGTGAACACTCTTGTGAGATCGGACCGTCGTTTAACATTAAGAATGTTGAGTGAACAATGAAAGGCTCAGAAAAAGGGTCATTCGCGTGAGACCAGACATTGCAGACAAATGGATGCTCCATCATGACAACGCCCCATGTCACACTGCCCTCTCCATAACAGAATTTTTGACCTCAAAAGGCATTCCTGTGGTTCCCCAGCCCCCTTATTCACCTGACCTCAGTCCGTGTGACTTTTTCCTTTTTCCTAAACTGAAAAATGTCCTCAAAGGACGTCATTTCGGGACTTTAGAAAACATCCAAAAGAGTGTAACGGACATGCTGAAGACCATACCGGTTGACTTCCAGCGCTGCTACCAACAGTGGGAACAACGTCTCCATCGGTGTGTAGCTGCCCAAGGGAACTACTTTGAAGGGGATAACATTGATGTTTGAAAAAAATAAAAACTTTGGTAAATCATTACTTTTCTGCCACACTTCGTATATATAATCAATCCCAGTCCATGAAAGGGTATCAACAGCCTTAAAATAATACAAAACTGGACTCTATTTCAGTCCAGGTCACCAGTACAACTCCTCCAAAAATAAAAATCTCAGGAGTCGTCATTTTTTTTTTTGGTCCTCAGGAGCCTAACATACTCCTTTACAGCAACCAACAGCTCAGCCACTAGGCACCTCTTAGGCTGGCGTGCCTCACACTACCTAACCCCTCTTAATTCTCTCCAAGCGATCCTTTCTTTCTCCCTCTCTTTTTTTTTTTCTTGTGGCCACAACAGTACTTATAAAGCCTTTTCCATTGCCAGGGAGAAACCATTTAAATCCTGCCGGGGAAATCGTACACTGCAAGTACAAATCAAAATAGCCGACAACAACATATACATAATAAAACAATAAACAACTAAACATTTATACCTAACCTCGAGGTTACTAATAAACAAACTTAAACATTACGGTACACGTACACTACTAACACAACTTGGACTCCCCCTATAGCTGTTGTTTGATCTTCCCAGGCACCTGTGACTGTGTTTAGCATCTGTGCCCTTGTTTAAAGAAAAAAAAAAAACCCGGTCAGTAAAAATGGTATGTTACGCGCGAAACTTGCACCTGAAACATACGGTAAAACATCTAGAAAATAAACTAAACAACCGGAGAGTAAGACCAAAAATCTTATGTAAAAAAAAAAAATCCTTTTTGTTTTTTTTTTTCCCCCATGGTAAACTTGCTGATATATTATTCATTGTGGTTTATACTTATAACTTATTGAGAGTCTTGTCCCATATCTATCTAAAATATAATGTATCAGCATCACGGTGAGGGTATAGCGACACAGTGAGGCATAACAAATGGTGCAAGGGGATGGTGTAAAAAAGTGGCAAGTGCTTTTATTAAAAATCAATAAACAAAACAATATTCAAATAAATAGTGCAGTACCTTCCAAAAAGTCATTAAATAAACAATCCATAAAAACATGTGAAGTGGAGGTTAAAATCCAATAGAAAAAAAAAGCAATCCTTAAAAATGAGGTTAAAACAATGCTGGAAGCAGACCCTCTAAAATCCAAAGCCCTGTGTCTTTCTTAATCTGGCGGCTCTCCTGCTTCTCCCATCTGGGCCCCACAACAGGAGAGTCGCCTTCTCAGCAGCTGACCTTTCTACTGTCTGGTTCCACTGGTCTGGAGGCCTCCCGATTCCTGCCCTCGGTCGCGCACTCTCCAGACCGAGACTTGGCTTCCCTGGCGACAAGGACGCCCACGTCAGGGAATTCACCACCCAAGCCTCCCAAAATCCCGCTGCCTTCTTGGCCTTACGCGGCCAGCCGTCACTCCAGCTCCTTGATCGCTCAGCTGGAGCAACCGCTTCCTTCTGCCCCACCGAGTGTTGGCCAAACACCACTACTAGGGCACACTGTCCAGCTGCTTGCCTGCCTGCGAGCACATTCTCGTGTTCGCTCTCTCGCTCGCTAACACCGGTTCTCTCTCCAGCTTCCTGCTTTCTTCCTCCCTCCTGCAACCTCTGTTTCTTTTTCTCTCTTTTCCAAACGCGTGCTTCTATTTATGAAGAGGACGTGGCAGCTGTAGCAATCAGCAGCTCCTGGGAACAATTACAGATGTGGATGGTTTCTCACCTATACACTTAGGTGAGAAACGCCCACACCACGAATCCCCTTGGAACTGCTTCAGCCACTCAACCACCATGCCCCTTCAGCATGGCGATTATTTATTTAAAACTGGCTCTTTGACAGGAGCTGTGGACCCGCTATACCACATACGTTTCCAGATGGGAATTGATTGATTGCCAGCTCTCATGCATGTTTGATTAGTCTGAGTGAGCCGTGAGCGAGTTGGAGTGAATCAGACTAGGCAGCTGATCTTCATCTGAGGCAGCCATCAAGATTGAACCAGTTCAGATCAATTGAGACCAGCAAGTGACAACAGAACACCAGTGCGGCTGCACGATATTTGTCATCTATCCTCTATATATAAAATCCTAAGCCTAAATCGTTGTGCAATTATGTTTTAATGTCACGTAGATATGTTTTGCATCGTTTTTTTCAGAATTTATCAAACTTTAATGTCATGTTGTTAGATCTTCAGATTCTTATTCCAATTTTAAATTATAAACTAAAAAATATCAAGAACTCATGTCTCGCGAGATGAGACTTTGTACCAAGAGATTTAACCACACCAGGGGTCGGAAATAAAAGATAAAGAGTAGAACAGCAGCTGTACAGGCTTTTAAACGTTCGAAGTGATGCACGAGATGCAGATCACGTGACATGGCAGCAGCAGTAAGCCAGCAGCTGATCGAGCAAAGAGGAGGTAAAAAAAATGTATTTAGGGTGTTTCGGAGGAGTGACCGCGTCTCCCTTGGGGTGCGTTCAGCCCCCCTCTTCACAATGCAAGCAGCAGAGACATGAAGTGGCCAGCAAGTGTAGCGCAGGCCGCGGGGTTGGCGAGCAAAGCGAGCAGGAGGCAAACCCCCTAGTTTTGTTATAATTTTGGTGAGGGGTACTGAGCACCAGGCAACATTAAATGGGGTACTTCAATCTGGAACCTAAGTGCTTTTTACATCTGTGTTTATTTTCTTTACAGATTTTGCAGCAATGCTTCTGATACATGTTGAATATTTAAGTTATTTTTTTATTTTTAATTTGGAACATACCAACATTTGTTTATGTATAGTTGTGATTCTCTAGCTTCATTGTTTAATTGGAAAAGATATTAAAAAAAGAAGACTTCAGATTATTTCAATAAGTATTCAAAACCCTCAATTTATTGAATACCAACAATACAATGGAACACAATTTATTTTTGTTTAATCCAAAATCACACAAGAAGTGCCACAACGGGCTTTAACAGGTCCTGCCTCTTGACAGCCCCCCCAAGCCTTGACACTCTAACACCAGGGTCTCCAACACGTCGCTCCAGAGCTACTTGTAGCTCACAACCCCTTTCCAAGTAGCTTGCCAAAGGGTTAATGAATCCTACATAAATTTGAATGTGACGATGCGGGTTCTCTTCAGGCTCCCAACGTTCTGATGGGGGTCCTGAACCCAACACCATCGGTAATGTCACCGAGATGAGCTGACAAGTGTGGACAATTCACAAATGAAGCCAGGGGATATTTCCAAAAGTGCCAAAGTGCTTTTATTAAAACCAATCAAACAGTTTCCAAAGTGCAGTGCATCAGGTTCAATAAATACCGTATTTACTCGTGTACCACACGCCCTTGTGTAAGACGCGC
The DNA here is from genome assembly GCA_026402145.1 of Polypterus bichir lapradei. Lineage (NCBI taxonomy): Eukaryota > Metazoa > Chordata > Cladistia > Polypteriformes > Polypteridae > Polypterus > Polypterus bichir. Next base: position 8,988,816 of record JANRMT010062852.1, read on the forward strand.
ACCCTAATTTTTACAAAGAAAATCGCGAAAAAAAGTTTTTCCCCTTGTACGACGCACGTTGTGATTGTATAGGAAGCGTTTAGAGAGAGAGAGAGAGCGATGTCGAGCGAGAGCAAACGAGTGAGAGAGAGCGTGAGTGAGCGAGAGAGAGCGCAAGAAAGTGAGCGAGAGAGAGAGCGCGAGCAAGCGAGCGAGAGAGAGCGCGAGTGCGCGAGCAAGCGAGCCTTACCAGAAGAAGTAAACATTACAGAATTACATTTCCTCGTGTATGACGCGCACCTGATTTTCTAATGCTAATTTTTTGGAAAAAATGTGTGTGGTACACGCAGAAATACGGTATTCAATAAAACCAGTGTCCAGTGGGGATAAAAATCATCAATAAATAAATCCTTTAAAATCCGAGGTTAAAATAAAATGCAGAAGTTAATGCAGTCTCTCTCATTACTCTCCGGCCCACCTCCGTCACTCTTTCTCCCCGGCTGATCAAATTGCTCTCGCAGCCGGCAGAGACCCAACAGCCACGAGCTCCTTAAGCCAACCTCCGTCTTGGCCCCCTTACGGATGTCACTGCCAGACCGGCGAGGTCGGCTCCTCTTCTCTTCATTCTTTACGCACCCGTAGTCGCTCCTTTGATCCCTCAGGATGACACCTGCCTTGCTCACCCCACTCACTCGAACTTTCAGTGGGGCGAACTAGCCCCCGGAGCGCCTCAGCCTTCACGTTGCTTCGTGGAGCAGCTCGTTCTGCTTCCTCTGTATAGGTGGCCAGATCCTCCTGCTAAGACCGCTTTTCCAGTCCTTTAACCTCCATTATTTTACACTTTTCCTCAATACCTCTATCCATCTATATCTTTCCATTCATCTATATCTCTCCCTATATCCTAGTGTCGATCCGTATATATATATACATCCCTGCGCGCACCTCTGTGGGTGCAGCACCTTAATCACACACCGCAGGAAGCAAATGAAGCAATCAAGAACAACCGCATCCACATGTGCAGGTGCGGCTCGCTCCAATTACCTCATTAACTCCCCGCGGTCGTGCAGTCGCACCCACGGACAACGGCACAGCTATACGGATTTAAAACCCGGGCTTTTTATTGGAAGCCGCAGACCCGCTGTACCACATTGAAAACTTGATTAGTCAAATCAGGGGTGGGCGATCTTTCCAAAAAATCATATCACAATCCTTTTAACACAAAATCACAATCCACAATCCGAATTGCAATCTATCTTTTCAATGTGGCATACACTTAAGAGAATATCCAGGCTCAAACTCATCAAGACCTAAGTAACATTTTATTTTAAATATGAAACAAAGTTGAATTCAATTGTTCTCTCGTTCGCTAGCTAAGAGGAGTTAAGGAACACACCCCGAAGCTGGCGAGTGAGTGAGGAAGGCCCCTCCCCTCGGCCCTCTGCGTGTTTCTCGGATTCACGCAAATAAATCGGTACCGCAAGCGAACTCTGATACATAGCGAAATGAGAAAAGTCGCAAAATCAACTGGAATGTTCAAGCAAATTATAGAAAAAAAAAGAATCTAAATCCATTAAGTAGTTCTCTCGTGAAAAGCGGACAGACAGACATTGGATTTTATATATTATATTGTATATTAGTAAACCTTCAAAATAATGTGCAGTTAAAGTCTCAACAGCATTCTCAGCATTTCTGGAGCTCAGTAGAGCCAGATAATTGTAAGAATCTTCACCAAGCAGCTCTGAAAATGTCTGCTTTGTTTGGGTCTCCATACCTCTGTGAGTCTGACATGAATGTCATGAAGTCAAAGTTCAGAACAAGACGGACAGACGAACATTTAAATGACTCCATAAGAGTGAACCTAAGGGGGCTCCACTCCACCAGACACCTGCCTCTATTGATGACTTCATGCAGTGCCAGTCATCTGACTAACTAAAAAACACATGACACATACAACTGGACACGTGATTAAAGTGACACAGTAACATGTGACAAAATGACAAATGAATAAGTCATATCTGTGGATTTGGAATTGCATTGTTTTGTTTTGACAGCATTCATCTTTTAATTCAATAGTGTGAGATACAGTAGAAAATGCATACAGACGTACAAAATGCACTTGCAGGTGAACTCAATAATGATGTTTTAATGCAAAATGTGAGTTGTGGACACCAACATCTTGTAAACGTTCAGGCAAAACAAGCTTATTCAGTTTGTTTGGGTTGAAATAAGCTATGAGAATAAACGTTAGAAATCATGAGGAGCTCTCAGCCATTTTCATTTCGTAAACGTTGCTCTCAGGGGAAAAAAGGTTGGAGACCCCTGATCTAAGAAGGCAAGGAAAAACTCCCAAAAAAATGGAAGAAACCTTGGGAAAGGCAGTTCAAAGAGAGACCCCTTTCCAGGAAGGTTGGGCATGCAGTAGGTGTCAAAAAAAAAGGGGTCAATACAATACATTACACAGAACAGAACACAAGTAAACCTCAATCCAATATAATAGTGCAATAGAAATATTACAAGTACGGAGTAGAATTTAACAGGAGATGATATCAAATAATACAATTTGGATTTGTTCAGAGTCCTGGAGACCTCAGGCATCAAGCTGCCTACCCCAATTGGCCATTCCACAGCTGAGACAGTGCTGGGCCAGCCAATCCGATGAAAGGACCCCTCTACCCGACAACCAACCAACATGTTGTAGTTCTTAAAGCTTTGTTTTATTAGTAAATAATAATTCTTTACATTTATGTAGCACATTTCTCACTACTCAAGGCACTTTTCATAGTGAGTCGGGAGCCACTTCAACCACCATTAATGTGTAGCATCCACCTGGATGATGAGACGGCAGCCATTTTTGTGTCGGTACACTCACCACACATGAGCTATTAGGTGATGAAGGGGTGAGAGAGATAGTTAGCCAATTAGAGACAGTTGGATGATTAATGGACCAGAATGACCAGGCCATGCTGGCCAATTTAGCCAGGACATCAGGATACACTCTACTCACACAGTGGTGTCAGAAGTGGGATTTAATCCAACAACCTTAGGGTCTGAATTTCAAACTCTTAACCACTGCTGCCTTTTTCTTCTAGCATGAGTATGATCTAACTGAAGCACAGCAATATAAATTAGAGCAACTAATAGTATTATTTAGAAGAAAGGACTACAGTTTTGCAATCATAGTAAAGTGATTTATTACAACCATCCATACATTTCACAATATATTACTGAGCACACAATGCAAGTCAAGTCAAGTTGGGGAGCATGCACTAGTACAGTGTGCTACCACACCCACTACATGTCGAAACAGCTCGAGATCCCAGTTGGCAACCCCCCAGGCAGACACGCGGTCCAGTCCCACCCTCCAGAAATGACCCTCTATCTGCCCCAGCCTGGCGTTACGTGGGCAACCCCTTGGCCTGGTCCAGCCACTCGGGTCCCTAACAATGAGGATCTACGAGCTGGATCACCCTCAGGGAAACGTGCCACATGGCCGTAGTGCCGTAACTGGCACTTCCTCACAATGCAGGTCATGTGCCTCATTCGAGACTCCATGAGCAAAGTCAAACCAATGGTACCCAAGGATTTTCCGGAGATACATAGTACTGAAGGAGTCCAGTCTTCATCTCAGGTCACTGGATAGCGTCCAGGTCTCGCAACCATATAGCAAGACAGGAACTCTAGAGACTCGGATCTTCGTCCTTTTGCAGTGATATCGGGAGCGCCACACACCCCTTTCCAGTGACTTCATGACCCCCCATGTTCTACTGATCCGTCTACTGACTTCTATGGAGACACATTGCAAATAGATTAGGGATCTGCACTGGCAATCGGAAGGTTGCCGGTTCGAATCCCGTAAATGCCAATAGGGACTTTGCTCTGTTGGGCCCTTGAGCAAAGCCCTTAACCTGCAATTGCTGAGCGCTTTGAGTAGTGAGAAAAGCGATATAGAAATGCAAAGAATTATTATTGTTATTATACATTCAAAAAAGAAAAAGAAATGTCAATACACTACTTGGAAAATCTGAACCCCTTGTGGATAGGATACACTCTACTCTTTAAGAAGGATGTTCAGGGATCTTTAATGACAAAAGAGAATCAGGACCTCGACCCGAACTTTTCCTAGATTGTCTCCCATCTAAGTATTGGCCGGGCCCGAATATGCTTAGCTTCAAGTGGGTGGCCTGTTCTGAAGTGCAAGCAGTATGGCTGCTGGCATCAGATTCGTCAATACTCTTAATCCAGTCCCAGGTCATGGGTAGCCAAAGCCTGTGAAGGGAACAAAGTAAGGAACCGACTCTTGAAAAAGTATCAGTCCTTCATAGGGCTCACTCATACACACCCTCACATGGGTCACTTTGGAGCAGTCAATTTATCAACACCACACATCTTTGGGGAATTCGGGAAGAAAACTGGAATACCAGGAGAAACAAGCAGATGAGGGGAGAGGGAGAGGGAGATGGTTCAAACTCCATATGGACAACATCTGGGTGCAGAATTCAAACCCAACACACTGGATCTGTGACATGGCAGTGTTACCTGCTTACAGAGAATGCGTTCTGTATATGTCTCCGTTGTGCTGTGTTATAGCAGCACGATCCTTCTCCAGACAGATGAGAGATAAATATTCTTCATGTTACTGTAAGGAACCCGTGATGATAAATTGAATTGAATACGATTATGAATATTCCTCTGCGTATTGTGAATTTCTGTTGCTACGTTTTAAGGCATCTGCACTGAAGAGCTGTTGTTCCTTGTCTCAGTTCATGATCCTTTTAATTAGTTATTTGCAAAGTAATTGTGGTGAAAATGCTTCTGTGGAACATCAAGAGAATCATTAATCCATCCCAGTAGTGCTAACCTACAGTGTATTGCGAATATCTATTAAAATATGAATGTACGCCTATCAATCTGAATTAGTAGTGTACTAATATAACAATTACATATGGGGGGGATTGATGCAGAGTGTTCAGATTTGCCCCACCTGATTTAAATGCTGTGGTTAGTTTCAGGTTAATGGCCATTTCTACTCTTCCTCAGCCTCGTCTTCGTAACTTTGGAGTGACTACTGACCAGCATTTGAGTTTGGATGCTCATGCCCGCTCTGTTTCTCTCTCATGCTTTCATCAGTTAAGGAACTTTTCTAAGATGAGATTGATGGTGTCCGGTGTGGAAATGGAAAAACTCCCGTTAGGATCAAGCAATCTGAACCAAAAACAATATGCTCTGTACCTTGACGTATGTGTAACTGATTGCATTACATGTGACGCTGGTTTCCTGCCAGACACATTTTGACGTGGCGCTCCATGTTCCTGAACGTATCAGCAAACGTCTCGGGGAGGAATAGCAGCAATTTCACGTTGGATGTTTTCCTTCAAATCTTCCAGGCTTGTTCCAATAGACTTTTCCTTTGAGTAGACTCCAGAGGAAGAAATCTGGTGGTGTCAAATCCGGTGACCATGGTGGCCAAAGCCCCTTTGAAAGTACCCTGTTGCCGAAGAAGGACTCAGTTTCTGCCATGCTCTTTGCCAATGTGTGACACGTTGCTCCATCTTGCTGTAAGTAACCTTCCGTTAATTCACGATCATCCAGTTGATTCTGGCATCGCTTAAACAAGCTGGTGACCCAATAGGTTTGCATCTTGAAGGCACACTGCTCAATACTGTACACCACCATCCTGATGAGAAGTCGAGTGACTGAGTGAAGGGGTACGGGTGGTAGGCACCCATAAGTTGCAAACGGCTGTCTGGCGCCTACCTCATCACTCCGACGCAGGGGCATCCCAGCTTGTTAGAAGCTCCATATATCAAGAAGCACATTGCACGCTGTTTTGTTCAGATTGCTTCATCCTAGCAAGAGTTATTACAGAATTTTCTGGACCTGTTTCGAGTGAATCTCCCTGTATAACAGTGCCACATTTAAAGTCATCAAGCTCTTCAGTACCACCCACTTAATATCAATGGAGTCTACATGGCTACTATGTGCTTGATTTGTTGATTTAGCTGAAACAATTGAATTCAATCATTTGGAGAGGCATCCATATACTTTTGGCCATCCGGAACTGGCAGAAGTGGACACAACACATGAGCCAGCATTATATAGGTGCCAATCCAGCACACAGCGATAGACTTAATTTTGTTTAAACCTCGAAGACCAACACAAAAGTACTGGTTAACAATTCAGGCATTAAAGTGCTGATTTATAAGAAAAAAAGGAGCAATGACCTACTTACCAGACAAAGCAAAGATGAAAAAGATGAATAGAAAAAAGATTTCACATTAATTAATTGATCATATATGCAAATCAAGATAGCTACACTTACTTTATCTCCTGGCACTGGGCTTCTGTCAAAGATTCCATCACTTCTGTTAAATGACTAAGTCATTGTCTTGTTAAAGGTTATTCATGCCAGCTGCCATGCCCTATGCAGAATGAAATAATTCATGCAAATATCATACTTCTGATTCAGAGTCTGCTTCTCCTTTGTGTTTAGACACCTTGTGTCACTAACAGGTTGGGGCTCCACCCCTAGTTCATCCTGTATGTCCGAGATTGGCTGGACCTCTGGCTCTTAGCCCTTCCCTTTCCCAGGCCCCTCCCACTCATGGTTTTTGCTCTGTAATGTTTGTTACACAGCAGTCACACGGTGGAAAGCTGAAGAGGAGTTCAAATGCTGTTTTGTTCAAGTCATGTGTTTTATTCTTTGGCAACAGCCTCTCTGAGCTCCCATTTGTGTTTTAATTTTCGAGTGTCCTCCTGTTTTTTGACCTTTACATTTTTTCGTGTTATGTCTAAATGATTTTATTCCTGTTTGGATTATCTGTTTCTGACCTTCCACTTGCGCTTTGATACTTTTAAAGATGTTCTTGCTTGTATTGACCTCTACAGCATATGCATTTTTTGTATGTATGACCTCCTGCCTACCTTGTAGATTTGCCTGTCAAGTTGGTGATTTGTTTAAATAAATCATTTTGATTTACATTTACGTTTGGTCTATTGTTGTGTAAGTTTTACTGTGTACAGTCGCGTATCATCCCTCTGGATGGCTCTTGCTTGCTGGAGGGTGCTGTGTGTGTGACAAAATGATGAACGTCTGATATCTTGTCTTTCTCCAGAGTAGCTCTGGTTTTGACTTTTTTTGTAGCATTTAAGTGCCTAACCTACTATTAATATAAAAATGTGATATAGTGGCCACGAAGAAAAAATCTTTAATGACTAAGCTATGGCACACTGGTCCAGTAGTGCAACGGGTAGCACTACCACCTCTTCAGTTCATCATATCATGGGTTTGAAGGCCATGCCTATATGTTGACTAGGTAGAGTTTCCCTTTTTCTCCTGGATCTGAAGTTTTTTATTATACTTCTCAATGTGGTAAGGTTAAGAAGACCTGGCTCACAATCGGCGTCCCAATTCATCCCAAAGATTTTCAGTCAGGTTTAGGATGGGGCTCTGTGCAGAGTTCCTCCATGTCTTTATGAATGAGCACAGAGATACATTCATGCTGGCCTTCAGAATGAAACTTTCCCCTAATGGTGGCCACAAAGTTGGAAGTGCACAGATACAGTATGTAAAATGTCCTTGTATCCTGCAGCATTACCAGTACTCTTCACTGGAACCAAGTGGCCTTGCCCAGACCCTGCCATTATACCTCCTCCAGCAAACTTTACACTACTCTCTATGTAGTCTGGGAAGGCGGGTTCTTCCAATGTCCACCAAACTCTGACTGGATCATCTCTGGAATTCTAGCGCATACACACTTATTCTTATGTGTGTGACAAAACTCTGAACGTCTGATATCTTGTCTTTCTCCAGAGTAGCTCTGGTTTTAACTTTTTTTGTAGCATTTAAGTGCTTAACCTACTGACCCTCAATGTACAATGAGTGATATAGTGGCCGCGAAGAAAAAACATTTAATGACTGAGCTATGGCACACTGGTCTAGTAGTGTAACGGGTAGCACTACCACCTCCTCAGCTCATGATATCCTGGGTTTGAAGGCCGTGCCTGTATGATGACTAGGTAGATTTACCCTGTTTCTCCTGGATCTGGGGTTTTAATTATACTGTACTTTTCAGTGTGGTAAGGTCAGGTATTGGTGTTGGACAGGAAGACCTGGCTCACAATTGGCGTTCCAATTCAACCCAAAGATGTTCAGTGAGGTTGAGGACGGGGCTCTCTGCAGAATTCCTCCATGTCTACAAATGAGCACAAAGATACATTCATGCTGGCCTTCAGAATAAAACTTTACCCTAATGGTGGTCACAAAGTTGGAAATGCACAAGTGGGTAAAATGTCCCAAGGCTCTATCCTGGGTCCACTGTTATTCTCAATCTACATGCTTCCGTTAGGTCAGATTATCTCAGGGCACAACGTGAGCTACCACAGCTATGCTGATGACACACAGCTGTACTTATCAATAGCACCTGATGACCCAGACTCTCTCGATTCACTAACACAATGTCTTACTTGTGTTTCTAATTGGATGAATAGTAATTTTCTCAAGCTAAATAAAGAGAAAACAGAAATCTTAGTGATTAGCAATAATGGATACAATGAGGCTATTAGAAATAAACTGGATGCATTAGGATTAAAAGTCAAGATGGAGGTAAAAAGCTTAGGGGTAATTGTTGACTGTAATCTGAATTTTAAATCGCATATTAATCAGATCACTAGGACAGCATTTTTTCACTTAAGAAACATAGCTAAAGTTAGACCTCTTATATCACTGAAAGATGCTGAGAAATTAGTTCACGCGTTTGTTTTCAGTCGGCTAGATTACTGTAACGCACTCCTCTCAGGACTACTCAAAAAAGACATAAATCAATTGCAACAAGTGCAGAAATCAGCTGCTAGAATCCTAACTAAGAAAAGAAAATCCGAACACATTTCTCCAGTTCTGATGTCACTACACTGGTTACCTGTGTCATTCAGGATTGACTTTAAAATTCTGCTTATGGTTTATAAAGCCTTAAATAATCTCGCCTCATCTTATATATCGGAATGTCTGACACCTTATATTCCAAATCGTAACCTCAGATCCTCAAATGAGTGTCTCCTTAGAATTCCAAGAACAAAACTTAAAAGAAGTGGTGAGGCGGGCGGCCTTCTGCTGTTATACACCTAAAATCTGGAATAGCCTGCTAATAGGAATTCGCCAGGCTAATACAGCAGAGCACTTTAAAACACTTCTGAAAACATATTACTTTAACATGGCCTTTCTATAACTTCAATTTAACTTAATTTAACTTAATCCTGATACTCTGTATGCTCAATTTCCTCATAATAACTATTCATGGTGGCTCTAAAATCCGTACTGACCCCTACTCTCTTTTCTGTTTCTTTTTCCAGTTTCTTTGTGGTGGTGGCCTGCGCCACCTCCACCTACTCAAAGCTTCATGATGCTCCAACAATGATGGATGGACTAAAAGGCAGAATTCTACGTGACCATCATCATCAAGTCCTTCCGTGAGAACCCTAAATCCAAAGAGGACTGTTTCATTTATGTTAGGTAGAATGCCCAGAGGGGACTGGGCGGTCTCATGATCTGGAATCCCTACAGATTTTATTTTTTTTCTCCAGCCGTCTGGATTTTTTTTTTTTTTTTCTGTCCCCCCTGGCCATTGGACCTTACTCTTATTCGATGTTAATTAATGCTGATTTATTTTGTTTTCTTATTGTGTCTTTTATTTTTCTATTCTTTATTATGTAAAGCACTTTGAGCTACTGTTTGTATGAAAATGTGCTATATAAATACATGTTGTTGTTGTTGTTGTTATCCTGTAACATTACCAGTACCCTTCACTGGAACCCAGGGGCCTTGCCCAGACCCTGCCATTATCCCTCCTTCAGCAAGCTTTACAGTACTCTCTATGCAGTCTAGGAAGTCGGGTTCTCCTGACGTCCACCAGGCCCTGACTGGTTCATCTCTGGAATTCAAGCTGTATACACACTTATTCTTATGTGTGTGACAAAACTCTGAACAGCTGATGTCTTTCTTGAGAGTAACTCTGGTTTAGAATTTTTTAGAGCATTTAAGTGCTTAACCTACTGACCCTCAATGTAAAATGAGTGATACAGTGGCCATGAAGAAAAAATATTTAATGACTAAGTTATGGCACACTGGTCCAGTAGTGTAACGGGTAGCATTACCACCTCTTCATTCCATCATATCCTGGGTTTGAAGGCTATGCCAATATGTTGACTAGGTAGAGTTTCCCTGTTTCTCCTGGATCTGGGGTTTTTCTTATAATTCTCAGTGTGGTAAGGTCAGGAAGACCTGGCTCACAATCGTCATTCCAATTCATCCCAATGACATACAGTGAGGTTGAGGATGGGTCTCTGGGCAGAGTTCCTCCATGACTTTATGAATGAGTACAGAAGCACATTTATGTTGGAACAGAACAAAGCTTTCTTCTAATGGTGGCCACAAAGTTGGAAGTGTACAAATATGTAAAATGCCCTTGTATCCCGTAGCATTACCAGTACCTTTCATTCAAACAAAGGGGGCTTTGCCCAGACCCTGCCATTATCCCTCCTCCATTAAACTTTACAGTACTCTCTATGCAGTCTGGGAAGGCAGGTTCTCCTGATGTCCACCAAACTGTGATTGATTCATCTCTGGAATTCTAGCTGCACACATGCTTATTCTTGTGTGTGTGGCAAAACGCTGAACATCTGATATCTTGTCATTTTTGTCAGTGAAACTCTACTTTAGAATTTTTTGTAGCATTTAAGTGCTCAACCTACTGACCCTCAGTCTCTATCCTTCTATATAAAAGCGGTCGGGATTGTCCTTCCGTCCCGTGAGTGCTACGCAGGCGCGGAGTTTCACACACGCTCTGTCCATTTTGCAATGCACGATGGGATTTGTAGTTTCGTTTTTCCAGGTAAAAGATGATTTTCTACTCCAGACGGTGCGATATCTTCTTCTTCTTTCTTACTATATAAAAGCGGTCGGGATTGTCCTTCCGTCCCGTGAGTGGAAAGCGTAGCGGTATTCTGCTTATCACAGACTTACTACTTGCAGCTTGCGGTACGAAGCGACATGATGTGAGCAGAGTTCTGGTGCTCCCATCGTTCCCTTGCTTTTGTGCGCGATGCGCTGGAAAAAAAGACAAAATTATGTCTCTGGAAATAATTAATGTTGATGGAGTACAAATGACTCACCGCGTAGTAAATATCAGGGGCGTTCAAAAGGGCGACCTCAATATAGAAAAAAAGTTTAAATTTCATCACAAAAATAACAGAAACTACAAGTATTAAAGTAATACCGCTCAAATGCAATATAACCAAATTAATGAGTTTGTATAAAATATCAAATTGATCTACATATTGAATTGCCCTTAAGAAGTGGTCAACTTAAAAGTCGGTCGCCTTAAAAGGCGAGTCAGCCTAGTATATATATAAAATCCAACGTCTCTCCGTCCGCTTTTCACAAGAGAACCACTTAACGGATTTAGATTGGTTTTTTTTTTCTATAGTTTGCTTGAACATTCCAGTTGATTTTGCGACTTCTCTCATAGTTCGTTTGCAGTACCAATTTATTTTTGTGAATCCAAGAGAGATATAGCGGGCCAAGGGGAGGGGGGCTGGACCCTCCTCACTCATGCTCCAGCCTCAGGGCGTATCTTACATTAGCTCAGCTAGCGAATGAGAGAACTACTTAACCCTAATCCATGAACGAAGAGGTCTCCAAGACCCCCAGTCGCAGATTTTCAAATTCTTTCCCTTTCAAGGTAATACGACGGCCATGAAATTTTCTGACTTTTCATTTTGTGTTGTTTTGAAAAATGTGCTGAAATCCAGTTCTCAATATCTTAGTACAAATAAGTGCTACAGTAGCACAAAGTAGTTGGAGGTCTCCGAGACAACCCCCAATCATGGAAAGTTACCATTTTTGTATGAGCGTTTTTGCTTCGTTTTATATTTACAAATTCTACGTTTGTGAAATCTATACTTTCTCTGCAAAGAATTATTTGTTTTTAAAGTCCTTGGAATGATTTTGTTATCATGGCACTGATTTGTGCTTAAAATAGACCGTTTTGGCCGATGTAATGAAGAGCTGCCTGTTTAAACAGGGCTGCGAGACGTGAACTCAGCTCTTCGGCGCACCTCATTTGATTTTTTCCGGCAAACAAATTTTCGAAACAAACCGTATTTTACGACTCTAATCAGAGTCGGAGTAATAATTATGTTGCCGTGGTCATTTTAGATCTGAGATCGGCTAAAATTTAAACAATGACCGTTGTTAATACCCAGCCGTCATTACTCAGTTTGCCAATAGATGTCAGCAGGACGGATACCAAAACCGAACTGCCCAAAGATAGATTTCAATGTACCAAGTAAATGGCGATACGTTCTAAATTACTTACGGTTCCGGAACTGTCGAAGGGTTTAAGTCAGTCGACGATGTTAGTCCTGGTAAGTACGCCCCACCAAAGCAACGTTCCAAAAAGCAACCGAACTTACTGTTATCTGCTCCAACCAACACCGACTTACTATACGCGGCTGTCCAGCGGCGTCACTGAAGCATTCGAACATTCTTAGCCAATCATGCAATACTGTGTCCGCGTTTGCCACGTTATGTTCTAACGAAAGAGGCAGAGTCCCATTGCATGGTTCTAACTTGTATTGAGTCGAGGTATTGACGCATACACCATACATACGGGGTATTGACGTGAACACCATACATATGGATAGTATCAAATTATATAGAAGGATATTTGAATTTTCTATTTACATTTGTATTTTCTTTGGTTTAGATATTCTTAGTCCTGCCCGAGACATCACTGGTGTATTCTTTGTTGAGAAGCAAGTCCAGTTTATGTGTTTATAAATAATGAGTCAACGACCAACAAAGAAATTCAATGCAAGTAAAGCCCTGGCTGAAATAATGATGTAGTTGTCAGATTTTGATACATCAGACAACTTAAATGAAGAGGACAATGATGATGGAAATGACACTGTGTCAAGTGATGAGGAAACAAAAATTGATTATGAAACAGCCCCGTGGAGATGCAGCAAATGTAGCTGAGAAGCGACGCTGTCACATGTGCCCCAGTGCAAACTTCTGGTTTGCCAGGAACATTCAGAGCGTTCCCTTGTGTGTCTGGCCTGCAAACAAGTTGAAGTTGAGGCAGATTCTGAGTGACTGTTCTGTATGCGAATCAGACGTGTAAGTGACGTCTTGTTTTAGTGCTACTATGACTGTATTTTATATGATTTGATGAACACTGAACACGCATTACTATTACAAAGGTAACATGTAAACCACTGAAAATTTACATCACATTTACTTCATTTCAGAGGTAATAAAAATTTCTGAAGTTATTGTATTGCTTTTTCGGCAGATTTAACCAGTTTAAAATGATCTGCAAGATGGTGGTCTGCAAGACCCCCCATTCATGGAAACGTTATAAAAATGGCATTCATGGATGAGGGTTAACGGATTTAGATCGGCTTTTTTTCTAGAATTTGCTTGAACATTCTGGTTGATTTTGAGACTTTTCTCATCGCACTAAGAATCATAGTTCACTTGCAGGAGTGATATACTGTATTTTCACTAATCTGAGACAGAGGCTTAGGACCAAGGAGAGGGGGGAGCATGATGTCAGGAATGGGGAGCCAGACAGAGCCCTCCTCAATGTCCATCCATCCATCCATCCATCCATCATCTTCCACTTATCCGAGGTCGGGTCGCGGGGGCAGCAGTTTGAGCAGAGATGCCCTGACTTCCCTCTCCCCAGCCACTTCTTCTAGCTCTTCCGGGGGAATCCCAAGGCGTTCCCAGGACAGCCGAGAGACATAGTCCCTCCAGCATCTCCTGGGTCAGATGCCTGAGCCACCTCATCTGACTCCTCTTGATGCGGAGGAGCAGCGGCTCTACCCTGAGTTCCTCCCGGATGACTGAGCTTCACACCTTATCTTTAACACCTTTAACACCTTTATCTTTATCTTATCACTTCACACCTTTATCTTTCCTCCTGCGGAGGAAACTCATTTCAGCTGCTCGTATTCGCGATCTCGTTCTATCGGTCACTACCCATAGCTCATGACCATAGGTGAGGGTAGGAACGTAGATCGACTGGTAAATTGAGAGCTTTGCCTTACGGCTCAGCTCCTTTTTCACCACGACAGACCGATGCAGAGCCTGCATCACTGCGGATGCCGCACTGATCCTCCTGTCAATCTCACACTCCATTCTCCTCTCACTCGTGAACAAGACACCGAGATACTTGAACTCTTCCACTTGGGGCAGGATCTCGCTCTCAGCCCTGAGACAGCACTCCAACCTTTTCCGGCTGAGGACCATGGTCTCAGATTTGGAGGTGCTGATTCCCATCCCAGCTGCTTTACACTCAGCTGCAAACCAATTCAGAGAGAGCTGAAGATCACGGCCTGATGAAGCAAACAAGACAACATCATCTGCAAAAAGCAGTGACCCAATCCTGAGTCCACCAAACCGGACCCCCTCAACACCCTGGCTGCACCTAGAAATTCTGTCCATAAAAGTTATGAACAGAATTGGTGAAAAAGGGCAGCCCTGGCGGAGTCCAACTCTCACTGGAAACGGACTCGACTTACTGCCGGTAATGCGGACCAAGCTCTGATACCGGTTGTACAGGGATCGAACAGCCCTTATCAGGGGGTCCGGTACCCCATACTCCCGGAGCACCCCCCACAGGATTCTCCGAGGGACACGGTCGAATGCCTTTTCCAAGTCCACAAAACACATGTAGACTGGTTGGGCAAACTCCCATGCACCCTCCAGGACCCTGTTAAGGGTGTAGAGCTGGTCCACTGCTCCACGACCAGGACGAAAACCACACTGTTCCTCCTGACATCCAAGGTTCGACTATCCGATGGACCCTCCTCTCCAGAACCCCCAAATAGACTTTTTTCTTTTTTTTTTTTCACTGAGGTCACCGAGGTGGTCAAAAAACTGCTTGGTGGCAGGGCCCCGGGGGTGGATGAGATACGCCCGGAGCTCCTCAAGGCTCGGGATGTTGTAGGACTGTCTTGGTTGACACGTCTCTGCAACATCACATGGACATCGGGGACAGTGTCTCTGGATTAGCAGACCGGGTTGGTGGTCCCCGTTTTTAAGAACGGGGACCGGAGGGTGTGCTCCAACTACAGAGGGATCACACTCCTCAGCCTCCCTGGAAAAGTCCTCACTGTCCTGTTTCACTAATATGCAGGACAAGCCACGGGGGACAGCTAGTATAAAATAAGTGATACTTGGGATCTGAAGAAAAAAAAATTAATGACAAATGCTGTGGCACCATGGTCCAGTACTGCAACAGGTAGCACAACTACCTAAACAGATAAAAAATAGCTATTCAGCCATTGAGCAACTGCAGTAAATGTGGGATGTAGGACTCCCTAAATGGGTCACTGGCGTATGCTCCCCATGGTCTGTCTGTGTGTTGCAAACAACATGAAATGCCCCTAACTGCTGTTCAAATTATCATACATCAACTGGTACTTATGTAACATGTGTCAGGGATGCCAGGGGCGACGACCCGGCCGGGATGCCGTGAAGGACCGGAAGAGGGTTTGCGCCCACCTGGGATCACGTGGGGGCCACCACCCTGGTTGCTTTGGGGGCCACGGGTTAAGGGCTTAGAAGCCCAACCCTGTAGGGGCCCGTGGTCACCGCCAGGGGGCGCCCCGATGCCTTGGGAGCCCTGGACCTCAGCACTTCCGCCACACCAGGAAGTGCTGGCGGGAAGAGAAGCAGGGACACCCGGGAGGACAGCCAGTACTTCCTCCACACTGGGGCGTGTCGGCGGGTGATTGCCGAGGGGCACCTGGAGCACATCCGGGTGTGGATAAAAGGGGCCGCCTCCCATCATTCGGGGCTGGAGTCGGGTGGAAGAAGGACGAACCAGAAGAGAGTGTGGAGACGGCCTGAAGAAGTAGGAATTGTGTGGCCAGGACTTTGTGTGCACTTGTAAATAGTAATTGTAAATAAACGTGTGGTGGTGGAAAAACAACATGTCTGCCTGTCTATGCCCGGGTTCCGTTCACACATGACAGGGATGACACCTACCCACTGTCTACAATTTTGTATACATTATGTGACAGATAGCCAGGACCCTTACCTGGACTAGACACCCATGAGATGCAAAGACCGGGGCAGATATTATGCACAGGGCATTATTCCCCTGGATGTCTAGATTGTAGCGGTGCCTCGGATTCCAACAGGGCATCACGGGAGGTGGAGTTCTTCAGCTTAGCCCTGTTGGGTTCCATGGGTGCCGCCAGGGGGTGCTGCGAGGAGTGGCGAGTCCTGCTTCATTGGACTTCTATTTCCCCCAAAGGTGCTTCCAAACCATGCTTATGGGCCACCAAGTGCTGCATAAAAGAAGCTGGCTGCCTCAACTCCAGGAGCCTGAGTCGGGAGGAAGGTAGCACAACACTTGTGTGGTAGAGGAGTGGAGGCAGAGAGAGGGAGACTTTGGGAAGAAGAGAAAGAGTTGAGGGGTGGCACGGTGGTGCAGTGGGTAGCACTGCTGCCTCGCAGTTAGGAGACCCAGATTTGCTTCCCGGGTCCACCCTGTGTGGAGTTTGCATGTTCTCCCCGTGTTTGCGTGGGTTTCCTCCCACAGTCCAAAGACATGCAGGTTAGGTGCACTGGCAATTCTAAATTGTCCCTAGTGTGTGCTTGGTGTGTGTGTGTGTGCGTGCCCTGTGGTGGGCTGGCACCCTGCCCGGGATTTGTTTCCTGCCTTGCACCCTGTGTTAGCTGGGATTGGCTCCAGCAGACCCCCGTGACCCTGTAGTTAGGATATAGCGGGTTGGATAATGGATGGTTGGACAAAGTGTTGAAGAGTGCTGTATTGCTGTGTGCTGTATCGCAGTTGTATTCTGGATGGGGTGTGGGAAATACTTGTTGTAAGAGTTTCCCCCAATAAAAGGTCATTGCGTTTGAGCTTTGAGTCTGTGCCTGTTTGTAGTCAGGGGTTTGGAGAGCTGGAGCCCTTAGCCCCCAACAGTCCACAACTAAATGGCACTCATAAAACACCATGGAGTCCCACTCTATGATTTTGTGATGATGGACAACACAGGGTGTGAAACTGGGTCACATCCTCCACTGGATTGTGAAATTGTGTGAAAATGGGTCACCTTGCAAAAAAAAGGCTCGGGAAGACTGAATTCAGGGGCAATTTTGTGGAGAGTGTGGGGAACTGAATAAAAAACCTGTCAGAGATTTGACTTTTTATTGTATGCAACAGTGAGATTGAGAACGCTATTCAAGTAGGTTGCTGCAGTGCCTGTATCCCACGGGGTTGGGCGAGGGGTACGTAACTCCGTCAAATTCCTTTGCAATTGGAGTACCTTGTGTATTAGTGGAATACATTTATGCAAACATTCTTAAAACTGAATATTATCATTACGCAGTGAGTGGGGAGTCATTTCAACACACCACTAATATGTAGCACCCACCTGGATGATGTGACGGCAGCCATTTTTGTGTCAGTACACTCAACACACTTGAGCTGTTAGGTGATAAAGGGATGAGAGAGATAGCCAATTATGGGGACGGGATGATTAGGGGGCCAGAATGACTAGGGCCTTGGAGGGCAATTTAGCCTGAACATTGGGATACAACCTACTCTTTACGACGGACGCCCAAGGATCTTTTAGGAGAACAGAGAGTCTCAACCGGAAGACAAGACTCACAGGGGTCAGAGCATTGGACGCAATGACGTAACCAATCCTGGATGACATGGCAGTCCATCACGAGGTACATTTAACCAAGAAGTGACGAATATTAACTTTTTAACTGCTAAATTCAGCTTAATTATGGAGTTCCGGATTTCACTCATAACATAACATAATTCTGTAATCTGCTTGATCCAATTTAAGTTCATGGTGGGCCTACATTAACCACAGGGCCCATTGATAATAGTATAGTACGAATGTGCGAGATACCCCGTGGTAGTAATATGTTTACAGGTTTATTGGTTGTTATTGTCACATCTCAAGAGTAGCATGAAATGCTTACTTTCATTCTAATCAACAAACAGCACATTGCTACTTTCCAGTACTCTTCATTAACCGGCACTTCATTTTATATTAAGTTGGTTTACTTTTTAAAACTGCTGCAATAACCCCAATACTGATAAAACCTGGTGTCGATTCTACTAATTTTAGTAATTTTCGTCCTATTTCTAATCTATCCTTTATTTCCAAAATTCTTGAAAAAATAGTGGCTATTCAACTCCATTCTCATGTATCTCAAAATAATCTGTATGAACAGTTCCAGTCTGGTTTTCGCCGCCTCCATAGTACAGAAATGGCACAAAATTACTAACGACCTCCTTATGGGTGCCGATTCTGGTTTAATCACTTCTTGATCTGAGTGACACTATTTGTCACACTACTCTTCTTAATAGATTATCTGCGATTGGCATTACCCACACTCCACTAGATTGGTTCAGATCCTACCTCTCAGGCTGCCACACAGTTCGTTTAGCTTAAAACTTTCACATCCCAACCCACCGCCGTTACATCAGGTGTGCCCCAGGGTTCTGTCCTCGGGCCCCTCCTTTTCATTATTTACCTCCTTCTCCATTACCCAACCAGGTATATCCTAACTACAGGGTCACGGGGGGTCAATCCCAGCCAAGACAGGGCACAGGGCAGGAAACAAACCCCAGGCAGGGCACCAGCCCACCGCAGGGCACACACAACAGAGACAATTTAGGATCGCCAATACACCTAACCTGCATGTGTTTTTACTGTAGGAAGAAACCGGAGCACCAGGAGGAAACGGGGAGAACATGCAAACTCCACGCAGGGAGGACCCGGGAAGCGAACCCAGGTCTCCTTACTGCGAGGCAGCAGCACTACCACTGTGCCACCGTGCCGCCCTCGGCAATATCTTTCGTAAATATAACATTAGCTTCCACTGTTACGCTGAGGACACCCAGCTCCACCTCACTAGCAAACCTAATTCTCCTTTCCACCCTCCTCACTTACTGACTACATAGCAAAAATCAAATCCTGGTTTTCTTCAAATTTTCTTAAATGAAATAGTGACAAAACTGAGGTTCTCCTCATTGGTACAAAATCAACATTATTCAAAACTGATCATTTTTCCTTACTTATTGATAATTCCTCTGTCTCCTCTTTCCCACAGGTTAAGAGTCTGGGTGTCATCCTTGACAGTACTTTATCCTTTCAGTCCCACATCAGTAACATCTCCCAGTCTGCATATTCCTACCTTAATCGTATTCACTCCTCCTTCCCTCACTCCCCAAACCACTGCTATCCTTGTTCATAGCCTTGTTCATAAACTTCTCGTTTGGATTATTCCAATTCCCTTTTCTTTGGTCTTTCTCGCAAATCTCTCTATAAGCTTCAGCTGGTCCAGAATTCAGCTGCCCGCATCATTACTAGACCCCCCTCTATTCACCATATCACTCCTGTCTTGGAGCAGCTTCACTGGCTTCTGGTTAAGTTGCGCATTGATTTCAAAATTCTCCTGTTAACATTCAAGGCTATCCACAATCTTGCCCCTCCATATCTGTCTGACCTCCTCCATGTTGCCATTCCCTCCCGTACCCTTAGATCTTCTGCTTTTATCTACTTGATTGTCCTCTTCACCCGTCTTACCATTCAGTTGCTCTGGAACTCGTTACCATCCAAGCTTAGAGATATTGACTCATTCTCACTTTTCAGATCTAATCTTAAAACTCAACTGTTTAAAACTGCTTTTTCTCTTTGATTATAATTGCTTTGTCTGATTTAAATTTTTGTAATATGTGTTTTATCTATTGTTCACCTTGAGTGTTTAGAAAGGCGCCTACAAATAAATCCATCCATCCATCCATCCATTATCCAACCCGCTATATCCCAACTACAGGGTCACGGGGGTCCACTGGAGCCAATCCCAGCCATCACAGGGCACAAGGCAGGAAACAAATCCAGGGCAGGGCGCCAGCCCACCGCAGGGCGCGCACACACACACACACACACACATACACCCACACACTAGGGACAATTTAGAATCGCCAGTGCACCTAACCTGCATCTCTTTGGACTGTGGGAGGAAACTGGAGTACCCAGAGGAAACCCACGCAGACACGGGGAGAACATGCAAACTCCACGCAGGGAGGACCCGGGAAGTGAACCTGGGTCTCCTAACTGCGAGGCAGCAGCGCTACAAATAAATCTAATGTATTATTATTATTATTATTATTATTAAACTATATGTGAATTTTAACCATCTGAAGATACATATCTCATCATATCTCAATTTCTGAAACTGATTTTCCTGGTGAGGTTCACGGTGGTGGCAACGAACCAAACAGGTCAGCCGAGCTTTCCCTGTCCCCAGACACAGAGTTCCAGCTCTTTCTCTTTAATTCTCAAGCCAACTGAGAGATATTGGCACTCCAGTGTGTTCTTGGTGCACAGCAGCATCTCCTTTAGAGCAATTCTAGGGTTAGCCACCCAGGGGGGGACATCCTTACGATGTGCCCAAACCTCCTCAACTGGCTTTTCTTGATCTGGACTCTACTCTGAGGGTCTCCCAAATTGCTAATCTTCTCATCTTATCACAGAGGTAACCCCGGAAACAGAAAAGGGTGAAACCCAGGAGGTGAATAAGTGTCGAAACAAGGAAGACAAAGTGCAAGAGGAAAATAAAGAGAAAAAGGACCAAATGTAAGAAACACAAGAGATCAAATCAGATGACAAGATATATACACAGCAGGTTTAATAAAGGCTTCTGATATCTGCAGCTCACATAAAGTTTTTGGGGCTGATGTAGATGATTTGACTAGTGTGTGTGTGTCAGAGGGCAATGTTAAAGAAACTGGAAATCATCTCAACTGATGACAGTCATCCATTACATGTAGAACTAAAGTTCAGCAAATCAGGAAGGATAGTCGCTTTGAATACTCACACAAATCGCTCCAGAAACTCCTTTCTTCCTAGTGCCATACGACTTTTCAATAAGAAATATCAGAGATAATGATTAAGGGTTTGATATACAGTTGTGCTTGAAAGTTTGTGAACCCTTTAGAATGTTCTATATTTCTGCATAAATATGACATAAAACATCATCAGATTTTCACTCAAGTCCTAAAAGTAGATAAAGAGAAACCAGTTAAACAAATGAGTCAAAAATATTATACTTGGTTATTTATTTATTGAGGAAAATGATCGAATATTACATACTAGCCAACCGGCGGAGTAGCATACGCCGCATATACTTATTTATTGATGAGTGAACACTTCCTGAAAGACACAGTTGTCCAAATGGGGAGGGTTTGAGGATACGACTGTCAGTGAATGAAAAGATGGAACTCTGGAGAGAGCAACATACAATTGTCTGTGAGTGAAAACAGGTTTTGGCAGATACAGGCATATTTTATTGAAAGTTTGTCCTTGTGCCTTATTAATAGTCATTGCAAGTGCCAATCTAACAGGAAATTGTCTGCGCGTAAAAGTAAAAGGCAAATTAGAATCTGATGGGGTCAGGGAAATCCGGGGAATAAGGACAGTTTGTGAGGTAGCAGATGTGATAGTCTTACACTCCAGTACATTATGGTGAATGCTGGTAACAGAAAGTCTAGTGCCATTACAGAGACCTTTTGCTGGCATGAGGTTCCTGAGAAGCATGATGACTGAACCAATTTTAATTTTGAGTTTATGCGGAGGCATGCCAGTAAGAGTAAGACTATTAAGAAATTCTTCGGGGAATGCAAGTTGATCTGCAGGATCATCTGTGACGATGGAGTCAATGCTGGTGAAACTTACTTCGTCGTTAGGGATAACTTTCAGCACCTGTTCATTAAGGCGTAGCGAGTCTTCGTTGGTGACGCTTAATATAGCTCGCATGCCTCGAGAGCGATGTTGGAAGCCTGTGGAGGATGACAGTTGGCAGGTGGGGCCTTGTTGTGCGTTCCCCATGACGTAGGAGGAGGATTAGAGTGGGCATTCATGGCTCTTTCGTGTGTAACTCATGGGCGGGGCTCTGTTAGAGTTGGCGGGCGGGGCTTTGTGAGTTGACGGTCGTGGCTCTCTGTCTTGCGTGCGGTAAAAAGTCAATGTGGCTCAGAGGTGCATGTGGACTTTTTCACAGACGAAAGCAACTGAGGCTGTGTTTGGTGAGTTGTTGCATGCGGGCACATGAGCAGGCAGTGCACATGCCTTGAGAGCGACACTGGACATGGGAGTATGGTTACAGTTGGCGTGTGTGGCTCTGTCGTGCATATCCCATGATGTGGTAGGAGGGTTAAAGTTTGCTGGATGGGGCTCTGTCGAGCTTATCCCAAGTTCTCAGAGTTGTCGGTTGTAGTGAATTATATATATAGATTTTTGAGTGGCAAAAGTATGTGAACCTTTGCTTTCAGTATCTGCTGTGACCCCCCATTGTAGCAATAACTGTAATTAAACGTTTCCGGTAACTTTTGCTCATTCCTGCACACCGGCTTGGAGGAATTTTAGCCCATTCCTCCGTACAGAACAGCTTCAACTCTGGGATGTTGGTGAATTTGCTCACATGAACTGCTCGCTTCAGGTCCTTCCACAACATTTCGATTGGATTAAGGTCAGGACTTTGACTTGGCCATTCCAAAACATTCACTTTACTCTTCTTTAACCTTTCTTTGGTAGAACGACTTGTGTGCTTAGGGTCGTTGTCTTGCTGCATGACCCACCTTCTCTATCCCACCATGTTTCACAGATGGGATAAGGTTCTTATGCTGGAATGCAGTGTTTTCCTTTCTCCAAACATAACGCTTTTCATTTAAACCAAAAAGTTCTATTATGGTCTCATCCGTCCACAAAACATTCTTCCAGTAGCCTTCTGGTTTGTCCACGTGATCTTTAGCAAACTGCAGACGAGCAGCAATGTTTTTTTTGGAGAGCAGTGGCTTTCTCCTTGAAACCCTGCCATGCACACCATTGTTGTTCAGTGTTCTCCTGATGGTGGACTCATGAACATGAACATTAGCCAATGTGAGAGAGGATTTCAGTTGCTTAGAAGTTACCGTGGGGTCCTTTGTGACCTCGCCGACTATTACACGCCTTGCTCTTGGAGTGATCTTTGTTGGTCGACCACTCCTGGGGAGGGTAACAATGGTCTTGAATTTCCTCCATTTGTACACAATCTGTCTGACTGTGGATTGGTGGAGTCCAAACTCTTTAGAGATGGTTTTGTAACCTTTTCCAGCCTGATGAGCATCAGCAATTCTTTTTGTGAGGTCCTCAGAAATATCCTTTGTTCGTGCCATGATACACTTCCACAAACATGTGTTGTGAAGAGCAGACTTTGATAGATCCTGTTCTTTAAATAACACAGGGTGCCCACTCACACCTGATTGGCATCCCATTGATTGAAAACACCGGACTCGAATTTCACCTTTAAACTAACTGATCATCCTAAAGGTTCACATACTTTTGCCACTCACAAATATGTAATATTTGATCATTTTCCTCAAAAAATAAATGACCAAGTATAACATTTTTGTCTCATTTGTTTAACTGGTTTCTCTTTATCTACTTTTAGGACTTGAGTGAAAATCTGATGATGTTTTAGGTCATATTTGTGCAGAAATATAGAAAATTCTAAAGGGTTCACAAACTTTCAAGCACAACTGTATATCCTGTAACCTTTTTTTTTTTTTTTGGTGTAAATATGTATTATCTAACTGCTTACCTTAACCTTTCTTGTTTCTATTTGTCTGTTTTATTTCATTCTGTCTGTTATTAGATGCAAATGAGAAGGCAAATTTCGTGTATTCTTGTGTAAACATGACTAAATAAAGAAACCTTAAACCTATAAAGACATGGCAAAACTGGGCGACTATTTAAACCCACCACCTCAATCGCCAACAGATGATGAACCTCCAAGTGATGGAGAAGGTTACCCCGGCAAATGGAGTAAGCCGCAGTGCACTGAAGGCACACGAGACAGCCGGCAGAAGAAATAAAGATTCAACAACAGAACAGAAATATCCACAAACTCGGATACCAGAAAGTCCAAAATGCCAGCCTTTAAACTGTTGTGCCACTGACGTCACCCAACACAATTTATGCTGCTCGACCCTTACATCAAAAATGACAATAAAATGGTCAGACAGTCATTTTCCAATCTGCTTTGTCCTAAATAGGGTCATGGGGAGTGGTGCTGGGGCCTATCCCAGCTGGCACAGGGTGCAATGCAGGAACAACTCAACTAAAAACTCAAACTAAAAGAAGTGGTAGTTCAGGGTGATGTTTTTAGGTGGGTGCAGAATTGGCTGATACAGGAAACAGAGGGTGATGGTGTGAGGAACCTCATTAGAACTGGCCGATGTTAAGAGTGGTGACCAGCAGAGGTCAGTGCTGGGGCCTCTGCTATTTTTAATAAATATAAATGATTTAGATAGGAATATAAAGAACAAGCTGGTTAAGTTTCCAGATGATACCAAGATAGGTGGATTAGCAGATAATTTGAAATCCATTATATCATCACAGAAGGACTTGGAGTGCATACAGGCTTGAGCAGATTTATGCCAGATGAAATTTAATGTCAGTAAATGTAAAGAATTACACATAGGAAGTAAAAATATGAGGTTTGAATACACAATGGGTGGTCGGAAAATCAAAAGTCCACCTTATGAGAAGGATTTAGGAATCATAGTGGACTCTAAGCTATCGACTTCCAGACAGTTTTCAGAAGCCATTAAGAAGGCAAACAGAATGTCAGGTTATATAGCGCCTTGATGTGTGGAGTACAAGTCACAGGAGGATCTGCTCAAGCTTTATAACACACTGGTGAGGCCTCATCTGGAGTCCTGTGTGCAGTTTGGGTCTCCAGCCTACAAAAAGGACATAACAGCACTAGAGAAGGTCCAGAGAAGAGCAACTAGGCTGATTCAGGGCTACAGGGGATGAGTTATGAGGAAAGATTAAAAGAGCTGAGCCTTTACAGTTTAAGCAAAAGAAGATTAAGAGGAGACCTGACTGAAGTGTTTAAAATTATGAAGGGAAATAGTCCAGTGGATCGAGACGGTGACTTTAAAATGAGTTCATCAAGAATACGGAGACACAGTTGGAAACTTGTTAAGGGTAAATTTCACACAAACATTAGGAAGTTTTTCTTTACACAAAGAACGATAGACACTTGGAATAAGCAACCAGGTAGTGTGGTAGACAGTAAGACTTTAGGGACTTTCAAAGCCCAACTTGATGTTATTGTAGAAGAATTAGGTGGATAGGACTGATGAACTTTGTTGGGCTGAATGGCCTGTTCTCGTTTAGAGTGTCCTAATGTTCTAACAAACCCTACACATACATACACACACACGCACACACAAACACACTAATGTGGACACACTAGGGCCAATTTAATGTTGTCAATCCACCTAACCTGCATGTCTTTTGACTGCGGAGTACCCAGACAGACATAAGGAGAACATGCCAACTCCACAGAAGGAGGACCCCAGGACAGCAACCCTGGTCTCCTTACTGAGAGGCAGCGGCACTACCATTGCGTCACCACAACAAAAAGGTGAAAACCAAAATAATAACAATATGCATCTAATACAACATTAATGACATTCAGTAATAAAATAAATTCATACACAACAGATTACATGATGTCCATAGATTCATCATCATCATAATAATAATAATAAATTGCAATTATAGAGCGCCTTTCTCAAACTTTAACCATAAAACAAAAAGCTGGACCAAAAAAAAATTCCAAAATAACACTGAAGAGACTTCAAATAAACAAAAAAATTATAATGCAAATCTGTAATTAATTCAGAATCAGAATCAGAAAACTTTACTAATCCCGAAGGAAATTACTTATGTTACAACTTAACAACAGACAAGGGACATGTTACACTAAGAGCACATATAAAAGTAATCATGTAAATATAATAAAGTAAAATAAATGTAAGTATCAAACTAAAGTACAGAGTATTGTGACTGTGAATGTGAATTTCCCCTTGGGATTAATAAAGTATCTATCTATCTATCTATCTATCTATCTATCTATCTATCTATCTAT
>JANRMT010062852.1:9029926-9068480 GCA_026402145.1 Polypterus bichir lapradei
TATCTATCTATCTATCTATCTATCTATCTATCTATCTATCTATCTATCTATCTATCTATCTATCTATCTATCTATCTGCGTGGAGTTTGCATGTTCTCCCCGTGTCTGTGTGGGTTTCCTCCTGGTACTCCGGTTTCCTCCCACAGTCCAAGACATGCAGGTTAGGTGCATTGGCGATCCTAAATTGTCCCTATTGTGTGCTTGGTGTGTGTGCCCTGCGGTGGGCTAGCGCCCTGCCTGGGGTTTGTTCCTGCCTTGTGCCCTGTGTTGGCTGGGATTTGCTCCAGCAGACCCCCGTGACCCTGTGTTAGGATACAGCGGGTTGGACAATGACTGACTGACTGCTAATTAAATACAGAACAATAAGGAAATTAATGTTAAACTGAACGGTGGCAAAATGAAAACACAGCCACCCAAGTCAGTCAAGATAAAAAATCTATCCTGAAATATTGAACATATGCCTCACGGTAATGGAAATATTTTTTGTCACTTTCAAGTTACTTGGTAATATCTGAGATGACATAAAACTTCAAGCTAATGCATTTTGTGACAGCTAGAGAATAATGAAAATACTTTCACACTTCTCCGAGATGGAGCATTCAGCTTGATATACAATACGTTCATATCTCTACCGCAGACCATTTTAGGGCATCCCAAAGACGCGGTGTTATAATAAAGACATTTAATGTGGGTTAAATTCTCACAACTGCAGTCCTCATTTTTAATCATTCAGCTCAAGTCACTGCTTCAAGGTCAATGTATTAAAGATGCTAATATGGGTTGTACATCCTTAAGTGTGCATTGCTCTGTTAATTGTGAAATCTGAGAAATATTAAGTCTTTACATCCATCTGTCCCCCCATTTTCTGCAGTAGTGAGTCAAATTCCCCACAACAATACTAGCAAGACCAGAAGTAAGCCAGGGTGAGGTGTCAACCACCAGGTTCTTGTGGTTATAACATTTCAATTGCTTAGTGGCCACCTGCTAGATCAGCATGTTGGTGGCATTTCTGATCCTATGAGCAGAGCATGAACAACAGCAACAATTATTTCTAGAGCACGTTTTCATACAAATGGCGTAGCTCAAAGTGCTTTGCAAGATGAAGAAAGAAAAAAGAAAAATATAAAAATAAGATTAGGCAAGAGTAAAGTAAGGTCCAATGGCCAGGAGGACAGAAAAAACAAACAAATAAAAAAAAATCTCCAGAGGGCTGGAGAAAAAAAAAAAAAAAAAAATCTGCAGGTGTTACAAGGCCACGAGACCACCCAGCCCCTACAGAAGCTAGGAGAAAAGTTGGGGTGCCAACCGAACAACCCTGATTAATAAATAGAGCCAAACACAAAAAGGATCCTTGCTTAGAAGGCTTTTCCAAGCCTTGAGTGGGAGGCGTTGCTATGGCATCCTGTGTGGAGGGGGTGGAGTCTTCTCTGGGGCTTGTGGGCGGGGCTAGTTGTCATCCTCAAACACCTTGTCGGAGAGAAGGAGTGGTTAGCGCCAGTGCCCCCCTCTTGTTCCACGATACTATGTGCTTACTGTCTCAGAACCTGGAAGGTGGTCTAACCCTAACCCTAGTCAGAACCCCCTTCACTTTTTCCCACGTTACAGCCTCATGCTAAATTTTGTTTAACTTCATTTTTACCCCAAATTGTCTCTCAATACCGCAGAAAGGCAAAGCAAAAACTGGATTTCAGAAACTTTTATAAATGTATCAAAAATATACTATTGCCAAAAGTACTGGGACCCCCCTCCAAATTTTTGAAATCAGGTGTTCCAATCACTTCCATGGCCACAGGTGTACAACATTGATCCCCTCGGCAGGCAGACGGCTTCTACAAACCTTTGTGAAAGAACGGGTTTCTCTCATGAGCTCAGTGAATTCAAGCCTGGTACCGTGATAGGATGCCACCTGTGCAGCAAGTCCATTTGTGAAGTTTCCTCGCTCCTAAATATTCCAAGGTCAACTGTCAGTGGTATTATAACAAAGTGGAGGCAATTGGGAACAACAGCAACTCGGCCACAAAGTGGTAGGCCACGTCAAATCACAGAGTGGGGACAGCGCATGCTGAAGTGAGCAGAAGTCACCAACTTTCTGCAGAGTCAATAGCTACAGACCTCCAAAAGCTCACAAACAGTGCAGCGTAGAGAGCTTCATGGAATGGGTCTCCATGGCCGAGCAACTGCAGCCAAACCTGACATCACCAAGTGCAATGCAAAGGGTCAGATGCAGTGGTGTAAAGCCCATCACCACTGGACTCTAGAGCAGTGCAGACGTGTCCTCTGGAGTGACAAATCACGCAATATGATGGACGAGTCTGGCCAGGAGAACAGTACTCGCCTGACTGCATTGTGCCAAGTGTAAAATTTGGTGGAGGGTGGATTATGGTGTGGGGTTGTTTTTCAGGGGTTGTGCTTGGCCCCTTAGTTCCAGTGAAAGGAACTCTTAACGCTTCAGCATACAAAGCCATTTTGGACAATTTCATGCCCCCAACTTTGTGGGAACAGTTTGGGGATGGCAACATGACTGAGCACACACCAGTGCACAAAGCAAAGTCTATAAAGAAATGGATGAGCGATTTTGGTGTGGAGGAACTTGACCAGCCTGCAGAAAGCCCTGACCGGAGACTGCGAGCGAGCCAGGCCTTCTCATCCAACATCAGTGCCTGACCTCACAAATGCTCTCCTGGTGACAAAGTCCCATCAACACACTCCTACACCTTGTGGAAAGCCTTCTCAGAAGAGCTGAAGCTGATAGAGCTGCCAAGAGTGGGCTGATTCCATGTTAAAGCCTGTGTATTCAGAATGGGATGTCATGAAAGGTCGTGTGTGTGTAAAGGCAGGCGTCCCAATACTTCTGGTAATATAGTGTATATAAAATACGTTGAAAGTATTACCAGAGCCAAAGACAAAAAAACGAGTCAATGAAAAGGAGTTAAAACCAAAATATTGACCATTAAAGTTTCCTTGAAACATTACTGGCTGAATCCATATCTCAAACAGATCAGTTGACGCTGTTACTCATATCCAATGTTGCCAGGTTTTCTTGCCCATTTGGGCTATTTTTCATCTGTGGTAAAAAAAATGGGCTTTCATTGGTTGTGTTTTTTAGGCTACTTTTTTTAAAAATATTGACATATTTTGGGCTATTTTTGAACCCCCTTCATGTTTTTCATTCATCTGACACCATTTCTCCTGCTCTACACACTTGTATTTGTTCTTTACTGTTGTGAAATCCCCAAGCAGGACCGTTGTGCCTAATATCTATGAGGGGAACCCTAACCCAAAAAAGCTTTGGTGATATTTATCTAGCCCTCTAACACTAATGCCACCACCACTGCTTTCCGGTGTGTCATTTTGTCTACCTCAGGTATTGGGCTGTTCATTTTTGGGCAAATTCACTATTTTTAAGCTGTCCTTGGGCTATAAATCTTTTAAGGACCTGGCAACCCTGCTCATATCAGCATGGAAGTCCATAGCAGGTTCCATAACAGCGTATTGCATGCTTGTAGATGCTTTGAACATGAAGATGTAATGCAGTTAGAAATAATAATAAAAAAAAAAGATTACAATTTTATGGCAAACACAGACATTAATTCAAAAATAGGGAGAGGTAGAGAGGGAGGCAGAAGGTCCAGAAAATGAAGCACAAGGTCATAACTGGAAAATGAAACACGTCAAAACAAACAGAGGAACCATACTCGTAGTCAAAGAAAAAGTGAATTTGGAAACTAAAGAAAACTTGAGTATAATGCACACCATCCACAACTTTGGACAGTGATGCCCTCTGATAGGCAGCCTTTTATAGTGTTGCGCTGTTGACATAAATGAGCACAACTTCTGGGGAAGTCCCCCTCACAGCACTTCAGCAACTGAGACATAAAATGGTAGCAATAATTTTAACTTTCTATACCGGTTTAAATTATTGCACAAGAATCCAGAAGGATTAAAAACTTATAATCTAGATCTTACTTTCGCAAAACAAACTTTATTTCTTTCATAAAAAATTGAAGATTGAACTCATGGGGTAAACAGGAGGCCAAACTAGATTTTTTGTCACAAGCCAAAACTACACCAAGGAATCCAAGTCAAAAATCAGGTGGGGGAATCAAACAAAAGTCTTCAGATCAGAGATTTAATTCATAAAAAACTAGAGGGCTCCACCCCCTGCTCACTTTGCTTGCCCATCCCCTGGTTTGGTTAACCGGATATACAATTTAACGAGATTGTTATTTAAATGGGAATTGTTACATATGCATTATTTTCACTTTTACACTATAATACAATACAATTTATTTTTTGTATAGCCCAAAATCACACAAGAAGTGCCGCAATGGGCTTTCACAAGCCCTGCATCTTGACAGCCCTGCTGTGACTCTCTAAGAAGACAAGAAAAAATTCCTTAAAAAAACCTTTTAGGGAAAAATGGAAGAAACCTTGGGAAAGGCAGTTCAAAGAGAGACCCCTTTCCAGGTAGGTTGGGCGTCCAGTGGGTGTCAAACAGAAAAGGGTCAATACAATACAATACAATACACAGAACAGAACAAATCCTCAATACAGTATAAAAATAAAATTTTTAGAAGTACGGAGCAGAATTTAACAATAGATGATATCCAATAATATGATTTGGATTTGTTTAGAGTCCTGGATACTTCATCCATCAAGCTGCCTCCCCCATTTGGCCATTCCTCAGCTGAAACAGTGCTGGGCCAGCCAGTCCAATGAAAGGACCCCTCAACCTGACGAAATCAATACAACACAATACAACTGTATAAACCAATACAACAGTATAAACTACAAGGAAAAATGCAAGAGTACGTGACACCACTCATGAAGTAATAATTACCTAACAAACAGACACAACCCTTAGCATTTTATATATCAAAATTTTGGGCTTTTTTGTTATTTTGCTTTCAGACGTGTTGCTGTTTTGTATCTTCCGTCATTGGCAGTGACACCCTAGTTGTCTTCACGTGGTTCATGGAAATGTCACAGTACCTGGTACACAAAACACGGTGGCAGCCACTAATCCATATCCAAGTTTCTAGATTTTTGCTAAAAAAAAAAACTTTTTCAAGTATTATGTGTTTTTTCTAAAGAGTTTTGTCAAACGTTCTTTGACCTCAGCTTTTGTTTTGTGCATCAGGCTTTGATATATCGATTTGTGTTCTCCTAGTAGACTCTGATTATTTTCTCAGCTTCCCTTTTTTTTTTTTGTTTCCTTTTTGTCGTTTTGGTCTCGGCAGAATACTTTGAGTTTGGATTCACCCTTTGTGCCCACACTCTCACGTATCGATTTACACTCCTGCTAATGTCTCACGACGCCTTTTCTGCTTTTAAAAATTCTCTCTGTCACGAAGAGATATGGTGGATCTTTTCCTTGAACTGAAAGAAGTAAACAGCAAAGCCAGGCTTCTCCTTTTCGGCTTTTTAATATTTAATAATCTTACGTTATCTTTTTCACATAGCAGTGTCAGTGGTATGGAAATGAATGTGCTGAAGTTCATACAGATAAAACATCAATGAAAATATGCAATAATAAAGGAATACATCACCCAAAAATAATATTTTTATAGGTTACGTACTCCATGGAGTTTGAAGTGATGGCTGAGAAAAAAACAAAATCTCATCTTTTAATGGAGAATGGAGACAGGGTTGCCAGACGTCTTGATTTGAGTGGGACTGTCCCGAGTTCAACAGACAAATCTCAAGTACCGGCATTGCCTCTGAAAATCCCGACTGAACAAAAATTGTACATAGAAAAGAAAATCTTCATTCAATTTTTGCTTTGCGCCCACCCTTACCATAACACATCGTCTATTGAGGAATGAGCGATGGCATTAGATTCATCAAAAGTTTTAATCTCCAGTTTTCAACGTTTTAGGGTCCTCTGCTACTGAAAACATCGACATCTTGATGGTGGGTGTGTGTCTATCTGTGTCTCTGTGTTTCTGTGTGTATGTGTCACAGTTTCTTGTGGACGGTCTAGAGCTAAAAAGGCTGGACGGAAAAATAACAAACCCAAAATTTAAGCCTGTAATGAGATAACGATGTGCTGATTAGTTTCTGAGCCAAATCGTGCAAGAGAAACGGGCACTCCAGAGGAACCCTCAAATACCGTAATTCTGCAATTAAGTATGAATTCTTCTTGTCAATTGCTATCGTAATGACCTATTTTATGATCAGAAAGATCAGCATTAGAGCAGTAAATAATTATTGAAATGTTAGAGAATAGTTCGGGTAACTTGGTTTTAGGGCACAAAGCCTACTGACGCTCGAGTCTGAATTTTTATATTGAACTAGACATTAAGCTCGTTACAATAATGGGCGCTAGAACAGTAGTGCATAAACATTAGTAGTAACAGTCCATAATATGCTTTTAATTTTCTGTCACAACAGTGGGCAATCAGCAGAGTCTCACCAGCAACTGATGTAATGTGTGGCGTGCAGCTGATAATCATGCCTGTGACGTCTCCCCAACAAGTAATTTAATGTGTTGTATGCAGGAGCTGATGTAGCCTGTGGCGTCTCCCCAGCAAGTAGCGTTCAGCTCCGCAGCAAGTATTTGAATCCGTGCCGGCATGCAGCTGATTACTGTATGTCTTGTCTCCCCAGCAACAGATTTTATGTGCGCAGCCGCGACTACCCAATCAGCACTCTCCCCAGCAATGATGTCCTTTACTTGCTTATCATGCGCAGCCGCGGCTAGGCTATTCACTGTGTGCCCAGCTTTCAGTGTGTGTACGTCCACGGTGCCGTGCGCATGCACACTTCACCAGAAGACACACACACACACACGGACACCCCTGACCCCTGGACGCACACAGGGGTTTAATTAAAGAGGATATCTAGTTAAAAATACTTGCAAAATTTTTGTAGACAGCCTGGCATACCACCTTTTGTGAATAAAACTTGTAACTGTCAGCTCAATCTGAGTGTTTGAATTGAGTGTGTTCGTTTACATCGTGTGCTTGTGTCATCGTACGTTTCTCGTGGCCATCGTGGCTGCCCGTATGTAATTCGTTTTGAAAGTGATACAATAAAGACTTTTCCATTAACAAGGTAGGTCATATTTGCTTATCTGCATTCTATTTATATATATCATGTCGAATTTTATGAAACATAAAACATGTTACAAGTTATATCAAGCATACCCGTCTAAATTTTGAATGAAAAAAAAATAAGTTAGGTGACATACAAAACCGTGTGAAATGTTTACCGTACGTTAGTTTAGTATGCATTGAAATATTGCCCAGAGGGGACTGGGCGGTCTCGTGGCCTGGAATCCCTACAGATTTTATTTTTTTCTCCAGTCGTCTGGAGTTTTTTTTTCTGTCCTCCCTGGCCATTGGACCTTACTCTTATTCGATGTTAATTAATGTTGACTTATTTTGTTTTCTTATTGTGTCTTTTATTTTTCTATTCTTTATTATGTAAAGCACTTTGAGCTACTGTTTGTATGAAAATGTGCTATAGAAATAAATGTTGTTGTTGTTGTTGTTGTACTACTCATACTAAGTGCTTGTGTAAGTAAAATAAGCAAAAATCAAGATTTTTTAATGATATTTTGATGATAACCGTTTGTTTTTTCATTTCATATAAAAGTTTTTATCTAAAGTTTGATTTTAAACAATGAAATATTTTAACATGTAAAACCTTTTCATCCTTATATTTGAAATCTTTTTTTTTTTGGTTGCTCATTTAAATGGTTGCTGTCACAATCTGTGATGGTGGAAATTTGGAAACCCTGAATGGAGATCATAACATTTCCGATAGAAAGGCAACCTATGACGACCAACAATCTCACGTTATCCGTGTTTCATAATCCACACATCATCACTTATTTGTATGCTCACAATGAGTACTTTTTTTAAAACCAATATGGTGGCGGTACGCATACGTTGTGTTTGAGGTGCTGTGAAGATATATAGAAGTTGAAAGTCCTAGTGGCTACAAGTTTTATTTATTTGGTGAAAAAATCGTAACGTTTAAATTTTGAATTTGACAAATCATCGAGTGTATCAACTGCATAATTTAAAGTTACAAACACAGAATTTCTGAAATCAAATAGTATCAACTGCAGTTGAGTTCTACATTCTACAAAGAAAAAAAGTTGTTATGTAGTCCCGCAAAGCAATCACGCTTAGGTTGAGTTTTAAAGAACATTTTGCATGTTTTCATTGACGGACTAAAAGTTCTTAAAAACTAAAGAAAACCTAATTAGTAACTTCACGTATTTACACATTTGCTATTTTTGATCTAATTATTAAGTTACTATTATACTTTGACTGTTGACAGCACCGTAACATAAACAAGAATGACAGTGTGGTGACGTCACAATAGAATTATTAAGCAGGGCTAGAGTTAATAAAACCAAAAAAGGACGAACAAGGCCATTAAGCAATATGGACAAATGTAGTACATACCGGAACAATTAACGCAGAATGCATGGTGATGGGTAAAAATATACAAATTTGGACAGCACACAATTCATTATATAGTCATTTAATATATAGTCGGTGGCACGACCAGTTGTCACAGCTGAGTATCAGCAAGTACCACTGCAAACAAACCTGCTCTCAAAATACAAAACACATGCATTTTTGCTAAAATATCGTTAAATAAATTCCTCCAGAAAATGAAAGTAGTTCACAAACAGAAAGCTCCTCACTCAGGGGGTCGTGCTTTTGAAGCAAAGTCCCACCTCACCCCTCATTCATTGGTCAAGAGTCATGTATTCAGTTCAACAGCACAACCCCCTTATCTGAAGTGGCTTCCTGTTTGTGGACTACTTTAATTTTCTAGAGCTCACCTCAGGATCTCAGGTACGTTAATAGAAGCAATTATTATGGAAAGAATGAGCATCACACGATAAGAACAAGTTTGTTAGTGGACAGTCATCATAGGTTCAGGTGAGAAAGGCCGTGCTTTATTAATATGCTGGAATTCTATGAGGAAGAAAGTGGTGAAAAGCCAAGTAAAATGACAGTTTTTATAGGCTAACTAAAAAAGTTTACAATACGCAAGCGTTCGAGGCAACTCAGGCCCCTTCGTCAGGCAAAATGTAATCAATGGATGATTTAATTGATTGCATTGATTATTTGATTAATTCTTGCATCCTGCCTGAAGAAATAAAAGCATACAGAGATGTGTGCGTTATCATTGATCTTTAAACCGTTTTTGATAAGATCCCTCTTGAGAGGCTGGGCATCAAACTAAAAGAGGGTGTAGTGCGTTTGTTGGGACAAAATAGATTCAGACACAGGAAGCAGAGGGTTATGGGGAAGTAGAATTAGGCAATGCATAAAGTGGCGTCCTTCAGGGATCAGTGATGGGACTGCTATGGTTTTTAATACAATCATATGAAAAAGTTTGGGAACCCCTCTTAATTCTTTGGATTTTTGTTTATTATTGGCTGAGCTTTCAAAGTAGTAACTTCCTTTTAATATATGACATGCCTTATGGAAACAGCAATATTTCAGCAGTGACATTAAGTTTATTGGATTAACAGAAAATATGCAATATGCACCATAACAAAATTAGACAGGTGCATTCATGTGGGCACCCAAACAGAGATACAGTTAGGTCCATAAATATTTGGAGAGAGACAACTTTTTTCTAATTTTGGTTCTGTACATTACCACAATGAATTTTAAATGAAACAACTCAGATGCAGTTGAAGTGCAGACTTTCAGCTTTAATTCAGTGGGTTGAACAAAACGATTGCATAAAAATGTGAGGGAACTAAAGCATTTTTTGAACACAATCCCTTCATTTCAGGGGCTCAAAAGTAATCGGACAAATTAAATAACTGGAAATAAAATGTTCATTTCTAATAGTTGGTTGAAAACCCTTTGCTGGCAATGCCAGCCTGAAGTCTTGAACTCATGGACATCACCAGATGCTGGGTTTCCTCCTTTTTAATGCTCTGCTAGGCCTTTACTGCAGCGGCTTTACTTTCAGTTGCTGTTTGTTTGTGGGCCTTTCTGTCCGAAGTTTAGTCTTCAACAAGTGAAATGAATACTCAGTTGGGTTAAGATCAGGTGACTGACTTGGCCATTCAAGAATTTTCCACTTCTTTGCTTTAATAAACTCCTGGGTTGCTTTGGCTGTATGTTTTGAGTCATCGTCCATCTGTATCATGAAATGCCCACCGCCCAATCAATTTGACTGCATTCAGCTGGATTTGAGCAGACAGTATGTCTCTGAACACCTCAGAATTCATTCGGCTGCTTCTGTCCTGTGTCACATCATCAATAAACACTAGTGTCCCAATGGGTCATTGTCTTGTTGGAATATCCAATCCTTGCGTAACTTCAACTTTGTGACTGATGCTTGAACATTATTCTGAAGAATCTGTTGATATTGGGTTGAATTCATCCGACCCTCGACTTTAACAAGGGCCCCAGTCCCTGAACTAGCAACACAGCCCCACAGCATGAAGGAACCTCCACCAAATTTGACAGTAGGTAGCGGGTGTTTTTCTTGGAATGCGGTGTTCTTCTTCCGCCATGCAAATCACTTTTTGTTTTGACCAGATTACTCAATTTTTGTCTCATCGGTCCAAAGCACTTTGCTCCAAAACAAATCTGGCTTGTCTAAATGACCATTTGCATACAACAAGCGACTCTGTTTGTGGCGTGAGTGCAGAAAGGGCTTCTTTCTCATCACCCTGCCATACAGATGTTCTTTGTGCAAATTGTGCTGAATTGTAGAACGATGTACAGATACACCATCTGCAGCAAGATGTTCTTGCAGGTTTTGGAAGTGATCTGTGGGTTGTCTGTAACCATTCTCACAATCCTGCACATATGCCGCTCCTGTATTTTTCTTGGCCTGCCAGACCTGAGTTGGTTTAACAGCAACTGTGCCTGTGGCCTTCCATTTCCTGATTCCATTCCTTACAGTTGAAACTGACAGTTTAAACCTCTGAGATCGCTTTTTGTAGCCTTTCCTTAAATCATGAGGCTGAACAATCTTTGTTTTCAGATCTTTTGAGAGTTGCTTTGAGGATCCCATGCTGTCTGTCACTCTTCAGAAGAGAGTCAAAGGGAAGGAAGCACAACTTGCAATTGACCACCTTAAATACCTTTTATCACTCATGACTGGACACTCCTGTCTATGAAGTTCAAGGCTGAATGAGCTCATCCAACCAATTTGGTGTTGCCAATAATCAGCATTGAGCAGTGACAGGCATTCAAATCAGCACAATGACAAGGGGACCCACATTTTTGCACAGCCAGTTTTTCACGTTTGATTTAATTTCATACAACTAAATACTGCGTCACTAGAAATCTTTGTTCGGAAAACACCGCAGTACTCAGATGTTCCTAGGAAATGAAAGACATAGCACTGTTATCTTTTACATTGAAAGGAGAGTCAATTATTATGCAGGTTGAGAGGGGTTCCCAAACTTTTTCATATAACTGTATATATAAATAACTGAAGTGAGAATATATATGGGATTGCTACTGTTTTAATATACATAAATGACTGAAATGAGAATATAATCAAAATGTTGCTTACGTCTGCAGATGAAGCCAAACTAGATGGAAGGGCAGATCATGTGGAATCAGCCTAATTGTTATAGAGGGAGAGGCACAGCATAGTGGTTTGTGGAGATTTGTGATAGAAGAACATTTTCATAAGTACAGTAAATGTAAATCATTACATGTAGGAAATAAAGAGGTTAGATTTGAAAACATGATGGGTGGTGTGAAACTTGAAAGTACACCTTATGTGAAGAACGTAAGAGCCACTACTATCTACATCAACCCATTGGAATGAAAAATCAAAAAAGAGAACTCCTCAATATTTTTTTTGGGTTCTCCTAGACGACAGTGAGATCAGAGAGAAATAAAATGGAGACACGTTCTTTTGTCTCTTGCTTCTCAGATTTTTCTTTTGAGACAAAATAACACATTTGTCTCACCAGTGTCTCCTCTTGGGAGATCTCAACAAAGTCACACAAGGGGCTCGGATTTTCCAAGTAGTGTCTTGACATTATAATTATCATTATAGACATGAAAGTGTTTGAATTGTGTGCTCAGTAATATATGGTGAAATGCATTGACGATTGTCTGTGTTAATAAAACACAAATACGAATACAAAACTGTAGTCCTTGCTGTTGAATAATATACTATGAGATGCTCTTATTTATATTGCTGTGCTCCAATTAGATCACAGTCATTCTGGAGGATAAGACAGGCAGCATGACACAATGGTTAAGACTTTGGACTTCAAGTCCTGAGGTTATGTGTTTAAATCCCACCGCTGACACCATTTAACTGTGAGCAAGTCACTTCACCTGACTGTGCTACAATTGGAAAAAACAAAAGAAATGCTGCCAATCATATCACAGATGTTGTAAATCACCTTGGCCATTAAGTAAATATAAACTCTTGAAAGAGATTACACCAATATTAGGAAGAGATTTCACAAAATAACACATCTATCTATCTATGCTTTTCAAACCAAATTCTCAATTTCGACTCCTTTTACCTCCATTTTATCTCATGTCTCCTTTTGGTCTAAAGCTATTTCTCCTAAGGAATGTTAGGAGAAACATCTGAGAAAAAGTTAATTCTGACATGAAACATAAATGAGAATCTCTTTTAAGTCTCAGGAGCAATCAAAAATCATCCTTTGTGCAGTGTCACACATGTGTGATTAGGAGACAGCTAAAGGGCCTGAATGATACTAAATCTATACCAGACCAGGGGGTGGCAAAATGCACTGACTTTCTTTCTCAATCCCTTGCAGACCATCCATGGGAAATCCCTCAGGGATCCGGTGCCACTGATGAAGTCACTTCCGGTTCTGGGACCACTGATGAGATCACTTCCGGTTATGGCACCAATGATGAAGTCACTTCCAGTCTGGGCATATAAAGCTGCCACCTTTAGCAACCAGTTCTGTTTTGGACTCGTACTTGTGAACATCCATCCATCCTCTTCCGCTTATCGAAGGTCGGGTCACAGGAGTAGCAGCTCGAGCAGAGATGCCCTGACTTCCCTCTCCCCGGCCACTTCTTCTAGCTCTTCCGGGAGAATCCCAAGGCGTTCCCAGGCCAGCTGGGAGACATAGTCCCTCCAGCATGTCCTGGGTCTTCCCCGGGGCCTCCTCCCGGTTGGACGTGCCCAGGACCCCCTCACCAGGGAGGCGTCCAGGAGGCATCCTGATCAGATGCCCGAGCCACCTCATCTGACTCCTCTTGATGCAGAGGAGCAGCGGCTCTACTCTGAGCTCCTCCCGGATGACTGAGCTTCTCACCCTATCTTTAAGGGAAAGCCCAGACACCCTGCGGTGGAAACTCATTTCAGCCGCTTGTATTCGCGATCTCGTTCTTTCGGTCACTACTCATAGCTCATGACCATAGGTAAGGGTAGGAACGTAGATCGACTGGTAAATTGAGAGCTTTGCCTTATGGCTCAGCTCCATTTTCACCACAACAGACTGATGCAGAGCCCACATCACTGTGGATGCCGCACCGATCCGCCTGTCGATCTTACGCTCCATTCTTCCCTCACTTGTGAACAAGACCCCGAGATACTTGAACTCCTCCACTTGGGGCAGGATCTCGCCCCCAACCCAAAGAGGGCACTCCACCCTTTTCCAGTTGAGGACCATGGTCTCGGATATGGAGGTGCTGATTCCCATCCCAGCTGCTTCACACTCAGCTGTGAACCGGTCCATAGAGAGCTGGAGATCACTTATAAACATCTCGCAATTATTTAACCTTTTTTGCAACCAAGGCAACATTATACGAAAGGCTGCCCCAAACCTTTTTGATGACTTTGTGTCGTTTTTGTGACAGCAGAAGCATTTTTGTAAGGGATGACAGTGGACAGAAATGATAAAGAAAGCTAATAGGATTTTAGGTTATATAAGATGATGCATGGAGTACAAGCCAAAGGAGGTTATACTTAAGTTATATGACATACTAGTGAGGACCCACCTGGAGTACTTCATGTAGTTTTGGTCTCCAAATCACAATAAAGATATAGCAGTGCTAGAGAAAGCCCAGAAGATAGTGACTAGACTGAGTTATGAGCTATGAGGTTACATTGCTGATATTTTTAAAATTATGAAAGTAATTAGTACAGCGGATCCCAGTTGAAACTTTTAAATGAGGAACCAAACTACAAGAAAGACAAAGCAGCACTTGGAGTTGAGGAGAGCAAGCAGGTGCATCACAAGGCTTAAATTCATGTGACAGACAGAATGAAATTTGTTTAGTCTCAGATAGTGGAGGCTGTGTGGAGACCCAGTCCAGATCTTCAAAATCATCAGAGTAGATCCAGCAGAGTTGTTTCAGTCAGTCATTTTCCAACCCGCTATATCCTAACACAGGGTCACGGGGGGCTGCTGGAGCCAATCCCAGCCAACACAGAGCTCAAGGCAGGAACAAATCCCAGGCAGGGCGATAGCCCACCGCAGGACACACACCCACACACCAAGCACACACTAGGGACAATTTAGGATCGCCAATGCACCTAACCTGCATGTCTTTGGACTGTGAGAGGCAAACCGGAGCACCCGGAGGAAACCCACGCAGATACGGGGAGAACTTGCAAACTCCACACAGGAAGGACCCGGGAAGCAAACCCAGGTCTCCTTACTGCGAGGCAGCAGCGCTACCACTGCACCACCGTGCTGCCCAAGTTGCTTCAGCTTAACAGTGAATCCCGTACTCGAGGGCATCAATGGAAATTAAGGGTAAACCAGGAAGCACATTGTCACACATGGGCGATTAGGAGGCAGTCAAAGAGCCTAAAGGTGAGTAAAACATCGCGAGATAAGGGGTTGTCACGTGGTACTTACCTGAACTCTTTTCTCTCATCAACAGAAAACAAGAAGGAAAATAATACTGCAACTTCCGGGCTCCAAAATGGACGCGATGACGTCACTTCCGGCACCATTGATGACGTCACTTCCGGCCCCCACAAAACACCTCCCTTCCGGATCCTGTTGCCACATCAACACATTGCCAACCGTTTCCTGTCACATGTGTTTTGCTTCCTATATAACCGCCATTCATTGTTCATTGCACTTCATTCATTGTTCATTGCACTTTTTTTACAAGGCTTTGAATCATTTCATTTTCTTATTGTCTGACGACAATATATGGGGACGGTCCCCAAATCTTTATTTTGTACTTTGTGACGTTTATTCGACCACAACATCTTTATGCAAAGAGTTGTGAGACTCTGGAACAACCTACCGAGACATTTGGAAGCAGAAACCTTGACAACCTTTAACCCTTAAACTGCCACATACTTGGGTGTTAATGCACCCCCGGACGCCAAATACTTTTTTGTTGCACTTTTTAAGTAAATGTCACAATTCACCAAGAAAAAGTGAAATTTTAATGGAACACATTGGGTCAGACAGATGCCTCCTGAAACTGGGACTCCTTCTCCTTGCAGTGCCCTCTGGTGGCACCCAAGGACCTCAACAAAGTTTTCCCACAGTACTATGATTAAGTCACTTGTTCAGTTATGTCAAACCAAATTTCCTTCCTATTCTTAGTGGCAGTTCACTGTCTACAGATTCATTAGGAATTCCTTTTTGGATGATATTTAGTTTTCCTGTGAAAACGTAAGTGCACCCCATGGGAACTACTGACTTTTTCAACATATTTGAATAGGTACGAAGTAGATAAAGGTTCATACTTGACCAATTAGATGGCAGTGCTCTGCTGGTTTGGATCCAGTAAGGATGCCTTTAGGGGTTTATGGGAATCGCAGTGCTGAGGGACAACTTTGTTGGGGTCCTGGGGTGCCATCAGAGGGCACTGCAGGGAGAAGGAGTCCCAGTTTCAGGAGGGTTCTGTCTGATCCAGAAGTGTTTCTGTTGAGCTATGACCTGCTACTGGAAGTAATCTCAGGTCTGACATAAAAGCGAGCCATCAAGTGAGTAACAGTCGGGAAGCAGAAGGCAAAGCTCATATTGAGAAGGAAAAGGAGAATTATTCATTGAAAGGCTTTGGAATCAGTCTGTATACAAAGTTTTTTTCTGCATTAAAAATAAACTTTATTCTACATCTGGGACTGTTTAGTATGGTGTGTTTGGGGTTTCAGGGCTCAGTGGCACCCCCTGGTTTTTACAGTAGACTTCATTTTTCCACGTGACAGATCTTCATTTTTGTAAATTTAGATTATGATAATGAATGCGCCATGTCAATGTTATGTGCTCACAGCCTGACACAAACACTTCTGGGTCAGACAGATGCCTCCTGAAACTGGGACTCCTTCTCCCTGCAGTGCCCTCTGGTGGCACCCAAGGACCCCTCAATACTACGATTCCCATAAACCCCTGTGGGCGTCCTTACTGGGTCCAAGCCAGTAGGGCACTGCCATTTGTTTGCTCGAGTATGTCACCTTTATCTGTAGGTGCTATTTGCATGAAAATCTACTGCTTGTCTGTTTCAAATATGTTGAAAAAGTCAGCAGTTCCCATGGGGTGCACTTACTTTTTCACAGGAAATAATAAGATGAAAATAAAATATCCAAAAAGGAATTCCTAACGAATCTGTAGATAGGGAAATGTCACTAAGAATAGGCAGGGAATTTGATTTGACATAACTTAACAAGTGACTTAATTCTCTAAATGACTTTTGGCTGCTCCCATTAGGGGTCGCCACAGCGGATCATCTTCTTCCATATCTTTCTGTCCTCTGTATCTTGTTCTGTTATAATTCTCTAAATGACTATGTTCTCAAAAAGATAGTTGCCTCCCAACTTCAGTCCCATCATTAAAAAATAACCTTTTTGAACAGTTTTTTTTTTCAATCCGGGTTTTGTCCTAAACACAGCCCAGAAACTGTCCTGGTAAAAATCACAAATGATCTTCTCCGGGCAGCTGACACAGGACTTTTATCAATTCTTGTACTTCTTGATCTCAGCTTCACATTTGACACCATAGCTCATCAGATACTTTTGAAACGACTCGCTAGTTTTGGAGTCTGTGGCCTTGTACTCCAGTGATTTTCTTCCTACCTCACTGATAGGAGGCAATCTGTTTAAGTAAAAGGCTTTAAATCTGAGAATGCAGTCGCTACTCAGGGAGTTCCGTTTTGGGGCCACTTCTTGTTCTCATTTATATCTTCCCAATAGGTAATATCTATTTGCACCATGGTATTAAATTCCATTGTTACGCTGATGACACACACCTATATCTACCCACTAAATCCACTTCTGTTTTCGCTCCAGATACTCTTATGGTATGTCTTGTGACGGACAGCCGGGTCCCATGCCCGGTCGGGACGCCCCTGCTGCATATGTTCCGGGGGAGCCACCATGGACAGCTCAATACCTCCCCCGGGACGCTAGGTGGCAGCCTCCCTGGCCAATGTTCATTTCCCACTCTCCCACGTGGCTCCATGGGACATGGAGTCCTCTACAGCCTGGTTGGGAGATGGGGTGGCCGCTAGGGGGTGCTGCCAAGACTCAAGAGCCTGGCTGGACGAATCTTCAGCCCCACCCGGAGGTGCAATTAGGACCAGGTAGTCAAGCACCTGGAACACTTCCGGGTGGGGTATAAAACGAGCCAGCCTCCACCACTGAAGAGCCAGAATCGGGAGGAAGAGGACGAGGTTGCCTGGGAGGAGTGGTGGTGCCAGGAAGAGTTGTTGTGTGGGATTAAAGTGCTTTGGGACTGTGTATTGCCTGTGGGTCATGGGGAAGGCGTGCGCCCACGGGTCAAGAAAAAATAAAAAGCCTGTGTGTTTTGTACACGTGCCTCTGCGTAGTCTGTGCCGGGTCGGGCGCTATATAGCGTCTTTTACAGTCTCCAAGACATAAAGTCATGGATGACTCTCAACTTTCTCCAATTAAGCAGCAATAAAACTGGGGTGCTCCTCACTGGTTCTAAATCCACACTTGCTGGCACCTCTGCACAAGAACCACCTTTTTCAATCCTCGCAAACATATGCAGTTTTTAATGTCTGAAAAACATTTGGGATTAAATCACTTAGAGATCTGTACATAGACAACATCTTTGCATCATATGAATGATTACACACTCCAAATTTAACTTTCCAGCTACACATTTCTTTCACTATCTTCAAATTAGAAACTTTGTTAAACAGAACCTGCCCAATTTTCCTCACCTCCCACCTTCCTCTATGCTGGAAAAAATAATGCTCAGTCTCGAGGACTCAGACAGCATTTCTGCAATATATAAAATTATTTTACAGTCCCTCCCTTTCAAAGATCCAAGAGGACAGTGGGAAAAGGATCTCTCACTCAACTTCTCAGAAAAGGAGTGGAAAGTAGCAATGCAGAGAATTCACTCAAGCTCCATATGCACAAAGCATACAATTATTCAACTCAAAATTATATATCAAGCACATCAGTCTCGCTTAAAACTGTCCAAAATGTTTCCAGGGTGAAATACAACCTGCAAAAGTTGCAATCGAGCTCCAGCCTCACTAGGCCACATGTTTTGGGCCTGCGCCAAATTAACATCATTCTGAACCAAAATCTTTAAATGTGTTTCAGACAGCCTTGGCATCACAATCCCTTATAATTCACTAACAGATGTGTTTGGTGGGCTCACAGAGGGGCTTAAAGTGGAGAAGGACAAACAAACTGGAATGGCCTTTACTACACTATTGGCACACAGACTTATTTTGCTCAACTGGAAGAATCCTAGCTCTCCTCTTTTCAGTCAGTGGGTAACTGATGTTTTATATTATTTGAAATTAGAAAAAATCTAATTCTCACTTATAGGATCTGTGCAGAACTTTTTCAAAACCTGGCAGGATCTGATCGATAACATTTTAGAATAAGCTCTTAAAACACTGAGGAAGTAGATTCTCTTCCCATTTCTTTTTCTTCTCCATTTATCTTTATCTGCCTATTAAACTCATCAATTTATTTATTTTACTAGCTTT
This sequence comes from Polypterus bichir lapradei, assembly GCA_026402145.1. Taxonomy (NCBI): domain Eukaryota; kingdom Metazoa; phylum Chordata; class Cladistia; order Polypteriformes; family Polypteridae; genus Polypterus; species Polypterus bichir. The sequence goes on from JANRMT010062852.1 coordinate 9,048,820, forward strand.
AACTTTTACTCTGTTGGCCAAGCTCTCTTTCTCAGGGGTGGGGGTTGGTTTGTTTTCAATCTCATTTGTTTGTAAAAAAAAAAAAAGATCTATTTGTATGGCATGTTTACAATAAAATCAATAAAATCAAAAAAATAAATCCACACTTGCTAAGGTTAACCATTCTTCTGTTTTGATTAACAATATTAACACATACATCTCTTCCCAGGTTAAGAGCCTGGGCATCATTCCAGACAGTACTCGGTCTTTTTCTTCCCATATAAGTAATGTTTCTCGGACTCCCTTCTTCCATCTCCGAAACATTTCTAGACTTCATCTTGTTCTTACGCAGCACAGTACTGAAGTATCGGCTAATGCCCTGGTCACCTCACGTATAGATTACTGTACTGCTGTTCTATCTGGCATCCCACAAAAACGTATCCATCGATTACAACTCATTCAAAAGTCTCCTGCTAGGATAATAACCTGCTGTTCTAAATCCACTGAACATGTCACACCTGTTCTCTCTCAACTTCACTGGCTCCCTGTTTACTACCGAATACAATACTAAATACCACTCTGAACATTGAAAGTTCTCCACAACCTTACTCCTTACTGATCTCCTACAGACTCACGCTCCCTGTCGCTCCCTCAGATCCTCACCTGCAGCTCGACTTTCTGTAGCGCACATCAAACTCTGTTCTATGGGATCTCGGGCTTCCTCTCCTGGTGCTTCTCAACTCGGGAATTCTCTTCCCTCTCATATCCGTCAGCTCGATTCAATAAGAGAGTTTAAAACTGCAATCAAAACTTATCTCTTCAAACTGGCATACAAACTATGAATGTAACACTCTTACTGCCTGCTATCTTTGTATGTTTGCTCACTACCATCTTATTGCTCTTTGATTTATCGTTCTCTTTGTTTTTATTTTATTAATGTTGTTTCATTTCATTGTAAGGAGAAGTTGAGTATTAAGAAAGGTGCCTATTAAATAAAATGTATTATTATTATTATTATTATTCGCCCCCTGCTCGCTTCGCTTGCCAACCCCTTTCCCCCTCCGCCAGTGCAACGTGCCGCTGTGATGAGGTGGGCTGATCGCACCCCAAAGAGATGTGGTCGCTCCTCTGAAATCTCCTCTTAAACAGTGATACAACAGGAAACAAATAACAGTTGTCTTGTTTTTACCTCCTCTTTGCTCAATCAGCTGCTGGATTGCTGCTGCTCCTGTGCGGCGTGATCTGCATTTCGTGTGGCGCTTCGAACGTTTTAAAGTCACAGCCTTGTCTCTCTTCTCCCTCAGACATTCTCAAACACTATTCAATCTCTTCTTGCTGTTCCATTATTTCACCATGTAATATTTTCCATTTGTTTGCGGTAATGCGATCTTTACTCTTTGGCTGTGCGCCATTGTGAAGAGGTGGGCTGAATGCACCCCAAGGAGACGCGGTCGCTCCTCTGAAACCCCTCTTCAATGATGATACAATGGGAAACAAATAACAGCTATTTTTTTTTACCTCCTCTTTGCTCGTTCAGCTGTTCACTTGTTGCTGCTGCTGCCGTGCTGCGTGATCTTCATTTCATGCGGCGGTTCGAACATTTAAAAGCCTGTACAGCAGCTGTCTTTTCGTCTCATAGCCTTGTCTCTCTTGTCCCCCAGACATCCTGAAACACTATTCAATCTCTTTTCACTGTTCTGTTATTTCACCGAGTAATATTTTCCGTTTGTTTGCGCTAATATGATCTTTACTCTCATTTTTTTTGAGACTTTCCAATTTTCCTACTTCCATTTTCGCTAACCTGCTCTGCATGTGTATCACGTGACTTGCTTTCAAAGGTTGTAAGTATGACGTGACTTGTCCATCTTGTGGGACGTGAAATTGTCTCTCTTCGAAAGATCTCTCTGCAAAAGATCACGTCTCGTATCGTCATAAGATTTTTTTTTATAATAGAGAGATTATTATTATTAATTAAACAGGTGAAACTCCTAAGACTTTCTACGTTTTACTAACTACTAAAACGTCTGCTTTGTTAGCAGTGAGTAATGCACAGTATGTAAGGACACCAGTGGAAATTGAGAGGAACAATAACAACAATATTTATTTCTATAGCACATTTTCATACAAATGATGGAGCTCTAGTGCTTTTAAAAGATGAAGAAAAAGAAAAAAGACCAGATATCTTCTTCTATAATACGCTACCGTGGCTGTCGGTTTGTCCATCCAGGATTTTAAATCACCTGTAGCTCGCAAACTGATTGACCTGATATTTGGTACATATATACTACGTGACATCTACTGTCCGCTTTAGGGGTGATGATTTTTATTACTCTTATTTTTATTTTATTTTATTGTAGAATCGACTCTTGGCAGCATGGCAGTCGTGTGGTGCATGCATATGGGTGCCAATCTCATCCCTACCTCCTTCGCCGTCACTTATCTTAAATCAGGGGTGGGCAGATTCAGTCCTGGAGGGCCACAGTGGCTGCTGGTTTTTGTTCCAACTCAGGTGCTTAATAAAAAAAGCCCTTACTGCTCAAGTAACACTTCTGCTTCAGTTTAGTTGTCTCGCTTGTTAAGATTTTGATCCCTTATTACTTATTTTAGTCTTAAACAGCTGGTTTTTAATTGCTCCTTATTAGCAATAAGATGCAAATGACAAAAGAAACCAGCATTTCTCCATTTAGCTTGTTTCCATTGACACCTGTGTGTATTTATAATGCACTATTAGGTTTAATTAAATACTTGGAAGTAAAGTGAAGAGAAAAAAGTGAAGGACTGAGAATTACTCCTCAATTTTAGCCTTCAAATCATTTGGATGACGTCCTTAGAAAGGAAAAAAAAATCTAGGATATGAGAATGACTTGACATGGCTGAGCTAAAGCACTAGCAAGCCATGAAATTAAATAATTGACAAGGATTGGTTTTTAATTAAGCAACTGGGTTGGAACAAAAACCTGCAACCACTGTGGCCCTCCAGGACTGAATCTGCCCACCCATATCTTAAATCATTCTTGACGCAGATTGGAGACTTAAGTGCCAGCTACAGTATTTTCCGATAGGAGGTGCTAGCTCCCTGGAAATATGTTCGTTTTACAATTGTGGCATCTTAATTAACCTGAATTTAAATAAATATAATAAAGAGGCGATATCCCTCCCTTAGTGATACGGCGGTAAAAAATCACATAAAGAAGAACGAAGCAGCGATCTGCAGTACCGTATCTGTAAGTTTCTGTGATAAAAAGGTAATGACTGTAAGGAAGGGCGGCACGGTGGCGCAGTGGTAGCGCTGCTGCCTCGCAGTTAGGTGGCCCGGGTTGGCTTCCCGGGTCCTCCCTGCGTGGAGTTTGCATGTTCTCCCCATGTGTGCGTGGGTTTCCTCCCACAGTCCAAAGACATGCGGGTTAGGTGGATTGGCGATTCTAAATTGGCCCTGGTGTGTTCTGCGGTGGGTTGGCACCCTGCCTGGGATTGGTTCCTGCCTTGTGCCCTGTGTTAGCTGGGATTGGCTCTAGCAGACCCCTGTGACCCTGTGTTCGGATTCAGTGGGTTGGTAAATGGATGGATGGACTGTAAGGAATAAAAGTATCGTCAGGATGGAATCTGCCTTGGCATTGTGGATCACAAGCAACACCTACCTTGCAAACTTGATAGTCTTTGGATGGGCCCTTAAATTGTATTTTACAACACTTTACCTAGAGCGGCGCAGTGGGTAGCGCTGCTGCCTCACAGTTAGGAGACCCAGGTTTGCTTCCCGGGTCCTCCCTGCATGAAGTTTGCATGTTCTCCCCATGTCTACGTGGGTTTCCTCCAAGCACTCCAGTTTCCTCCCACAGTCCAAAAACGTGCAGATTAGGTGCATTGGCGATCCTAAATTGTGCTTGGTGTGTGCCCTGCGGTGGGCTGGCACCCTGCCCGGAGTTTGTTTCCTGCCTTGCGCCCTGTGTTGGCTGGCATTGGCTCCGGCAGACCCCTGTGACCCTGTAGTTAGGATATAGCGGGTTGGATAATAGATGGATGGATTTACCTAGAGCAGACTAACTAGGAAGAGCATTGAAGACTGAACTTCTTTATGCAGAGAGTGGGGGGACTTCAGAACAAACTACCGAGACATGGAGTTGAAGCAGACACCTAGACCAACATTAAGAAGAATCTGGATGATGAGAAATTGGGGACAGCTTAGCTATTAGCTAAACAAATGGGCTTGATGGACTGAATGGTCTCCTCTCGTTTGTCAAATTTCTTATGTAAGATAAGGTAAGTCTAGTCTTCATACTGGATTGGATGAATGAATGAATGATGATATTTTTATTCATACCTACAAACACACATTCATATAAAATGAACAAGTGCATGATGAAATGCTCACGAATCACAGTTTGGACTTCTGAGGATCAGTCATCCTAATAATGGCCGGCCATCAGTGCAGATCAGCGGGCGTGATAAAGTGCAGGTGAAGAGAAATCCTCTGACCTACAGACATAGTGAGGTGGAGATGAAAAAACAAGAGAGAGAGAGAGAGAGAGAAAAGAAGAAGAACTGTAATGATGGCCCCCAGGGCTGATTGGGAGGTTGTTAAAATCATTTTGGATCACTTTGCAGCTTTGCATGCAGAAGTGTAAGGCTGCTTAGTCAGTATAGAAGTACAAAATGTCATTTTGAAAATCTCACTTGACTAGGCTTCGCTCTGAGATTACTAAGGCGTGTGCACACATGCGCAATGTCAAGGCAATAATCCGTCAGAGCGTTCACTGAGCTCACTTCTGGGGAAGTCGGATTGGGAGGAAGGCGATTTCAAGTTGAGTGGGGTACACAAGACGCTCATTTGCACTCCCACGTCCACAGGATCCATTTAGTGATGCCAGTTATCTCAAAACACATCTTTGTGGAGGTAAAGCTGAGAGCACTCAGATCTGGGGACCAAGGGACATTGAATGGAGAACATACGCTGAAGAATAAACTGAGGGAAGGGATGGAAGCTTACAGAGCTAAAATGATAAAACAATCTCACTGAGAATAACACGACAGACGTCTGAATGGACTGCAATCCGGGGCTCAGGTGCTACAAGCTAACATTCTGAATCAGTTTATTTAATAGATTACCGTCTCCGTTCCCCACCACCTCCAATGCCCAGTCCCTCCACACCATTAATAAGACATCAACACTTCAACTGGTGTGGCCAGGGTTGAGTCCACCTTTCACCATCAGTATGGACTGATGGCCAAGTGAGAGGATAACCGAGGTGGCTGCATGCCGAAAACGTCAGAGCACCCACTGGAGTCTTCAAGTGCTTAAGGCTTGTACTGACCAACTTTGTGGTGTCCTCGGTCACCTGTACACCTTGTCACTAAGGATCCAGAAATTGCCAATGTGGTCAAAAACATCCTGCATTGTTCTTGTTTCAAAGAAGGCTGGCATCTACCATATATACTCACATATAAGTTGGGTCTTGAAACCCGAAAAATCAATCATAAAAATTAGACCCCTAACTTATACACCCGTTCAGAAATGCGACACTTCATTTTTTCTTTTTACATTTTCTTGCCTCGCACCAGTTTCTCAGATGGATTGAATTTTGTTGCAGCAGCGCAGTTACCAATTTCTTTCGCCACTTTAATGACGTTTAATTTAAAACCAGCTTCATATTTTCTTCTGATCGAACGCTCCATCGTAGATAAAGGATGCTCTTACGATAAAGGTGTATGAGGGTGTGAGATACACAAATCAGTGCAAACGATGCATTGGAATAGTTTGGGTATTACCGTGTGGTCACGTAGGCACAATACATACTGTAATGGATGGCTGGTTTCATATTCCGGCCCTCACCCCCAGGCCACCAGGAGGAGCTCTCCCGAGAGCATGTACGGGCCCCGAATTCCAGCAGGGCCTCATGGACTATGTAGTTTTTATGCACAGCCCTCCTGGATACCTTGGGGGCCACCAGGAGTCGCTGTCGGGAGGTCAGTGGACTCATTTATGCCCTATGACCCGGAAGTTCGTCACATGAAGAGCGACGGGCTTCCGGGGTGAAGAAAAATACTATTTACCCTGACCCGGAAGGATTAAGGACTTGTGGACTGTTGGGCAGGAACAGGGTCAGGGAGTATAAAAGGACTGTGGGAGCTCCCAGACGGCGAGCTGAGCTGGGTGGAAGGGTGGCAACACGTCTGGGAGCTGGAGGATTGGTTTATTGTTTATTATTAGTTATTTGTATGAGTATTGTGGAGTAGAGGGTGTTTTGTACACTGTGGCTGAAGAATAAAGTCAATTTGAGGACTTTTACCTGGTGTCTGGAGTCGTGGACAGGGGTTCAAGGAAGCAAGAGCGCCCCCTACTGTGACAATACGAAAAAAAAGGCCGTGTGCTCCGTGGTTACTCTCTCAGGCCAGCGTTAGCATATCATAATCTCTTGGACCAATAGTATGAGTTTTCCACATTCGACTTATACGACCAACATTATAAAATACCGGAAATTATACAGTAAAATCAAGTCCCGACTTATACTGGAACTTATTGAACTTAAACATGAGTATATACGGTATTCATTTAATAACTACAAACCAGTACAACTTAACATCTCACATTATGAAGACCATTAACTAATTATTTTTTTCCTTTTGTCCCAGGGCTAAATATTGCTCCAAAAAACAGTTTTCTGAAAAACACACAAAACATATATAAATCAATATAAAATATGTATTTATGACAGATATCATTCATTGTTTTAATTTCCATGAGCCCCTAAAATATGTTAATTTACATGCATTTTACATTCGTGTTTATCTCATTACTTATAAGCTGAAAGGCACTTTCTGGAATAAAACACCATAAAGTAGAGTGGCTGGTAATCCGTAGTCTCAACCAGCACGCCACTTTACAGATTGCCTCCAACGGATTCTGAGTCTGTGCAGCCCTCCCAGGGTGAAGGTTGCCGTATCACTACAATCAGCTGGGAACCGATCAGCTGATGCAGGTACCTGTCTTTCCCTGTGATCATCAGAGGTGACTGTGTGCAGAGGGTGCAGACCTATAAATACCTGGGAGTGCAGCTGGATGATAAATTGGACTGGACTGCCAATACTGATGCTCTGTGTAAGAAAGGTCAGAGCAGACTATACTTTCTGAGAAGGTTGGCATCGTTCAACATCTGCAGTAAGATGCTGCAGATGTTCTACCAGACGGTTGTGGCGAGTGCCCTCTTCTACGCGGTCCAGAGAAGAGCGACTAGGCTGATTCAGGAGCTACAGGGGATGAGTTATGAGGAAAAATTAAAAGAGCTGAGCCTTTACAGTTTAAACAAAAGATGATTAAGAGAAGACCTGACTGAAGTGTTTAAAATTATGAAGGGAATTAGTGCAGTGGATTGAGACGGTGACTTTAGAATGAGTTCATCAAGAAATAGTTAAGAGTAAATTGTCGCACAAACATTAGGAAATTTTTCTTTACACAAAGAATGATAGACACTTGGAATAAGCGACCAAGTAGTGTGGTAGACAGTAAGACATTATGGACTTTTAAAACTCGACTTGATGTTTTTTTGGAAGAAATAAGTGGATAGGACTGGCGAGCGTTGTTTGGCTGAATGGCCTGTTCTCGTCTAAATTGTCCTAATGTTCTAATGTACTGGTGTCCCAGAAGAAGGATGGGGCCACCTGGCATATTGGAGGAGCAAACAGCCCTGTAAGACAGTCTCACTCTGTCCATTAATTACAGTATTTCATCCCGACTGGGAAAAGGAACACCAACCATCCAGGATGGGGTGCAAATTCACCAGTGTTCTCGATCTGTTATGAGGGCCTGCCAGCCAAGGGACTGATTATCAATCTCAGTTGGGATGCCAGCCCTTTATAGTGTGTATTGATTTGTTCTTATTTCTTAATTTTTTGTATTTAATTTACTTTTTTGTTCATATACTATTCAGTTCTAATGCATTGCTTTTGACTTGCATTTTTTTTCTTTAAGAAATTGTAAAGCCCTTTGAGTTGCATGTTGTATATGAAAATGTGATGTAGAAATAAATGCTACTGTTATATCTCATTGTGTGTAAAAGGAATCTGTTCGGCTGGAACGCCTCTTCCTTGTATGATCTGGTATGTATTACCTCCCCTGGAACGCTAGATGGCATCCCCCCGTTGTGGCGGCAGTGCCTCGGACTCCTGCAGGGCTTCATGGGAGATGGAGATGGATACCACCCTGTGGGGACCTGGAGGCGCCACCATGGGGCACTGCAGCTGTTCCTGAGCCTGATAGTGCAGCCGGAAGTGGGGAAACGAGCTCCTGGAGCACTTCTGGGTGACTTATATAAGGGGCCATCAGAGACTACTCGGTGAGCCAGAGTCCGGTGGAAAGTGGACGAAGCTTGCTGAGGAGGAGTGGAGAAGAAAAGAGAGAAAGAAGAAAAGTTTTGTGTATTGTGGTGTTGGTGCTTTGGGACTGTGTTGTGCCTGTGGGAAACGTGGAAGACGTTGCCCACAGGCGAAGAAAAGAAATTTGTGTATTGTGTAAGGTGCTGCGTCTGTCTGTGTCGGGTTGTGTGGCTGCTACACCCTCTATCTATGTCACAGGATTTTTAAGGGAATATACAGAATTCTGCCGTCTGGAATGTATATATGTATGCATTTCTAGTATTCAGTATTTCAACCTTATTCTTTTCTAAGTTACATTATATGATTTTGAGTTTGCCATTAATAGCTTGTCAATTATTGTAAGATTTGACTGGTTATTTGCCTGCTGTCACCATAATTAACACGGAAAGGTATCCCTCTTTTCCGCGGACACACTCTGCGACTCAGCCATTAACGTTCATTTCTAATTATTCATTACCAGTAATGGCACACTGTACGATAACGTGTAGTGAATACACTTAACTTGACCATACTCTGTTGACTCTTGGGCTTGACCTTCCCATATATACTCAGCAAAAAAAGAAACGTCCCTTTTTCAGGACTGTGTATTTCAACAATAATGTTTTAAAAATCCAAATAACTTTACAGATCTTCATTGTAAATTGTTTAAACAATGTTTTCCATGCATGTTCAATTAACCATAATCAATTAATTAACATGCACCTGTGGAATGGTCGTTAAGACCTTAACAGCTTACAGAAAGTAGGCATTTAAGGTCACAGTTCTAAAAACGCAGGACACCAAAGAGACTTGTCTACCGACTGTGAAAAACACCCAAAGAAAGATGCCCAGGGTCCCTGCTCATCTGCGTGAACGTGCATTAGGCATGCTGCAGGGAGGCATGAGGACTGCTGATGTGGCTAGGGCAATAAATTGCCATGTCCACACTGTGAGACGCCTAAGACAGCGCTACAGGGAGACAGGAAGGACAGCTGATCATCCTCGCAGTGGAAGACCACGTGTAACAACACCTGCACAGGATCGGTACATCCGAATATCACACCTGCGTGACAGGTACAGGATGGCCACAACAACTGCCCGAGTCACACCAGGAACACACAATCCCTCCATCAGTGCTCAGACTGTCCGCAATAGGCTGAGAGAGGCTGGACTGAGGGCTTGCAGGCCTGTTGTAAGGCAGGTCCTTACCAGACATCACCAGCAACAACGCCGCCTATGGGCACAAACCCACCTTCGCTGGACCAGACAGGAGTGGCAAAAAGTGCGTGAGTTTCTGCATGACAGCAATGTCAGTGTTCTGCCATGGCCAGCGAAGAGCCCAGATCTCAATCCCATTGAGCACGTCTGGGACCTGTTGGATCGCAGGGTGAGGGCTAGGGCCATTCCCCCCAGAAATGTCCAGGAACTTGCAGGTGCCTTGGTGGAAGAGTGGGGTAACATCTCACAGCAAGAACTGACAAATCTGGTCCAGTCCATGAGGAGGAGATGCACTGCAGTACTTCAAGCAGCTGGTGGCCACACCAGATACTGACTGGTACTTTTGATTTTGAGCCTCCCTTCATTCAGGGACACATTGTGAAACATTTTTAGTTTATGTCTTATGGTGTTGACTCTTTTAGTGTTCATACAAATATTTACACATTAAGTCTACTGAAAGTAAAAACAGTTGAAAGTCAGGGGACGTTTCTTTTTTTGCTGAGTATATGTGTACCAAATTTCAGATCATTAGGTCAAATGGTTTGGGAGCTGCAGGTGACTGTAACGGCACACTGTAAGCTGCACCTCCTTGCCATGTTTTCTCTTAAACAATTTACTCTCTGGTCATCGGTCTTGTTTGTTCTAGGTATTCTCACGCAATCAGCGTCTCTTTGTCATCGCCGAATGGCATTTTGTTCGGCCTCATTTGTCTTTGCAATTCTGCCACGTTTGACCACTGACTGCTGATGTTGATTAGCCTCTTTCTCAGTCTCATTGGCTCTTGTGATTCTCTTTCGCTCAGTGTTGGCCCGTCTTCATTGTATGGTCTGCTGTTCTCTCTCAGTTGCTCGTGAAATTCTTTTTCGCTCTCCGTCAGCCTGTCATAAATTCTAAGTGCATTCTTTATAGTTTTCCACCTCTTTCTCTGTACGTTTAACATTCATTTGCTAAGAGGTTGATACGCTTGCTGTATCCTGAGCAGCTCTTCTTTTCTCCACCCTAGCGGCCCGATTCTTCTCTTCTTCCGTTGGCATCTTTTCGCGTTAAAACTGATTAAGTCGGTGTTTGTGTTGCAATTACTTAGTACTTTTCCAGAATTTTTCACTTAAGCTGGCACTTAAGTCTTCAATCTGCCTCAAGAATGATTTGAAATATGGAGACGTAGAGGAAGTGAAGGTGGAGGTGGTAGGGATGAGAACGGCGCCCGTATGCATGCACCACACGGCCGAGAGTTGATTCTACAATAAAATAAAATACAAATAAAAAAGAGGAATGACCTTGGAGGTCAATCATCACCACGGAAGCGGATAGTAGATGTCATGTAGTATATGTGTACCAAATTTCAGGTCAATAGGTCAAACGGTCTGCGAGATACGAGTGATTTAAAATCCTGGATAGACAAACGGACAGCCACGGTAGTGTATTATATAAGGAGATTGTAGAGTATTCTTTAATAGTTAGGCTTTGAATTATACTGTATGTAACACACGCTACGCTACCTGCTTAGCATCGGAGGTTTTATTTTAAAAGACATACTAAGTCAATGGATCTTAATATCTGAGGATAAATATGAAATGTTACTTATGTAACGCACTTTAAGTTAGCTGTTTCTTATCCATATGTTTCTCATTCTCATTCCGCATCCTCAGGCAGTCGATGTGGCAGAAAATGATGTAAAAGGCAGGGGCAGATGGAGACAGATGATCTGCTGTGGCGAGACCCCTAAATGGGAACAACCGAAAGAAGAAGAAGAAGAAGACTTTAAATTAGCTGTTTAGTTTCTGAGCTGCTCCCATTAGGGGTTGCCACAGAGGATCATCTTCTTCCATATCTTCCTGTCCTCGTCATCTTGCTCTTTCACACCCATCACCTGCATGTCCTCCCTCGCCACATCCATAAACCTTCTCTTAGGCCTTCCTCTTTTCCTCTTCCCTGGCAGCTCTATCCTTAATATCCTTCTCCCAATATACTCAGCATCTTTCCTCTGCACATGTCCAAACCAGCGCAATCTCGCCTCTCTAACTTTGTCACCCAACCATCCAACCTGAGCTGACCCTCTAATGTCCTCTTTTCTAATCCTGTCCATCCTCGTCACACCCAATTCAAATCTTAGCATCTTTAACTCTGCCACCTCCAGCTCTGTCTCCTGCTTTCTGGTCAGTGCCACCGTCTCCAACCCATATAACATAGCTGGTCTCACTACCAAAATGTAGACCTTCCCTTTCACTCTTGCTGATACTCCTCTGTCACAAATCACTCCTGACACTCGTCACCACCCATTCCACCCTGCCTACACTCTCTTTATCACTTCTCTTCCACAATTCCCATTACTCTGTACTATTGATCCCAAGTATTTAAACTCATCCACCTTCCCAAACTCTACTCCTTGCATCCTCACCATTCCTCTGACCTCCCTCTCATTCACACACGTATTCTGTCTTGGTGTTCCTACTGACCTTCATTCCTCTCCTCACTAGAGCAGATCTCCACCTCTCCAGGGTCTCCTCAACCTGCTCCCTACTATCACTACAGATCACAGTGTCATCAGTAAAATCAAAGTCCATGGGGACTCCTGTCTAATCTCGTCTGTCAACCTGTCCATCACCATTGCAAATAAGAAAGGGCTCAGAGCCGATCCCTGATGTAATCCCACCTCAGTCACTCCTACCACAGACCTCGCCGCTGTCACACTTCCCTCGTACATATCCTGTAAAACTCTTACGTACTTCTCTGCCACTCCCGACTTCCTCATACAATACCACAGCTCCTCTCGAGACACCCTGTCATTTGCTTTCTCCAGGTCCACAAAGACGCAATGCAACTCCTTCTGGCCTTCTCTAAACTTCTCTACCGATACCCTCAGAGCAAACATTGCCTATGTTGTGCTCTTTCTTGGCATGAAACCATACTGCTGCTCACTAATCATCACCTAACTTCTTAACTGAGCTTCCACTACTCTTTCCCATAACTTCATGCTGTGGCTCATCAATTTTATTCCCCTATAGTTACTGCAGTCCTGCACATCCCCCTTATTCTTAAATATCGGCACCAGTACACTTCTTCTCCACTCCTCAGGCATCCTCTCACTTTCCAAGATTCCATTAAACAATCTGGTTAAAAACTCCACTGTGATCTCTCCTAAACACCTCCATGCTTCCACAGGTATGTCATCTGGACCAACGGCCTTTCTATTTTTCATCCTCTTCGTCGCTGTCCTTACTTCCTCCTTGCTAATCCGTTGCACTTCCTGAATCACTGTCTTCCCATCATCCAACCTCTTCTCTCTCTCATTCTCTTCATTCATCAGCCTTTCAAAGTATTATTTCCATTTTCTCAACACACTCTCCTTGCTTGTGAGTACATTTCCATCTTTATCCTTTATCACCCTAACCTGCTGCACATCTCTCCCAGCTCAGTCCCTCTGTCTACCCCACTGGTCCTTTTCTCCCTCCTTAGTGTCCAACCTCTCATACAACTCATCATACGCCTTTTCTTTAGCCTTCGCCACCTCTCTCTTCACCTTGCACCTTATCTCCTTGTACTCTTGTCTACTTTCTGCATCTTTCCGACAATTCCACTTCTTCTTTGCCATCCTCTTTCTCTGTATACTCTCCTGTACTTCCCCATTCCATCACCAGGTTTCCTTTTCCTCCTTCCTCTTTCCAGATGTCATGCTAAGCACCCTTCTTGCTCTCACCCTTACTACCTCTGCTGTAGTTTCCCAGCTGTCTGGTAACTCTTCACTACCACCCAGTGCCAGTCTCACCTCCTCCCTAAATTCAACCTTCCAGTCTTCCTTTTTCAACTTCCACCATTTGATCCTTGGCTCTGCCCTCACTCTCTTCCTCTTCTTGATCTCCAATGTCATCCTACAGACCACCGTCCTATGCTCTCTAAATACACTTTCCCCTGCCACCACTTTGCAGTCTTCAATCTCCTTCAGATTGACTCTTCTGCATAGGATGTAATCTACCTGTGTGCATCTTCCTCCACTCTTCTACGTAACCCTATGTTCCTCCCTCTTCTTAAAATACGTATTCACCACAGCCATGTCCATCCTTTTGGCAAAATCCACTATCCTCTGACCTTCTTCATTCCTCTCCTTGACACCATACCTACCCATCACCTCCTTTGTCTCCTCTGTTCCCTTCACCAAGGTGTTCACTGAAATCCACTCCAATCACCACTTTCTGTCCCTTGGGTACACTGTACATCACTTCATCCATCTCACTCCAAAAATCTTCTTTCTCACCCAACTTGCGGGGCATACAGTATGCACTAACAACATTCATCATCACATCTTCAATTTCCAGCTTCATAATCATTACTCTGTCTGACACTCTTTTCACCTCCAAAACACTCTTGACGTGCTGTTCCTTCAGAATAACCCCTACTCCATTTCTCCTCCATCCACACCATGATAGAACAATTTGAATCCACCTCCGATCCACCTGGCCTTACTCCCCTTCCATTTAGTCTCTTGTACGCACAATATATCAACCTTCCTTCTCTCCATCATATCTGCTAACTCTCTCCCTTTACCAGTCATACTGCCAACATTCAGAGTTCCTACACTCAGTTTCACTCTATTTACTTTCCTCCTCTCCTCCTGCCTCCTGACACATCTCCCCCCTCTTCTTCTCCTTCTTCTTCTTCAGCCAACAGTAGCCCAATTTCCTCCAGTACCCTGTTGGCTAACAATACTGGTGGTGGTCGTTGTAAACCGGGGATGGACCGATCCAGTATGGAAATTTGTATTGTTGTCCGCATATTGATTTGGCAAAATTTTACACTGGATGCCCTTCCTGACGTAACCCTCCCCATTTATCCGGGCTTGGGACCGGCACAAAGAAACACACTGGTTTGTGCATCCCCTGTGACTGGGTTTTGAGGGTGATAGTGTGAGGAACACAATTACAATTGCCTGACATAAAGAATGGTGTCCAGCGGGGGTCAGTGCTGGGGCACCTGCTATTTTTAATAATATATAAATGATTTAGATAGGAATATAAGTAACAAGCTGGTTACGTCTGCAGATGATACCAAGATAGGTGGATTGGCAGTTTATATTAAATCTCGTGAATCATCACAGATAGACTTGGATGGCTTGGGCACATTTGTGGCAGGTGAAATTTATAACCAGTAAATATAAAGTATTACACATAGGAAGTAAAAATGTAAGGTGTGAATACACAATGGGCGGACAGAAAATTGAAAGTCCACCTTCGGAGAAGGATTTAGCAGTCATAGTGGACTCGACACTATCAACTGTCCAGACAGTGTTCAGAAGCCATTAAGAAGGCTAACAGAATGTCAGGTTATATAGCGCCTTGATGTGTGGAGTACAAGTCACAGGAGGTTCTGCTCAAGCATTATAACACACTGGTGAGGCCTCATCTGGAGTACTGGGTGAGTTTTGGTCTCCAGGCTACAAAAAGGACATAACAGCACTAGAGAAGGTCCAGAGTAGAGTGACTAGGCTGATTCAGGAGCTACAGGGGATGAGTTATGAGGAAAGATTAAAAGAGATGAGCCTTTAGAGTTTAAGCAAAAGGAGATTAAGAGGAGACATGACTGAAGTGTTTAAAATTATGAAGGGAACTCATTCAGGGGATTAAGATGGTGACTTTAAAATGAGTTCATCAAGAACACGGGGACACAGTTGGCAACTTGTTAAGGGAACATTTTGCACAAACATTAGGAAGTTTTTCTGTCACACAGAGACAGTAGGACTTTAGAGACCTTGAAAACTCAACTTGATGTTTTTTAGAAGAATTAACCTGATAGGACTGGAGAGCTTTGGTGATCTGAATGGCCTGATCTCATCCAGATTGTTCTAATGTTCTAAAACCATTTCTCTACTCATAATTTTGAAAATAATATAAAAATCAGTCTTTCATTCATCCGTCTCCTGCACCTGTCCAATCTCAGGCAAACCCAGCACTCCAGCCACCGTAACAAAACCTCACACTGTTCCGTGTGGTGCTGAAGTGTCGCCCATTGCATGGCTGCACTCGGGTCCCAATCCGGGTGGCTCATCATCATTGCGCATGCTCCCCACCTTTCCTGGATTTGCCTTCATTTTGTATTTAGGAACGTGCCATGAGCATGTTGTCCTTTAAAACATGGCACACTGAGACTAGCTGAGTGACCTGTTGCTTTTATAGCAAACGCTGAGAGAATATGAATCCATTATGTAACACAAAGAAACGTCAATTTGAGATTTGAATGTCTCATAGCTGTAGAGAGTGCCACCTGCCTGAAAAAACAGAGGACCCACATCTGTGTCCAGCCCTGGTAGTTGGGTGACAGTAGTGCCCAGCCATGCCCAGCTTGTGGGGAGAGAACTGGGTGTAATGATGGAACAAATCCAAACATACCATACTTTGAACCAAGGCTGATTAGTAACAATTATGAATTTATTATTTAACTAAATGTCTGCAATTCAATTTAAGACCACTTTGGGACGTAGATACACAGCCGCTAACATTGGCCGGCCTTGAGAAGATCTCCATTTTTTTTTTCATCCATAGAATTTTTAACAGTTCAAATCAATATAGACAGTTCTGTGGTAGTAGTGTGGTAGACAGCAGGACTTTAGAGACTTTCAAAACTCGACTTGATGTTATTTTAGAAGAATTAAGTGGACAGGACTGGCGAGCTTTGGTGGTTTGAATGGCCTGTTCTCGTTTGATTGTTCTAATGTTATAAAACCTTTTCTCTACTCATAATGTACAATTAGTTTTCAAAATAATATAAAAATCAGTCTTTCATTATTCCATTACAGGGCAACATCCACTGTTAAACAAGAACCAACCCTGAAGGGACCAGATGTCTATCATAGGGCCACAAATAAGTGGATGAAATATCAAAGATCAGAAGACAATGGAGAAGAAAAGCTTCAAGGTGGTGTACATTTAAAATCCTCAGGTACCCAGAGAAGCCAGGACTCATTTTTTTCCTCTTCAGTTTCCATTGGACCAGACCTACAAATCCAGTTAATTGGCCGAGACGTTCAGTTCTGGTAGGGAGAAAGTCGACAATAAGGAAAATAGTACTTGTCTGATTTAGCCATCACTATGCATTTGTATCTGCAGCCCCAAGTTAAGCGCTCCTGACAGCCTCGGCTCTCTGTGATGTTTTAATCCGCCAGCAGCCTCATTTATTCATCAAATGCAGCTCCGAGATTACTTATACAGAATTATAACACACATCATTCAACGGCACAATAATTCTTCAACCTGATACCATGTTAAAGAGCAGTCAAACTTCCCATAAATCAAGACAAAGTATTATGAGTTGGATCAGCTGTTACAGACATGCTTGAATATATCAGAATTCACATTGGGAGAACAGGCTTACTTGTACAGAACAAGATTAATCATCCATCAGCTATTCATTTTCTAATCGTATGCCCGGTTTATGATTTTAATGCTCGTTTTGGACTGTTACACATTTATAATCAACCCTTTAAAAAGTAAACCATTTTAATACCATATAAAAGATGCTGAATATAAACATTTTATGTTATTATGGCTGATCTAGAGAGGCAAATAACAAAACGAGAGAAAGAAAACTAAAGCAGACGTGAAAAACAGAAATTAATACAAAATCAAACTTGTGTGACATATTATTTTTGTTTCTATTCTGAGAGTTCTGTACACAGGAACATGCAGGGGTCCAAGGCAGAAAAGTAACTTATTTCTGATGTCACTCATGGATACCAGAGGGTCATCTGCCAGGCTCACCTAAAGTAAGTAATACCACCCCAGAACGAGAGGGAGCGCTGCCACTAACAGTCTGGTGTATTTCTTCCCTTACAGCCTCGAGAAATCTCAAATAAGATAAAAGGAAAAGAAAACTAAAGCAGACATGAAAAATAATAATCGGGGCCCTCATGTATAAATGTTGCGTGCACCCGTTTCCACACTCACATCTCGATGTATAAAAACTAAACTTTGCGTAAAGCCACACACATTTTCACGCCAGATCCATCCCTTGCGTACGCAAATTCTCCGCTTGGTTTTGCAAACTGGTGGCACCCAGCGTCAAAGTAGTGTTACTGTTCCTGTGTGGTTTCCTTTTATTTTTTAGATTCATATCCATAATGCAACTTTATCAAATGCAGTGAAATTAACCGCTCATCGTTTATAAATTTAAGGCATCTAATTGTAATCAACCCATAAATATATAATGGTGCACAGAACGGTCAAACAATTCCAAATACCATCGCTGCTTTAACGTTGTTACTCTCAGTGCACCACTCAGAGTGTTCAACCCACTGTATCTGAGTGTGGAATGACAGCTGTACAGCAGCTGATCGGAAAGCTCTACAGCAGATTGTGTCAAAAGCGGGAGAAATATCGGAATAGAGCTTCTAGCACACTCTGCCTCAGCCATGCGCACAGTCTATTTGAACTTTCCCTATTCAGCAAACACTTTAGAGCATTTCCTGTTCCATCCAGGAAACTATAGAGCTATAAACACAGTCAATCAGTCCATTAAGTGCTCCAGGTAGAACTGTTTGTACTTATTAGTACAATCACCTCACTGTAAACTTGCACTACAGTTGTAATATTGCACAACCTGTGCCACTGTATAAAGCACGTATTTACAGATGATGACGACTGGCTTCTAAGTCGATTCAGATTTCCAAGTGCTATCTTCTTGGAGCTCTTGATATCATTTTTAGGATGAAATGCAGTAAAGTATGTTTATTACATTATACAGATAAATTTTAAACTTCATTTAAATAATATATATTGTTAATAAATAAACATGTGATGACACGGTGGACAGCGGTAGCGATGAGCTAGTGCTCCGTTCAGGGATTGTTCCTACCTCGCGCTGTATTCTTGCTGGGGCTGGCGTGACACTGGAAGGATAGATGGATAGAATGATTAAACACATACTACAAAGATATTTCAATGATACATAAAGGTTTTGAAAAATCGGCGTTCTAAGCTTACAGATGGCTTAACATATATTAGAGAGCTGATTGTGTGGCGATTGGTTACTTGGAGAAAGAAAAGGAAGGACAGGAATTGGTGATTAGTACGTTTGAGAGAGACAGTACTGCTGCAATAAAATATTTCATTGAAGGTCACGCACAGCGCAGCAAGCATCTTGCATGAGGCAGGAACAATCTCTTTACAGGGTGCCAGCTCATCGCTAATACTCTGCCACTGTGTCCCCATTTTTAATACATGCTTTAATTCTTATTATGAAAATGATATCAAGTATACATCTTAGTATCTAAATTGTTCAGCGAGCTGTAATATCATGTAATGTATTCTGTGTCCTGTCAGCCTAAGAGAAAGCCCGTTTAAGAAGCACGTAATGATTCACACACATAGAGCACATAGAAGAACGCATACAAAACAAAGCATTTAACGTGCTACTTTAGTTACAATGGGATCTGACAAACTACTAAATTAAACGAATTTAAGATGAAGTTTATGAAAGTCTACTTTAATGACAAAATAAATTACGTGATTAAAGTGGAAATTTTGATATTAAAGTTTGGACATTTTTTTCAACTGTGTCCCTATTTTGTTTTTCTTTTCTCTGTACCCTAATAAGCTTCCATATGAGACTCAAACGGTGGGCTACGACTCGCCTGTTCACGGCAACATTGATATCTGACAACTTCTTATTTATTTCTGGCACTTTGCGACTTTCTGAACTTGAACTTTCAAGTTTCTCTCCCACTCTGTTACTCGATCAACTTCCTTTCATTGTTTATATCATTGCTTAAACCAAGAAATAGTACATTTTTCCTTACCTCCACATGGTATTCACTGAAATTCTTCTTTTCCCCTGTGCTTTTGCCATTGTCTTTTCACAGAACCCAAAATAAAAGGGGCTATTTAAATTAATTTTCATATTCAAGGAGGCATAATTCTGGGAGGAGTCTGGGTGGGGCGGCAGGAGCGTGCACAAGCGTTACATTTCACACAGACTGAGATTTATAGAGCGTAAGAATGTGGAAGTTGGCTTACACACAGATTTATGCATCTGGATTTTTTTGTGTGCATGCACATTTCTGCTTTTGTCCATACACCATGTTTTTAGATAGATAGATAGATAGATAGATAGATAGATAGATAGATAGATAG
>JANRMT010062852.1:9068490-9078537 GCA_026402145.1 Polypterus bichir lapradei
GATAGATAGATAGATAGATAGATAGATAGATAGATAGATAGATAGATGCTTTATTAATCCCAAGGGAAAATTCAGATACTCCAGCAGCAGCATAGTGTCAATGTTATGTATGGCATTAAGCATGAGGTCCCAGGAGTGGTCTCCCCTAGACTTTCTCATAAAATCAGATATGGTGATGGATATTTGAGGAGTAAAAACCACAAGGCAATGATTATATATTTATATTATGTACTGTACATTAACTCTTTTAGGGCGGATGTTGACTTTTGTCGACAGGAGGGGTTGAGGGCGCATGTCGACTAAAGTCGACATCCAGGGATAGAGGGCGATAATCAGCTGTTAATGGCGACAAATCTCACTGTCACGTCACAGGCATTCCCTCTGTGCTTGGATGAATGCTAGACTTGTTGACTCGCCAACTAATCCTTGCGTGTGCGTGAGTTGCGAAATGTAAACAATGGCAAGATGGCATCGACATGTGACAATTGAGCGAAGCGAGTGCAGAAAAGAAAACACTCGGCAGACAATGTTTTGCGCATTATCGCGGAGTCGGACTCTCATTTTTCAGAATCTGATTTTATTGACAGTGATCAGGAGATCGAGCAAGAGTGTGAGAAGCCGGCATCAGCTGATCAAACACCAGCCGATGCCGCGCCAGCAGATCTGCTGCCAGTTGAGCGCTTTTGCGCAGCTGATGCATCTACGGCAAGGTTCGCGTGGGATAAATACACAGACATTGATCCGTTGAGAGCCGATCTGGCTGCTGGACTTCACAAGACGGCATGGCTTGCTGTTGGACACGACAGATCACCAGCTGCTGTACTTCAGGCTGCTCTCTCCTGATGCTGCTTTTCAGCTGCCGTCAGACGAGACAAACAGGTAGGCAGAGAAATGTTTTGAATCGCGGGCTGCGTTTGCATCGCATTCTCGTTTTTCAAAGTGTAAACCCACAACAAAAGACGAGATGAAGCGTGCTGTGGTATTACAAATAGAGATGGGACAGAACTGGTGATATAACTTCAGGGAGCATTGGTCCAAACGTGCTTTGTCCCCTGGTGGCTTTGGACAGATTATGCAGCATGGTGATAGGTACGTGCTGCTGCAAAGTTTTATTCACTTCTGTAATAAACAGAAGCAAGTCCCATGGGGTGAGCCAGGCTATAATGCCATGCATAAAGTTCATAAAGTTTCAGAAGATAAAAAGAGGCGACAATACGATTTTCATTCGGGCAGAAAACTTGGTGGCAGTGGAATGGCACGATGGCAAAAGGGTGACTTGTCTCTCTACAGTACACACTAACAATATATGTGAGAAAGTGCAGAAACAGACAATTGAAAAGTAGGCACCAAAGCAACACGTATTGTAAGCAGTGCAATGTGGCAATGACTGAAATTGGCTGCTTTGAGCGAGATCAGAGTTTTCAGGACTTTGCTGTGTAAAATGTATGTGATATGTATGTGAAATCATAGAGTATGCAGGCTCATACAACATGCAAGACAGTAATATTTGTCAAAAGTAAATATTTTTTGTTGATTTAATATGTTAAACAATTGCTTTGTGTTCTTTTTTAAAAAAATGTTAGTTTTTGGAAAAATATTCAGCCCTGGGAGATAAGAAAAAAAAATGAGCCCTAAAAGAGCTAAAGAATCGACAAATCAAATCAAATTTAAAATATATTGAACAATTATTATAAAAGTAAAGTTGAGTAAATCGGACTCTGCAGCTGCATGAATAAGGTTATTTTTGCCCAGTTAGCACCCCAAGCAGCCTGCTTTTGTCCTTCATCATCATTTCAAACCGTTACACTGCTTATCTAAACTGGGGATCAAAATGAAAAGAACAAATAACATTTTCGTACTTTAGAAATTCACTGCCTGTTCGAATCGAATGTTAACTCAACATCAATAGAAGAGATATATTGTAATCATATTTCATTAGTGAAAACGACCCCACATCACAAAATGGAAGATTCAAACAAGATAATGGAAGAAGGCCTAATCTGGCAATGTCTTGAAATACCAGGCAACACCAACTGTTGGTAGCCATTTTGAAAGATGCTCCAGGGCAACTGAAACTCTGCAACATCAGGTTGTTCAGATGAAGGCTGATGGGACGACACTCTCAGCCAATGGAAGAGAGGCTGTTCGTTCCAAGAGTGTAAATATGAAGCTATTAAAAGAAGTAAAGTCATTCAAGTCCTGAAAAAAGGCCGGTCATCCTAGTAAGACGAGTGTCTTAGGGAACAGGATGACACAGAGACTCTCAGCGGGTGGGATTGGTTCAACAGCACAGCTCGAATTGCTTGCCAATCCAGTGATGAACAGGGAAAGAATGTTTCTTGATATGTCATGTAATCCCATTTTCTGAAAAAGCTTTTGCTGGTGAGGGTCTCATTGGCAGCAGGTCAAGCAGATCAGCCCTGACTATACAGACTCCTGCTAAAGTTTCCAGCTCATCCTATGGAATTCCTAGGCATTCCCAAACCAGATGAGAGGTATAACCCTTCTGGCAGGTCCTGGATGACATGACGTACCCTAACCACCTTAACTGGCTCTTCTGGGTCCTGAGGAGAGATGACTCTACTCTCAGACTCTCCTAAATCACTGAACTTCACACCCTGTTACACATTGTCAGCTCAGCCGCCCTATGATGATGCCACAGTTTTGCCACTTGTAATTGCGATCTCACTCTGTAATTCATTGCCCACAGCTCATCATTGGTAAACCAAAAGTTTTGCCTTTAGACTCCACTCCTGCTTGACCACCATGGACCAGTAGGGCACCCACAGAACAGCAGCTGCCACACCAATATGCTTGTCGATCTCATATTCCCTTTTTCCATCTCTTGTGAACTTCTCCACTAAGGGCTGCTGTTTCCTCTTCACCTGGAGAGAGCAATCCACTGTTTTCTAAGAGCGAACCATGAACTCAGACTTGGAGGTGTTGATCATCATCATAGCTTTTTCCTACTCAGCAGTGGAGTTGCTCACAGTCAGATGAGTGAGGTAAAGAGGGCAACATCATCTACAGGAAGCAAAGATGCTACCCCTCGTCTTCCCAACTGATCACCCTCACATCCTTGGCAATGCCTTAATATCCTGTCCATGAGCAGTGACAAGACACAGTCCAACACCCATTGTAAACAAATTTGACTTAATGGCAAACATTCAGACTCAGAGGAAATGCATAGCACACAATAGCAGCCCTGTAACCTCTTATTTATGAAGCAGCTCCCACGAGACATGGTGGGAGACACAGTCATATATAGACTTATATAGATGCCCTTCTTGACGCTAACCCTTTCTATTTATTTATTTTTGGGACCAGCAACAAATTGGGGTGGTTTGCCCCCTCTGGTGGCTAGATTATTTGGTAATTATGTACTGTTACTTTAAATGTGCTTTGAGGTTGAAGCCACAGGAGGGAGGGCCACCCTGACATCATTACTGCTAGGCTGTTTACTGAGTCAAGAGGATGACCTCAGGAGTTGGATCATTGTACGTCATAGGAGTAATTTTGGGAGTATTTCTTTGGATGTTTGGATTTCTTAGAGTATTCTCTACTCTGTTAGGCCCTTGAGCATGACACTTAACCTGCTTCGTCCTGGGCATGATGTTAATCTTCATCCAACCCTGCAAGCAGAGTCCTCCAACTTGCAGGGAAAACCTGGGTGTTGGTGGCAGGATTGGCAATCCAGCCACTGTAACAAAACCTCACACTGTTCCAGTGTGGCGCTAAGGTGTCACCCGCTGCACTGGGGTCCTAATCCGGGTGGCTCGTCGTGTGGTGGGTGCGGCGACACGCTATCAGAGCATGCTCCCAACCTTTCCTAGATTTTTCTTCATATCATGTATTGGAACATGTTGCCCTTTAACTCAGTTTTCTGAAAAGCACAAAAAACAATGGTTTCACACATAAATCAACATAAAATGTTTGTCGCTTTGTTCTGGGGTGGCGGTCTTTGCCTGTTCACTGTTTCTGGCGGCTGTGTGGGGAGGCAGGCTGGCTTGCGTGACTGTGGCAGTCACAGTGCGACACAATCTGGTTTGTACCTCTTGTCATTTTAAGTGTCTGTCCTCCCAGGTGAACGTTGCCATTGGCACATCAACTACACCAACATGCTCAGCACCACATTCAGCTGGGGACTGATAAGCTGATGCCTGTACCTCACTTTCCTTTTTGATCTCCAGATCACTTGCATCAAATTTGGATTTCGACAAGTCCGAGTTTGATTCAACGCCAATACGCAAAATGTCGTCCACAGAGTATTTTACTCTGTCTCTCGCCAGAAGTCGATGCCATTTCAGAGGTTGTTTGCTCTTCACTTCTCATGCATGTGCAGGTAATTGAGATCAGACCAACCAAAACTGTCATTTCTTCTGGCAAGGAGAGCCGAACTAAAAAATAACAATGGGTTTTGTCGCCGTTTACAACCGATTACCATCCTCTACTCCTGAATTTCGACAAAAGTCGACATCCGCCCAAAAAGAGTTAAAGCATGGCACACACAGAGACTGGCAGAGTGACCTGTTGAATTTGAGAGAATATGAATCCATTATGTGGCTTTTGTATGAAATCCCTTTTTTTTTTGGTTGTGCTGATTCGCACGTTCTCTTTGGAACTGTTCGTTTTTTTTTCTTCCACAGTGACACAAAGAAACGTCCATTTTGAGATTTGTATGTTTCACAGATGTAGAGAGTGCCACCTTCCTCGAAACTGCCTGAAACGCGGAGGACCCACATCTGTGCCCAGTCCTGGCAGTTGGGTGACAATACTGCCTAGTCATGCCCAGCTTGTAATGCCAGTCTGATGGAACAGGTCCAAACAAACCATACTTTGAACCAAGGCTGATTAATAACAATTATAAATTCATCCATTATCCAACCCACTATATCCTAACACAGGGTCACCGGGGGTACGCTGGAGTCAATCCCAGCCAACACGGGGCGAAAGGCAGGTAACAAACCCTGGGCAGGACGCCAGCCCACCGCAGTTAATAACAATTATGAATTTATTTTTTAACTAAATGTCTGGCAATTGGGTGGCGCAGTGGTAGCGCTGCTGCCTCGCAGTAAGGAGACCTGGGTTCACTTCCCAGGTCCTCCCTACATGGAGTTTGCATGTTCTCCCCGTCTGTGTGGGTTTCCTCACACAGCCCAAAGACATGCAGGTTAGGTGTATTGGTGATTCTAAATTGTGCTTGGTGTGTGGGTGGGTGTGTGCCCTGCAGTGGGCTGGCACCCTGCCTTGTTTCCTGCCTTGCGCCCTTTGCTGGTTGGGATTGGCTCCAGCAGACCCCCATGATCCTGTGTTAGGATATAGCAGGTTGGATAATGGATGGATGGATGTCTGGACACTTGGGTGAAGAGAGGGGCAGAGCTGTCAACTGATCACCACCTGGTGGTGAGTTGGCTTCAATGGTGGGGGAAGATGCCGGTCAGGCCTTGTAGGCCCAAACGTGTTGTGCGGGTCTGCTGGGAACGTCTGGCAGAGTCCCCTGTCAGAAGCAGCTTCAACACCCACCTCCGGCAGAACTTCGACCACGTCCCGAGGGAGGTGGGGGACATTGAGTCTGAATGGGCCATGTTCCGTGCCTCTATTGTTGAGGCGGCTGACCGGAGCTGTGGCCGCAAGGTGGTCGGTGCCTGTCATGGCGGCAATCCCCGAACCCGTTGGTGGACACCGGTGGTGAGGGATGCCGTCAAGCTGAAGAAAGACTCCTACTGGACTCTTTTGTCCTGTGGGACTCTGGAGGCAGCTAATAGGTACCAAAAGGCCAAGCAAAATGCGGCTTCGGTTGTTGCTGAGGTAAAAACTCAGGCATAGGAGGAGTTTGTGGAGGCCATGGAGAACGACTTTCGGACGGCTTTGAGCAGATTCTGGTCCACCGTCCGGCGTCTCAGGAGGGGGAAGCAGTGCAGTGTTAACACTGTATATGGTGGGGATGGTGCGCTGCTGACCTCGACTCGGGACATTGTGGGTCGGTGGGGGGAGTACTTCGAAGACCTCCTCAATCCCATTAACATGCCTTCCAATGAGGAAGCAGAGCCTGGGGACTCGGAGGTGGGCTCCCCCATCTCTGGGACTGAGGCCACCGAGGTAGTTAAAAAACACCTTTGTGGCAGGGTCCTGGGGGTGGATGAGATACGCCTGGAGTTCCTCAAGGCTCTGGATGTTGTAGGGCTGTCTTCGTTGACACATCTCTGCAACATCGCATGGACATCGGGGACAGTGCCTCTGGACTGGCAGACTGGGGTGGTGGTACCCCTCTTTAAGAAGGAGGACCGGAGGGTGTGTTCCAACTACAGAGGGATCGCATTCCTGAGCCTCCCTGGAAAGTCTGTTCGGGGGTTCTGGAGAGGAGGGTCCGTCAGATAGTCGAACCTCGGATTTAGGAGGAACAGTGTGGTTTTCGTCCTGGTCGCGTAACAGTGGACTAGCTCTACACCCTTAGCAGAATCCTGGAGGGTGAATGGGAGTTTGCCCAACCAGTCTACATTTGTTTTGTGGACTTGGTAAAGGCGTTCGACCGTGTCCCTCGGGGAATCCTGTGGGGGGTGCTCCAGGAGTATGGGGTACCGGAACCCCTGATAAGGGCTGTTCGATCCCTGAACAACCGGTGTCAGAGTCTGGTCCGTATTGCTGGTAGTAAGTCGAGCCCGTTTCCAGTGAGAGTTGGACTCCGCCAGGGCTGCCCTTTGTCACCAATTCTGTTCATAACTTTTATGGACAGAATTTCTAGGCGCAGCCAGGGTGTTGAAGGGGTCCGGTTTGGTGGACTCAGGATTGGGTCACTGCTTTTTGCAGATGATGTTGTCCTGTTTGCTTCATCAGGCCGTGATCTTCAGCTCTCTTTGGATCGGTTCGCAGCTGAGTGTAAAGCGGCTGGGATGAGAATCAGCACCTCCAAATCCGAGAGCATGGTCCTCAGCCAGAAAAGGGTGGAGTGCCCTCTCAGGGTTGGGGGCGAGATCCTGCCCCAAGTGGAGGAGTTTAAGTATCTCGGGGTCTTGTTCACGAGTGAGGGAAGAATGGAGCGTGAGATCTAAAGGTGGATCGGTGCGGCGTCCGCAGTGATGTGGGCTCTGCATCGGTCTGTCGTGAGCCGAAAGGCAAAGCTCTCAATTTACCAGTCGATCTACGTTCCTACCCTCACCTATGGTCATGAGCTATGGGTAGTGACCGAAAGAACGAGATCGCGAATACAAGTGGCTGAAATGAGTTTCCTCTGCAGGGTGTCCGGGCTTTCCCTTAAAGACAGGATGAGAAGCTCAGTCATCCGGGAGGGACTCAGAGTAGAGCCGCTGCTCCTCCGCATCGAGAGGAGTCAGATGAGGTGGCTCGGGCATCTGATCAGGATGCCTCCTGGACGCCTCCCTGGAAAGGTTTTCCGGGCATGTCCAACCGGGATGAGGCCCCGGGGAAGACCCAGGACACGCTGGAGGGACTATGTCTCCCGGCTGGCCTGGGAACGCCTCGGGATTTCCCCAGAAGAGCTAGAAGAAGTGGCCGGGGAGAGGGAAGTCAGGGCATCTCTGCTTAAGCTGCTGCCCCCGCGACCCGACCTTGGATAAGTGGAAGAGGATGGATGGATGGATGGATATCTAGCAATTCAAGTTAACATATTTTTCCATCCTGTAGATTTGTTAACCGTTCAAATGAATGTCGACAGTTCTGCCGGCACCCACCTGATACTGAAGTCTGGTTGTGGTGCTAGTGGTGATTTTGCACAGAGGATGGCTGGAAGTAATTCAGTTCATTTCTGACTAGGCTATGAGGAAGATTCTGAGTCAGTGACTGAGGGTGGGCGCGCTTGCCTCTTCTGCTGTTATTTACCTTCTCTGTGCCAACCACTCGGTCTGCGTACCCACATCCTTAGGCTGTGCTGCTTGTTCAGACTTGAACCTTTCTTCTACTTCAATGACTTTTTTCCTTTGCCAGAAGCAAACAGCCCCACTGTTAGACACCCACACATAAGGCATAAAAAAATGAGCTAATAAAAAAAAAATATTTGGGCTTTCAGTTTTTGAAAAAAAAAAATGTTCTGTCATTCTCATTATTTTAGCACACTATGAACAGGAACATTCATTTTTTTTATTTCATTAAGAAAAACAGAAATGTAGTGCAGGCTCATAACAAAATCCTTTGTTCAGCAGCTTCCTGTTTATTAAGTGCTATTAATAAGGCAACTGTTTTAGTCATCGGAGGTCACCTTGTGCCTTTTTGTCTCTGCGCTGCCAGAAGAAAGCCAGCAGCTGAGGGACATTTTGGAAAAACTCGCCTCAACTTGCTGGATGTCATGGTGACACAAACAGCTGGATGTCAATTTTAAACCAGTATGGTCCAAAGAAATAATATTATATTCTACAGTATTTTATTATAGTATATGAATTGTGCTATTCATCTAAGATGGGTTGAAATGTGAGTAATAAATGTAGAGCTCAGCATTAAAGTTTGCAGTGCACCATTAATGAGAATGTATTTTGTAATGCATGAAAGGAATAAAACACATTGCATTTGTCATTCCAACAGATGGCACATCACAAACCTTTGACGTATCAAAATCCATCCATCCATTATCCAACCTGCTACATCCTAACTACAGGGGGTCTGCTAGAGCCAAGCCCAGCCAACACAGGGCACAAGGCAGGAAACAAACCCCGGGCAGTGCGCCAGCCCACCGCAGGGCACACACAAACACTCACACACCAAGCACACACTAGGGACAATTTAGAATCGCCAATGCACCTATCCTGCATGTCTTTAGACTGTGGGAGGAAACCGGAGATATGGTGTCCCGCAGGGCTCAGTACTGGGACCTTTACTGTTTTCACTTTACATGCTTCCACTGGGATCTCTCATTAGGAAACATCATGTTCATTTTCACTCGTATGCAGATGACACCCAGTTATACTTTTCTTTTACATCAAATGAAGTTTCTCCGATGTTGCCTTTAATTAGTTGTGTTAGTGAATTAAAGGAGTGGATGGATGAGAACTACTTGTCTTTAAGCACAGATAAAACAGAGACGTTAATTACTGGAGGGAATGACGCTGATCACAACAATATTCTGTCATCATTTAACTCAGTTGGAATCCCAATTAATTTTACTGAATCAACCCACAATCTAGGAGTTCTCTTTGACTCTAGCATGTCATTTAAAGCACACATTACAAAGTTGTCCAAATCATGTTTCTTCCATCTTAAAAATGTTGGGAAATTAAGGCGCCTTCTAAATAAACTGGATTCTGAGAAATTAATTCCTACATTTATTTCTGGTAGGATTGACTACTGCAATGCGGTGTTCACTGGCTGTTCAAACTGTTCTTTATACAGCCTCCAGTTAATCCAAAATGCTGCAGCAAGAATTATTACAAGAACAAAAAAATACGAACACATTACTCCAGTTTTTAAATCCTCACACTGGCTCCCGGTTAAGTTTAGGGCAGATTTTAAAATCCTCCTTTTAACATATAAAGCCTTAAATGGCTGAAGTCCAGCTTACTAATCTGAATTTATCATGACTTACAAACCAGAGCGCCCATTAAGATCTCAAGATGCCGGTCTGCTTAATTCCAAGGATTAATAAAATAACAGGGGGCGGTCGAGATTTTAGTTACAGGGCCCCCCTAAACTTTGGACTGGTCTGCCTGCTACTATAAGAGATGCCCCTTCGGCACTCAAATCCCAGCTGAAGACTCACTACTTCAGTTTAGCACACCCTGACTAGAGCTGCTGATTAACTGTACAACTGTATAAATAGTTATAATTTGTTATTTACCCTGACCTATTCTGTTTCTCTTCTCGGTACTCAAATGTGGCATTTGGCGCCGTGACCAACCTGCCAAGTTGTTTTGCCTGCCTAAGGTAAAGTCATGTGAATTTCCCCTTGGGGATTAATAAAGTATTTTGTGTGTTTGGGTTGTTGTTTCTTTTTATTATGTCCATTAATTTCTGGGAGATTCTGTAAAATTTTAATTTACCTTTGGGGACAAATACAGATCTATCTATCTATCTATCTATCTATCTATCTATCTATCTATCTAT
>JANRMT010062852.1:9099771-9112104 GCA_026402145.1 Polypterus bichir lapradei
CTATCTATCTATCTATCTATCTATCTATCTATCTATCTATCTATCTACCTCCTATTCCAAGGCTGCTCCACAGGAGGAGTGTGAAAGACAAGATGCTTACCGTGCCGCTGGAATGTGTCCTGGTAGATGTTAGGTTTGCTTCAATGCGTCTTTCACTTAAGAAGAGAAACACTTTGCCTTTTATTTGTGTGAATATGTAGAAAAATGTAACCTTGTTGGAGATTTTCAATGTATGACTAGTGAAGGTATCAGATGGGAACATTTTTTTTTGTACACTGTGTGGTTTCTTTTTTCTCTTAGGCAAGGAAACCTGTAAATATATTTAAAAGACTGTAGATGAAGGGGCAATAGGAACCCATTGCTGGGACTGGGGTGAGAAGTTGAAAGGTGAATTTCCTGAGTAATCCCGTTACTGATTACTGCAATGGTTGTCTACAGGACATCACCTGCTTTGAAGTTTGAACTGCTTAAACATGTATACAGCTCAATATTGTGATAACAGAACTGCCTCCCTCCTTGTTTGTATTTACATGGCTTGAAAATAAATATGTCAGGGGGCATTGGGGTCTAATCAGCACATGTGTACTCCTTGATGGTTGGCAACAATACGTTTTGTTTAACCTGTGTTTTGTCCAGCTCAGAAAATTGACATGTGCCATTGTTTAATCCAGCGTCATGTTGATCTAGGCAGGGACTGAAGGAGATTTATATTTTTGGGCAGGAGAAGGCAGGGGGTGAGGGACGGTCCACTGAGAACGCTGCCAAGACCACTCTCACAGAACACAGGGGCTCACAGGCAGACAAGGGTACGTGGCTGGTATCACACAAGGCCCAGAGATGGCAACACCTGCCTCCACGGACGAAGAGATGGTTCCACCATGAGAGACACCGGTTGTGGGTCCAGAAAGAGGGGGAAGACTCACGAAAGGACCGAGTGAAGGTGACGGATGAGAAACGAGGTGTGCCTCGGTCAACACAGGGAGCCCAAAGAGGAAAAAAAGAGAACGCTCACTCCACGAAGAAGAGACGCCAACAGGAATTTGACAATTTGGCACGACTTCTGTTAGGAAACGAGTATCCGGTGAGCAGAGTGCTTCCGTGGACAGTTGGGTGATTGTTGGGGTAACACAGCGCGCAATCTGGGCTCTGCACCACTACAGGTTGTATCCTCCACTTTATGTTTTTAACAGACGTTTAGAGAGTGGACTGTGTGCTTTTCTTTTTAGAAAAGAGTTTTCATTTCTGATATTGTTAGATTCGTATGTTCTTTTATCTTTTTGGTATACTGTATATTGTCTTGTGTAATCCAAGTTACTATTGCTTTTCCTGAAATTGCTGCCATGTCTTTCATTGTATGTTTACTCACCGCCCAATTTAAAAAAACCTGCGTGTTCTTTTCTATAAATCTCAAGAGTTCACCGTCTCTTAACTCTTTCAGGGCGGATGTCAACTTTTGTCAACAGGAGGAGTTGAGAGCGGTAATCAACTGGGCACGGTGAAAAAACTCGCTGTTACGTTTTAGTCCAACTTACTTAGCTTCGATGATTTGACCGAGATTCCCTGCGCTTGTGAGTAGTGAGGAGCAAACAACGATAAAAATGGCATCGACATCTGGCGAGAGATTGAAGCAAACGCGCAAAGCAAAATACTCCATTGGCAACAATGTTTTTCATTTTATCGCTGAATTGGAGACTCTGATTTTGATGTAAGTGATCTGGAGAACGATATCGCAAACGAAAGTGAAGTACTGGCTTCAGCTAATCGATCCCCAGCTAATTGTGGTGCTGAGAACATTTATGTCTCTGACGTGCCTACGGCAATGTTTGCCTGGGAGGACCACCTCTTACAATGACAAGAGGTACCAACCAGATTGCATTGCACTGCGACTGCGACTGTTACCCAACGTGACGCGAAAACAGCTGGGCAGTCAACCTGCCATGCATTTCTGCCAACCGTCAGGCCGCTCGTGAGCGTCTCGAGTCATAAAAGACTGCGTACTGGCGGCCACAGCGCCCAGCAACAGATGTTTTAGGTCGATTCATGTGTGGAACCATTGCTTTGTGTGCTTTTCAGAAAACTGCATTTTTTTGGAAAAAATATTCAGCCCTCAAAGAATTAATAAAAACTGGGTGACGTAGTCATATATATTAAAGGTATCTAGGGTTAGATTACCTGTAAGGGTGACCAGACGCCTGCCACAAAGGGACCCCCCAGTCTCACACGCGGAGGAGTTCATTGATCATATAGAAAATGATGCTGGCCCAAGGAGAGGCAAAAATACACCGACATCCTTATAAGTGGTGGAAAGATATTGGATTTCTGTGCTGGACTGATTATCTATAACTAGATTATCTAATTATCTATAACTAGAGCTCCTTAGGCGACAAGGATTAGTGATCACTTACTGATTACTTTTGTAATTATGTAATTTAGGTAAAGACAGGTTAGAATCGATGTTGGAAAACTGTCATTGACTTGCGGCTGACAGGTGATTGATATGCTTCTAAGGTTTCTATGAGGAATCAATTCAGATCTTAGGGGCTCACACGTTTATTACTAGAATTACCAAAGCCTACGAAAAAACTCAGAATCCCGGTCCACCTTAAATCCCTTCGCACCTCGCCATTTAGTGTCTTTTGTTTTCATAAATGCGTCGATCAGCACAAGCGACAAGCAGCCTGCTGTCTCACTTGACGGAGCTCAGATCAGACAAACAGTTCTCCCAGCTCAAGCCAAGGCTCCTTATCTGCATGTGAGGTGCCTGGAGTTGTACAGGGTAAATAATACAGTATATCGTTATTTAGAACACATGCATGTCATGTGTGTTCCGTGTCTTCACCAATTTGGGTAAATGTAGGATCACAGGATATGTGAGGCAAGAAATGTTGAACACATTACTAAAACAGAAACGTTTTTCATGTTATAACACTGACAAAATGCTGACGTGAATTGTATAATGTGTGAATTTGTTTTTGAAAAATCATATATTTTTCAGAACATTTCCAAAATCAAATCACCCTCAAAACACTCTCGCTGAGACGCGTTTCTGGGTTCAAGTCCTGATACTGACAGTGTGTGACCAGGAGCAAGTCACTTCACCCGTCTGGACGACACGGTGCGGGATGGCTGGGTATAAGAAATGTAACCATTAGTAACTAAATGTTATGTTAGATAAAGGCGTCAATCGTAAATATAGAATATTTTGCCTTTAGAATAAGTACCTAGTTTGCAAAAACTGTGTGAAAAAGTAAAGTCGCGGGTTGCAAGCAAGCATGTAGCTGGGAGCGGATAAAAAGATGGCGGAATACGTACCTAACTTCAGCTTTGTGTTCATTACAGACTCAAGGGTTGTCACACACGTGCTATTAGGAGGTGGCTAAAGGGCCTGAGTAACTGTAATACCACCACCAACCAGGGGGTGGCGGGGTCGGCTGACTATGTTTCTCAGTTACTTGCAGACCATTCCCGAGAAATCCCACCAGGTTCCGGCAACTTTGATGATGTCACTTCTGGCCCCGGAGATGACGTCACTTCCTCAATGGGCCTTTAAAGCCAAAATCTTGACTTTGTGTGATCAGTTCTGTTTTGGAATCAGTCATATGAATATTTCTGTTCAATTATTGCAATTTTAGTAGCCAGGATACAATATACGGGTGGCTGCCCTAAACCTTTATCGTGTCTTTTGGTATTATTTGTCACAGGGTAGATTCTGTTAAATAGTAATAATTACCACCAAGTCCTTTCACAAACATATGGTGCGGAAAAAAATACTGCGCTGTTCAAATGCATATCCCTATCCTACCCACTTCTCTGCATATTCCATGACTGTACCGGCCCTTGAGTTCCTGTTTCTTGCCCATATCTAACTGGTAGGCACTTTTCAGTGACTTTAAATTCCTCTTTTTCGTCTACTGCTCCTCTTAAATGTGGTGTTCCTCAGGGATCCATTTTGGGTCCCATTTGGTTCTTTACATACCTTCACCCTATTGGAGCTATTTTTAGGAAATTTAACATTTCTTTTCACTGCTATGCTGATGATACTCAGGTTTATATTCCCATCTGCAACTCTGCAATGAATCAACTGCACAACTGCCTTTCTGAACTAAGATCCTGCATGGCTAATACTTTTCTTGATCTGAATCAAAATAAAACAGAGGTGCTTATAGTGGGTCCATTAGCTAAAGCCCAAATTGGTCTTGGATTTCTCGGCTCTTTCTCTGTCTTTTGCAAACCTCAAGTCCACAATCTTGTTGTTATCTTTGACAGTAACCTCTCTTTTGAGAAACAAGTTATTTCTGTAGTCAAGAGTTGCTTTTTCCAGCTTCGTCTTTTAGGTAAGATCAAGCCTTTTTTTTATCTTCTAAGGATCTTGAGAAAGCTACCCATGCTTTTATTTTTTCTCGCCTTGATTACTGCAACTCGCTGTATTCTGGGATTAGCAAATCCCTGATACGCAGGATAGAGTTGGTCCAGAATGCTGCTGATCGCTTTCTGGTTGGGGCAAGAAAGTCTGATTCTGTTTCTCCTATTTTAGCTTCTTTACACTGACTGCCTTTCAGTTTTCAAATTGATTTTAAAATCTTGTTGCTAGTTTTTACATCTTTATATGGGCTCACTCCTGTCTATTTATCTGAATTGCGTGTTTTACACCAGCCATCCAGAGTGCTTAGATTTTCTGGTCAGTTGTCTCTTGTTGTCCCTCGTACCAAGTGTAAAACTAAGGGGGACAGACAGGGCTTGTGCTGCTGCTGCTCCTCGCCTGTGGAACTCTTTACCTCGTCACATAAAGGAGTCGTCTACAATTCAAAACGAGATTAAAGACTCATTTCTATTGACTTGTATTCCGTGACCTTCAGTAATACTAATGGTGATTATGTAACATTACTTCTATTGATTATTTGCATATTTATTTTATTTATGTTCATTTATTTTATTTCTATTTATGTTATTCATGTTAATTGTATGTTTTTATTTTATTCTATTATTGTAAAGCACTTTGGCCACAGCATTCCTATATTGTTTTATGTGCTATATAAATAAATATTGTTATATGTGCTATATAAATAAATTTGACATTTGACATTGACATTGCTCATCCCATTTTCGCTGAAGATTACATGAACAACCAATATAGTTTGCACACAGAACCGATATAGTTCATACAGAAAGTTGCAATGGGGTGTGCAAACGTAACTAGTATGTTTCGTATGAGAAACACACATACAACAAATAGAGTTCAAGCACAAAACCGACACACTATCCACATGAAACCAATGTAAGATGTGCATGAAACCAATATAGTGCATACACAAATTCATTGTTAGATTGGCACAGAACGCAAGAAACCTCCGTTTTGCAAATACCTACCGCCTTCGCCCCCCTGTGGTCAAACTTCATACAATGGGAGACCAAGCCTTTGCAGCCGCTGCTCCACGGCTCTGGAATTAGAACCTGAGAACACAGCAGATTGTGGGCTGTTTTCAAAAACAGCTAAAGACTTTTCTATTTAGGAAAGCTTATTAACATGAATGCTATAATTATTGTTGTTTTATCTCTGTTTTATCTTGCCTTTGTTTAAACTTTTTATGTTGCACTTTGAGATTTACTGCTAATGTAAAGTGCCCTATAAATAAAATACATTATTATTATTATTATTATTATTATTATTATTATTATTATTATTATTATTAAGTGCCCTATAAATAAATATAATACTATAAATAAATAATAAAATATAATAATATTTTACTATAAATAAATAGTATAAAAAAATAAAACTATAAATAAATAATAAAAAATAAAACTCTCAATAAATAATAAAATATAATAATATAAATAAAATACATTATTATTATTATTATTATTATTATTATTATTATTATTATTTATTAAGTCAATATCGTTCATATGCAAACCGATAATATGCAACCCTAAGCTGATGTAGTTCACTCACAAACCAATAACAAACGTACTGGAACCAGTGATATACACACACAAATCAATATAGTTCATATGAAAACCAGTGCTATACATACACAAACAGATATAGTTCACATGCAAACCGTTAATATGTGGAAACGAACCAATATAGTTCTTATGAATAAAACCAGTATTGTTCACATGCAAACCAATTAAGTATGCACGCAAACTGATGGCAATTATTCATAAACCAATAGTGTTCACACGTAAACCAATAGAGTTCAAGCACAAAACTGACACATTACCACCATGAAACCAGTTTAAAGATGTGCATGAAACCAATATAATGCATATACTAATCCATTGTTAGACCAGTACAGAACATAAGCCAATATCGTTCATACGCAAACCGATAATATGCGACCCTAAACTGAAGTAGTTCACTCACAAACCAATAACAAACGTACTGGAACCAGTGATATACACACACAAATCAATATAGTTCATATGAAAACCAGTGTTATGCATATACAAGCGGATATAGTTCACGCACAAACCGTTAATATATGGACACGAACCAATATAGTTCTTATGAATAAAACCAGTATTGTTTACACGCAAACCAATTAAGTATGAATGCAAACTTATAGTAATTATTCATAAACCAATAGTGTTCACACATGCAACAAATAGTTTTCATACAAAAATATTTGATTTATGGTCTGTTTGGCCCCTCATACTTTTTCCAATGTTCAAAACTGTTCTGAAACTCTTGCAAAAGTGATAGCCTTCAGTGCCTCCGTCATTTGCTTCTTGACCTCCTCTACATCCTGGAAACGTTTTCCTTTAAGGTCCCTCTTCATGCTTGGAAATATGAAAAAACCACAGGGTGCAAGTCCGGGGAGTGAGGGGGGACCATTGTCATCCTGTTTTTTGTAAGAAACGGCCGCACACTCAAATGCTGTTTGGGCGGGAGTGTTGTCGTGATTCAGAAGCCACTCGCCTGATCGCCACAATTCGGGTCGTTTTCTCCGCACTGCATCACACAATCGCTTGAGTACTTCAAGGACGCCATTTGGCCAAATGATGCAGAGGGTAGTCTAGTACACGCATCTAGAGGCAAATGTCGGAAAACTAACAAAACTCCAGCCTCCAGATAGTTATTTTTGGGTCGCCCCTTGTTATCACTGCAGAGTTTGATTTGATCGATTACCTGTCCAGGACAGAACGAGAGTCCCTTTGCAAGTACTGAGGTGTCTGCTCCATTTGGTGTGTACGAGGAGAGATTAACAATGCAGGTCTGTTGATCTTTGTTTTTTTGGTATTCACTGTCCAGCTTTCTCTCGCATTCTTGGCTGTTTTTTCTTTTTGTTGACAATAAGGAGTTTCTTTTATAATCGAGATGTAGCTCCTTTACCATCTCCTGCCTGTCATTTCCCAGGAGCACAATGAGGTTTCGGATCTCTCTTTGTGTTTTCTTCTTAATGTTATGGCTTCTTAAACTTGCAGATGTCCCAGGACAAAGTTGCCCTGAAAAGTGTGAAACTTTGGATGTTAAATGACACAAATTTCTATTATGATCGTGAGGCGATGCCACATATTGTGACATTGGTGGTCATCTATGAAGGAAGGAAGGAACCACTGCCACCGGTAAAAACAAAATGGTTGCTGCCATGAAAAACGAACACAAAATGGTGGTACCTGTAGATAAAAATCTGTTTTGAAATGGGGCCATGATGATCAGCCAAGCAATAAATGTAAAAGGGAACTGTAATAAAATCACATAAGGATGTGCAGAAACAAATAAGCAACTTTCCGGAATAGATTATAAAAGAGGGCTGACCCCTTGCTTTGTACCTGTAATGTATTGGACATTTCGGCAAAGTCAAAAAGCCATTAATTAAAAGAAAAGTGAAGTGATGAAGCTGGGAGTATTTCTAATTAGTGGAGATCAAATAAATTAAAATCCAGATAATTATTTCTTTTAACCAGAAATGAGGTTAGGCAAATTAAAGTTTAATCAAAGTTTTGATTGCCTTTGTGTGACTTGTTCTGCAGACGTTTTCCCCACCTCAAAAAGAGAAACTCAGGGAGCACAAGCACCAGCTTAAAGATTGGCTGATATTGTAGCGCCATTGATCCAGAATTCAGGGTTTTAAATTACGGCACTGCTTGTATGGAGTCTGCATGTTTTAACTAAGAATGTGTTCGTCTTAGTTGTCTCGCCCCCCCCCCCCCCCGAAAAGAAAAATTAAAATATGGGTGTGCTACGTTAATTGTGAACATGAAAGTGACCCCGCTGTAAAGAGTGTGCCCTGTAAATGTGGCACCTGCACTGAGCCCAAAGCTGTTGGGACAGAACACATCCATCGCTATTCAAGGAGTGGATGTAAAGGTGGTCCAATCCTACAGGCACTTGGGGGTCCACATTAACGATAGGTTAGACTGGTCTCAGAACACAGAGGAACGACAGACGAAAGAGCAGAGCAGACTCTTCTTACTTAGGAGACTGTGCTCCTTTAATTTGGGACGTAACATCCTTCACATCTTCTACAAATGTGTGATGACCAGTGTGGTGGGATGAACTGGTAACAGCACTGCAAGAGAGGCCCACCGAGTCAACAAGTTGATTAAAAGGGCAGGCTCAGTTATTGGGCACACTCTGGACCCCCTGGAGGTTGTAGCAATGGAGAGAATGAAGACAAAACTGAGTGCCGTTATGAACAACACTGCACATCCTCTCTGTGACACAGCAACACTGAGGACTTTCAGCCAATGAGTCATTCAGTAGAAGTGGATCAAGGAATATGACGGGGGGCTCTGAGATACCAACGGCAATATGTCTGTATAGCGCCTCACACGGACTGTGACAGCCAAGTTAGAATTTTTCATTTGTTTTAATTTTATTGCCTTTTAGTTGTTCTCGTCTCTGTTCATTTATTAATTTAAAGAGCTTCTTTAAAAAGCAAAATATCGCCTTATGGACAAATTTGGCTGCATTCTTCCTTCCCTCAGTTCTGACCAGTCTCCCTGTGCTGCCACCACCGTGCTTCACCATTAAGGTGGTATCAGGCAGGTGGTGTGCAGTGCTTGGTTTTCACCAGACATGGTAACTGGAGTTCTGCCCAAAGAATTTAGTTTTTGTCTCATCAGACCCAAGAGTGTTTACCCTCAATGCTCTCAGAGTCCTTTAAATGTCGTTTGGCAAACTGTAAGCAGGCTGACTGATAGAGAGCTGCGGTCCTTCTGTCTGATTCTCCCATTTTAGCTCTATAAGAGTGACCATTTGTTTCTGGGTCACCTTCTTAAACGAGGACCTTCATGAACGGTTACACTAAATGGATTTATCCCAATGTCCTGGTCTCTGCCACAATATCATTTGATCATGGAGGTGTACAGAGATATCCTTGGATTTCATAACTTATTTTTTTGCGAATTGTAGGCCCTTATATACAGTCATATGAAAAAAGTTTGGGAACCCCTCTTAATTCTTTGGATTTGTGTTTCTCATTGGCTGAGATTTCAAAGTAGCAACTTCCTTTTAATAGATGACATGCCTTATGGAGACAGTAGTATTTCTGCAGTGACATTAAGTTTATTGGATTAACAGAAAATATGCAATATGCTTCATAACAAAATTAGACAGGTGCATAAATTTGGGCAACAGAGATATGACATCAATACTTAGTTGAGCCTCCTTTTGCTCCTTTGAGCCTCTAGACGCCTCCTATAGCCTGTGATGAGTGTCTGGATTCTGGATGGAGGTATTGTTGACCATTCTTCATACAAAATCTCTCCAGTTCAGTTAAATTTGATGGCTGGTGAGCATGGACAGCCTGCTTCAAATCACCCAATAGATTTTCGATGATATTCCAGTCAGGGGACTGTGACGGCCATTCCAGAACATTGTACTTCTCCCTCTGCATGAATGCCTTTGTAGATTTCCAACTGTGTTTTGGCTCATTGTCTTGTTGGAATATCCAACCCCTGCGTAACTTCAACTTTGTGACTGATGCTTGAACATTATCCTGAAGAATTTGCTGATATTGGGTTGAATTCATCTGACCCTTGACTTTAACAAGGGCCCCAGTCCCTGAACTAAACACACAGCCCCACAGCATGATGGAACCTCCACCAAGTTTGACAGCAGGTAGCAGTTGTTTTTCTTGGAATGCGGTGTTCTGCATCCTCCATGCAAAGCACTTTTTGTTATGACCAAATAACTCAATTTTTGTCTCATCAGTCCAAAGCACTTTGTTCCAAAATGAATTTGGCTTGTCTAAATGAGCATTTGATACAACAAGCCACTCTGTTTGTGGCATGAGTGTAGAAAGGGCTTCCTTAAAAGGCTGGCATCTTTCAACATCTTTAACAAGATGCTGCAGATGTTCTATCAGACGGTTGTGGTGAG
Source organism: Polypterus bichir lapradei (assembly GCA_026402145.1). NCBI lineage: Eukaryota > Metazoa > Chordata > Cladistia > Polypteriformes > Polypteridae > Polypterus > Polypterus bichir. The sequence goes on from JANRMT010062852.1 coordinate 9,110,102, forward strand.
CACCCTCTTCTATGCGGTGATGTGCTGGGGAGGCAGCATAAAGAAGAGGGACGCCTCACGCCTGGACAAACTGATGAGGAAGACAGGCTCTATTGTAGGCACGGAGCTGGCCAGTTTGACATCCGTGGCAGAGTGACGGGCGCTGAGCAGGCTCCTGTCAGTCATGGAGAATCCACTGCATCCACTGTACAGGATCATCTCCAGACAGAGGAGTAGCTTCAGCGACAGACTGCTGTCACCGTCCTGCTCCACTGACAGACTGAGGAGACCCCACACTACACGACTCTTTAATTCCACCCAGGGGGTAAATGTTAATATTATACAAATTATTGTCTATCTGTTATATTTTCATAGTTATCACTCTTTAATTTAATATTGTTTTTTATCAGTATGCTGCTGCTGGAATATGGGAATTTCCTCTTGGGATTAAAAAAGTATCAATCTGTCTATCTATTTATCTGTCTATTTCTCATCACCCTGCCATACAGATGTTCTTTGTGCAAATTGTGCTGAATTGTAGAACGATGTACAGATACACCATCTGCAGCGAGATGTTCTTGCAGGTCTTTGGAGGTGATCTGTGGGTTGCCTGTAAATATTCTCACAATCCTGTGCATATGCCGCTCCCATATTTTTCTTGTTCTGCCAGACCTGCTGGGTTTAACAGCAACTGTGCCTGTGGCCTTCCATTTCCTGATTCCATTCCTTACAGTTGAACCCATTTATGCCCCGTGTTCCATTATTGGAACGACAGTCACGTTGGAGTAACATATGTTATGTATAATGTAAGAAGTGGATTTGCTTTGGAACGCCACATAACTCAACAATGGAATGTAATAACATTTTTTTCTCTTCAAATTCTTGTTCCTTATATTTTTCTACGCAACATATGTGGATTTCATGCACTCAAAAATTTCAACCTTTGGCATAGATGGGTTTAAACCTCTCAGATAGCTTTTTGTAGCCTTCCCCTAAACCACAAGACTGAACAATCTTTGTTTTCAGATCTTTTGAGAGTTGCTTTGAGAATCCCATGCTGTCTGTCACTCTTCAGAGGAGAGTCAAAGGGAAGGAAGCACAACTTGCAATTGACCACCTTAAATACCTTTTACCACTCGTGATTGGACACACCTGTCTATGAAGTTCAAGGCTTGATGAGCTAATCCAACCGATTTGGTGTTGTAAGTAATCAGCATTGAGCAGTGACAGGCATTCAAATCAGCAGAATTACAAGGGGAAACACATTTTTGCACAGCCAGTTTTTCACATTTGATTTAATTTCATACAACTAAATACGGCTTCACTAAAAATCTTTGTTTGGAAAACACCCCAGTACTCAGATGTTCCTAGGAAATGAAAGACATACCACTGTTATCTATTTTGTTGAACGCAGAGTCAATTATTATGCAGTCTGAGAGGGGATCCCAAACTTTTTCATATGACTGTACACGTGTGATTTATTAACGACGTCCAATCAAGTTCATCTCACCACAGGTGGACTCCAATCAAGTTGTAGACGCATCTCAAGGAGAATTAAAGCAAAAAGGGACACACCTGAGCACAATCTGGAGAGACACAGCAAAGGGGCTGAAAACTTCAGGAAATGAGTGATTTCAGTGTCTTTCTGATGGTTTCTGATGGATGTAGATTGATGAACAAGAATGGCAATAAAGTGGGCAGAAAGAGAAGGGGTCTTCATGCTCTCTAATATACACTAACACTGAAGACTTTCAGCCAACAAATCATTCAGCATTCAGGGGGCTCCGACATGCCAACAGCAATACACCTGTATAGCACCACACTGCGACTGGCACTGCCAAGTCAGAGGTTCTCTTTCCTTTTAATGTTCTTCTTTGATTCGACTAAAGGGTTTATTTATTAAATTTATGGCATTTATTTATTTAATTTACTTATCTACCTATTTATGTAATTATTTATTTAAAAAGTTTTGGAAAAAGGCCAGATTTCTCCCTTAGGGCAAATAAATCTATCTATCTATCTAT
>JANRMT010062852.1:9147104-9157593 GCA_026402145.1 Polypterus bichir lapradei
CGGCCGGGGGGGTCTTACCTGGTCGGGATGCCTTTCTGAGGAGAGAACTTGGGGAGCGGACATGTCAACAGCAGTACCTCACTAGGGACATGAGAAGGGCAGTCCCACTGGTTTGCATCGGGGCCACAGGCATGGAGTTTAGAAGCTCAATCTTGCTGGGGACCATGGCCACCGACAGGGGGTGCATGGACAGCTCCGGAGCCTTGGTCTGCAGTGCTGCCGGAAGATGATCGGGGAGCACCTGGAGCACTTCTGGGTGGGTGCAGTATAAAAGAGGCTGCCTCACTCCGTTCAGGGAGCTGGAGACAGAAGGTAGAAGACAGAGCTAGTGGGAGAGGAGTGGAGGTGATGGTGATGGATGGAGAAGGAGAAGCAGGTAAAGTAAAAAGGACTGAGCATTGTTGGTGATTTGTGCACTGTGTGTGTGCTATATTAAAGAAAAGAAATTAAAAGTGTGTGCTTTTGGACTTGTGTCTCCTGTTATCTGTCTGTAGTCAAGTTGATCTTCCACACCGTGTATAGAAGCTTCCAAAATTCGCACTGCATGTCAGGACAAAAAAACAAACCATGAAGTCCAAGAAACTCTCTACAGACCTCTAAGTTCAACTTCTCATGTATAAACAGTGCGTATGCACAAAAATGTTGCGAACTCCCATTCCATGCTCACATTGCAATGTATATAACCTAAACATGGCGTAAAGCCATGCACATTTTCATGCCAACTCAATCCCTGGCGTCCGCAAGTTCACCACTCAGTTTTGCAAACTGGTGGCACCCAGCGTCAAAGCAGTGCTTTTGTTCCACTGTGGTTTCCCTTTCTTTTTTAGATCCACATCACTGATGCAGCTTTATCATATACACTGAAATTAACCGCATATTGTTTATTAGTTTAAGACGTCTGATTATAATTAACCCATAACCATATAATGGTCCACGGAATGGCCAAACTATTCCAAATACCATAGCTACTTTAGCGTTGTTACTTTCAAGTATTTATCCCACTGTATCCGAGTGTGGAATCACAGCTCTACAGTAGCTGATCGGAAAGAGAATTATCGGGATACAGCATCAAGCACACGCTGCCTCAGCCATGCTGTCAATTTGAACTGCTCCCATACAGAAAATGCTTCAGAGCTTTTCCTGTGTGGACCTCACAGTTCAGAAACAATTTCATCCCAAGAACTCTAAACGCACTCAATCAGTCCATCAACTGCTCTTTGTAGAACTGTTTGGACTTATAAGTACAATCACCTCACTGTTAACTTGCTCTACAGTTATAATATTGCACAACCTGAGCCACTTTTTAAAGCGTGTATTTACATATGATGACGTACTGCTGCAATAAATTATTTCATCGAAGGTTGCGCATGGCACAGCAAGCATCTTGCGGGAGGCAGGAGTAATCTCTGGATGGGGCGCCAGCTTGTCATTATCACTGCACCACCATGTTCCCATGTTTAATAACATGCTTTAACTCCTATCATCATGAAAATGATATCAAGTATACATCTCAGTATTTCAATTATTCAGAAATCTGTAATATCACGAATGTAATGGATTCTGTGTCCTGTCGGAGAAAGAGAAAGCCTGTTTAAGAAGCACGTAGTGATTCACACACACAGAGCACATAGAAGAACACATAGAAAACAAAGCATTTAACGTTCTACTTTAGTTACGATGAGATTTGAGAAACTAGTAAATTAAACGATTTTAAGATGACGTTTATGATGTTCTACATTAATGACAAAATAAACTACGTGATTAAAGTGGAAATTTTGTGATTAAAGTTGACATTTCGAGCGTTTTTTCCCTCCGTGTCCCTATTTTTTTTTTCTCTGTACCCTAATAAGCTTTCATATGACACTCAGACAGTGGGCTACAACTCGCCTTTTCACTGCGACTTTGATATGTGACAACTTCTTTTTTATTTCGGGCACTGTGCGACTTTGTGAACTTGAGCTTTTGAGTTTCTCCGACACTCTGTCATTTGATCAACTTCCTTCTGTTGTTTATACCACTGTTTAAACCAACAAATAGTAAGTTTTTCTTTTCCTCTACTTGGTATTCACTGAAATTCTTCTATTTTCCCCCGTGCTTTTGCCATCATCTTTTCACAGAACGCTGAGCTTAAGGGCTATTTATATTGATTTGCATATTCAAAGATGCGTAATTCTGGGAGGAGTTGGGGAGTGGCAGCAGGCGCGTTCACGCTGACCAGGATTTATGGAGTGGAAGAACGTGGAAGTTGGCGAATGCACAGATTTATGCATCTGGATTTTTTTGTGCGTACAAACATTTCCGCTTTTGTCCGTATGCCATGTTTTAGTGTGAGTTCTATGCACGGCGTTATGCATGAGGCCCCTGGTGAGACCCAGACAAGGGTCAGGGGATCAACCCATTTCTAAAGCTTTGAAGGTTTCAAAGGCTCAATAATTGAGAAACAGAAGACACTGGGAATCACCAGGACCCTTCCTAGAGTTGGCTGAACTCACCAACCTATGTAACCGGTCAGGAATGGCCTTGTTCAGAGAGGTGATCAAGAATCCGATGGTAATTGTAACAGAGCTTCAGAAGTCCTCAGCTGAGATGGGAGACCATGTTGTTAATCCCCTCGGGGAAATTGTCTTTTTGCATTAGCTTTGTGGGGGTCAGAGCACAGGGTCGGCCATTGTACACCACTCCTAGAAGTTTAAGGGTAACCATTCCAGCAGCACTCCATCAAACAGGTACTTATGGTCGAGTGGCTAGACAGAAGACACACTCGAGTGAAATCCATTCAATAGAATCAGAGAGCATGAGGATAAAGATTCTCTGGACTGATCAGACAAAAACGTAACCTGCTGGGCAGAACTCCCAGCACCATGAGTAGGCAATGCTCACCACCTGCTAAAAACATCCCTACAGTGAAGCATGGTGGTGGCAGCATCATGCTATGGTGGTGCAGGTGGGACTAGGGGGACTGATCAAAATCGAGGGAAGGATGAATGCAGCCAAATACTGAGTGGTCTGTTAAGAAAACCTGCTCTAGGGTGCACATGCCCTCAGATTCTGGGTGACAGTTCACCTTTCAGCACGACAGAACAGAGCCAAAATAACACTGGAGTGGCTTCATGAACAGTCCCCGCGTGTGTTTGAGTGGCCCAGCCAAAGCCCATTCAACGTCTGTGGTAAGACCTGAAGATGGCAGTTTACAGAGGCCTCTCATCCCACCTAACGGAGCTTAAGGGGATCTAACACGAACAATGAGATAAACTGCCCCAAATGGGGGCGTGCAAAGCTTGTAGAGACATACCCATTAAGACTCGAAGCTGGAATTGCTAGCATATTGGCTTCTACAAAGTACTGAAGTGAATACTCAAATAAAATAGATGTTTCAGTTGTTGATTTTTAATAAATTTGCAAACTTTTTTAACTTTCTTGTATACAAAGGATACGGAAAGTATTGTAATGGTCCAAAAATCTGAGGTTGAGATTTTGATGAATCTCAACATTTAAGACCTCCCTGACTTTCTTGTATATGAAGTGTAGGGAAAGTGTTGTAATCGTCCCAAGATTCGATGTTGAGATTTTGATGAATCTCTGCGTTTTAGACCTCCATGAGTCCGATTTACTTTCTCATAGGGAAAGCACTATAATTGTCCAAAAATTTGATTTCGAGATTTTGATGAATCTCGTTGTTTTAGACCTCTCTCAGTCTGAAAATACCATTACATCTGTGTGTGTCTGTGTGGTACAAGTATTAGGTACAAAATGTAGATTTCTATCAACTTTTGAGCTATTTCTGCTAAGCAGAAATTTATTCAACTTTACTTTTATAATAATTGTTCAATATATTATTCATTTGATTTGATTTATTGTTGATGGTTCTTTAATGTACATGTAGTAATATACAAAATATAATCATTGTCTTGCGCTTTACTCCTCAAATATCCATCTCCATATCTGAGTATACGATTAAGTCAAGGGGAGACCACTCCCGATTTTTGAAAACATGTTTTCACTTTGTCATTTTGGGTCACTGAGTGTAGATTTATGAGGAAAAAATATCAACTGTATCCAATTAAAATCAAATCTACATCAGAGTGAAGTGTGAAGAAACTGAAGACTTTTGAATGCACTGTATGTCTTTACAAATTTGGTAGAAAAACTCAAAAACCCCAAGAAACACCCGTTCAGAGATAAAGAGAACCTGCATTGGTCACACGGACATTAACCCGGTCATGTGTCTGGGAGACTGCTGTACTAACTACTGCGCAGCCACAGCACTCTTCAGTAACAAAATACACGATAAGATTCATGACTTGACTGAAACTGTTGGATTAGATCACAAAACACAAAGCCAGTGATAGATAGTAAGACAGGTTTTCCATGTAACGTCCACATTTGTGATTAGTAAGACCTGCTGATCCTGAGATTACCAGACATGTAACATGCTGGTCAGACATGATGGCAAGAATTTAACCGTACCTAAAACACATCACAATACAGCTGGACTCCAACCTAAAATTACACCTGCTTGTTTTTGGAGGAATGATGAGGACGAAGCTTCCCTGAAGCCTGTGGAGCACTTAACTAATATCTGCATACGGGCTTAAAAAATGTTAAAACGCGTGTGAAAGTAGTTACCTTGGTAACAAACTTAGATGTTCCTAAAGGACGAGCATCCATTTACAGTGATTATCTGAACCTTTAAAAGCACTTCTATTAGCTGTAGATTACGCACACTGTGCCATAGTTATGGAGGCTTGTACTCATTTTCCATGATGACATTTAGGGCAAAGCTGTTCATCCTTTTTCTTCTTTTCTTTCCTTTCATGCTTGTATTGATTTTCAAGTGAGTTCAATTTTCATATGGGTCCCCATGTCCCGTAAGTGTATCCTCTAGAACAGTGATTCTTTAACCGTTTTTGAGTCCCGGACCTCTTTAAGAATCTGATGAAAGCTATTGACCCCCTTCCCCAGAAATATTCACATAACTTTTATTCACATCACTTTGCATGCAATGAACGTAATGGACTTTATTTATTGAGATTTGATGGTCTCATACATATCTGACATACATGATGTACTATTAAACTTTAAAGTAAACAATCTGAAAAAAATTCTCCTTTTCTATGCAAAAAGTAATGGCCACTCATTAGAATTATGAAATACTAGGGAGCTTAGCCCCCTTCTCACTTCGCTCGCCAACACCCCCCGGCCTGCGCTATGCGTCAGCCACTTCATGTCTCTGCCGCTCGCGTATGTGGATTTCACTTTCACCAAACAACAAATCTTTTAATTCTCGCGGATAGGCCTCTTCATTGGAAAGAAAAACTACTTTTCCCTTATTGGAACACGAATTAGATGATCTACAAGTCTCCGCCTTACAGTTTAAATCCAAACAATATCTATAAACTTCTGTCATATCACATATGTCCATATATTCCATCTCTTATGGCTTTTTTTCGTCAATATCACATTGAATTTTGATTCCATGTTTGAAACTACATCGTGACAACACAACGTATAACTGCCCGAGAGTTAATATCGTTTCTTTCTCTCTACACGAACTGTGTCTGACAATAGCATTCACACAAATGAGAAATGATTGAACTGTGTGCGTGTTTGTAAATGTTTTAGATGTGAGCAGGACTTTTCCAAATCTCTTTGCATAAAGTTTTGTCTTGCTGGATTTCACTTTCACCAAACAACAAATCTTTTAATTCTCACGGATAGGCCTCTTCACTGGGAAGAAACACTATTTTTCCCTGATGGCAACACAAATTAGACGATCTACAAGTCTCCGACTTAAAGTTTAAATCCGAAAAATATATACAATCTCTTTTCGCTGTTCCATTATTTCACCGAGTAATAATTTCTGTTTGTTTGCACTAATGCGATCTTTACTCTCAGTTTTTTGAGACTTTCGAATTTTAGTACTTTCATAATCTCTAACCTGCTCTGCATGTGTATCTCACCAATGTTTTTGAACCTCTTTATGACGTTCTATTTTGTCTTCTACTCTTTGTTTTTTATTTCCAACCCCGCTCAGAGCTGAGAGTGTAGGAACTGTGTCTGACAATAGCATTCACACGAATGAGAAGTGATAGGACTGTGGGCGTGGTTGTAAATGTTTCAGAGGAGGGCGGGACTTGTCAAAATCTCTTGGCAAAAAGTCTCATCTCGCGGGACCTAAAATTATCTCTCGTGGGAGTTGAAATTATGTCCGAGAAAGTCTCGTACCAGGATTTCCTTTTATAACAGAGAGACAATACTCTTGTGCAAATTAAACAGATCTACTAGTACTACTACATTTTCTACTACCATTGCTACATCTATATCAACACTACCGGGCTGAACGTATAGTGAATATAAATGTTCATTTTTATCTGACCCTCACGGACCCCCTGAAACCCATCCATAGACCCCACTAGGAGTCCACGGACCTCGGGTTAAGAACCCCTGCTGTAGACAATCCAGCTTGCATCCACAATCCAATGACATTCATCAACACATTCTGATTGTCTAGATGTGATGTTCATCCCATTGAGAGTTGATTCCTGCCTTGCTCCATCACTACTGGCATAGGTGCCAGGTCCTCAGGGTTGGCATCTGTGTAATTAGGTTTGGATAGCAGAAACATCAATGCTGTAAAACAGTTGTGTTCAGATCTTTTTATTACAATTGTCATGTTATGGTCCTGCAATACAAGAATCCTTCACAGCTTCTTTACTGTCAATCTCCATAGATGTCTTAGCACTCTTGTTCTGTCTGTATAGATTAGGTCAGATCAAATCAGATCAGATTAAATAAGATTAGATTGAATTAGATTACATTAGATAAACATTATTAATGTCATGTAGAAATTCAAATGAATACAGGTGCACAAACATAAAAAACAAAAGTACAGACTAACAGGACAAATAATACAGCCAATCAATCAATCAATAAAAATAAACTTAACTGGTAAATCGGGTGGAAGCATTGAATTGCCTGATAGAAGTGGGCAGAAAAGACACCCAGAGGCACTTCTTAGCACACCGTGCTGTATGCATATTTCCACGCTCGAATCCAGACTAAGTTTTAGAAATGAGACCCCTGGTGTCTTCTCTCAGGTCAGGAGGTATAAACTGCCCCTAAATGGTTGATTGACTTACCTGGAAGGGATGTCCACATTACAAGACTAACATTCAAGCACTGCTGGATTTTCATTTCAAAATCCCAAATTTTAACCATGACCCTTAATAAAGCCTTGAGTATGTTTGGAGTCAATTAGATTAAATAAACTTTACTAATACCATGGGGAAAATCTTTTTTTTTTAATCTTTTATTGAATTTATTAAAAGCATGTAGCATTACATTCAAAATCAAGTCAAACTTAACAAAACTAAATTCAATTCAACCCCACCCATACCCAATTCAGATGCATACAGGAGCAGAAACATCAAAAATAAGGATACAGAATCACAGAACACGTTATAGAGCCAATCAATCAATCAATCAGTTGGTAAATAAATAAAAATAAATAAATGTATATTATGCAGTTACCGTATATACTCGTGAATAAGTTCCCCCGCGTATAAGTCGGGTCTTGATTTTACCGTATAATTTCCGGTATTTTATAATGTCAGTTGTATTGCGTTGAATGCAATAAGTTGAATGCGGAAAACTCACGCTTTTGGTCCAAGGGATTATGATATGCTAACGCCCACCTGAAAGAATAACCACGGAGTACACTGCCTTTTTTTTCGTATGTATTGTGCCTATGAACCCTTAATACCCGAACTATTCCGAAGTGACGTTTGCACTGATTTGTGTATTTTGTATCTCACACCCTCATACACCTTTATCATAAGAGCATCCCTTATCTATGATGGAGCGTTCGATCAGAAGAAAATATGAAGCTGGTTTTACATTAAAAGTCATTAAAGTGGTGAAAGAAATTGGTAACGGCGCTGCTGCAACAAAACCCGATGTGTCTGAGAAACTGATGTGAGATGGGGGGAAGCAAAAAGATGTAAGAAAAAAAATGTAAGTGTTGCATTTTTGAACGGGCGATTAAGTCAGGGTCTGATTTTATGATCGATTTTTCGGAGGATCACAGGAAACATTGGGTAGAGGGGTCCTTTCATCAGATCGGCTGGCCCAGAGCTGACTCAGCTTGGACTGGCCAATAGGGGGAGGTAGCTTGATGGCCGAGGTCTCCAGGTCACTGAACAAATCCAAATCGTATTATGGGAAATCACCTACTGTTGAATTCTGGTTTGTACTTTTAATATTTCTATTACACTGTTATATTGTATTGAGGATTACTTGTGCTCTGTTCTGTGTATTGTATTATATTTACCCACTTTTTTGACACCCACTGCACGCCCAACTTACCTAGAAAGAGGTGTCCTTTTGAACTGCCTTTCCCGAGGTTTCTTCCATTTTTTTGAAGAGTTTTTCCTTGTCTTCTTAGAGAGTCAAGGCTGAGGGGCTGTCAAGAGGCAGGGCCTGTTAAAGCCCATTGAGGCACTCCTTGTGTGGTATTGTATTGTTCTGTGAGTTTGCATTCTTCTATTATGTTTCTGCTGTTGTATGCATCTGAATTTCTCTTTGGGATTAATTATGATGATCTAATCTAATCCTAGTGTTGTCCACAAACAGGAAGCCCCAACACACAGGATTGCACATCTCGCCTCTTCCCCTCATTAATTGGTCACAAGTCCTGTATTCAAATTAAAAGAGCACCAATGAGCTCATATGTTTGGATTCTAAAACTGTTCTCAGCAGACCTGTGACCAGGATGAGTCTGGCAGGCATGAAGGTGGGTAGGCCACAACCTGGCAGCAATCAAACAATAAACACACCAGGAGAAGGAAAGGTGAAGTCTGTAAGCATTGGGTGGTGTCTGTTTTTCATCTTGATGGTGTAAAAAGAGAAGAACTTCTTTTGAAGGCAAGCTATGAGTACGCCTGTGAGCGGCTCATTCACAAGTACCCGGTCACACCCACTCCCTGGCATTTAAAAGCAGCTCAAAGGAAGGTGAAGAGTTCAGCTTTTTACATTTTTAAGCTGCAGGCTCAGATTAATAATAAAACATCAGTGTAGTTGGTGAGGATCCCTTGGTACAAACGCCCACGCAGCTCTAAAAGTACATGCCACTGTATCCTCATTCTTTCTCACTACCCTTCTGCCCATTTTGGGGTCGATTTTCTTCTTGCGGACACATCCACAGAGGTTGGCTACAGTCCCATGGACCTTCAACTTCTTCATCATATTTGTCACTGGAATATCAAGCTGCTTGGAGATGATGGTCTTCCAGCCTGTGCCTTTCACAAGCTTGTCTATCGTTTTCTTTCTGATCTTCTCAGTTAACTCTCTCCTTTGCTTTCTCTGATCCGTGTTCAGCGGCTCATGGTACAGCAGAGTGACAACCTTTCTCAGCTAAAATTAATTGAATGACTGACTGCACGATTGGAGACGTATGTGATTCAAAGTCCAGAAAGCAGCGAGGTTATAAAAAATTATAATTATTTAGGATGTTTTCTAGGGGTCCCAACAAATGTGTGCAGCAGGCCTTTGTAGAATTAGCAACACGTGAGCTCTTGTCACACTTGCTTTGCATCAAAGACATGCAGGCACACCGAGGACGACTGCTTTTCATGTCACCATTTCAAGAGGCAGACGGCAACTCCTCAATGCGCTGTTAAGGGGGCCGACAAATGTGTCCACATCTGGGTGATTGTTTTTGGTATTCTTGTTCTAATTCGGTTTTCTTCTGTCCTGACTTTTTCTTTGACATCTTGTAAGGCACTTTTAAAAGTTAGACATCCTGAAGGGACAGAAGCTTACACAAATTGAGAAAGAAGATGCAAAACTCTGCTGCCCTTTTGGACCTCCATTGACAGAAATGGTGCACTCCTGTCTATAAGGTACAGACTAAATCGGCCCCCCTTATGAGTAAATGTGGATGTGTGCCCTACTGCTGTCGCATCTGCACATGTCGCCTGTGATGCTAGGAGAGGATCCTGCACCTCACGGTCATAAGTTGGATGCATTGCCAGTTACAATTTTGTGAATAAAAGTCAAAAATGTTATAGGTCACACATTATTTGCTCTTGATCTTATGTTGCACGCTTTTAATATGTAATTAATCAATCAATTAATTTGTTTGATTGATTGTTTGTTTATTGAATTGTATTGTATTTTTGTCAACTGTTCCAATGAGACATGCAAGTAAGGATTTAATTGTACTAAGTATGCATGGCTTTGTTAAAAAGCTTATCGTTAAAAAAATCATCTCTTTTAAAGACTAAATCCTGCCTTACATCTGATCCTGTCAGGTTAGGCTCCGGTCTTCACAGCTACGAAATGCATTAAGCATACCTGAAAGTGATGGGTTGTTCTGTGTTGGGTTAATTTATGGTATAGTATGCTATGGCATGGCATGGTCTTTAATGAACAGTATATGTTACGTTATATTATGTTGTTATGGCATGGCATGGTGCATTAGGTCATGTTA
>JANRMT010062852.1:9157603-9186295 GCA_026402145.1 Polypterus bichir lapradei
TAATGAACAGTATATGTTACGTTATGTTGTTATGGCATGGCATGGTGTATTAGGTCATGTTGCAGAGTGGTTTGGCATGGCATGGTGTGTTAGGAATCTTATGTTAGAACATTAGAACAATCTGGATGGGAACAGGCCATTCAGGCCAACAAAGTTTGCCAGTCCCATCCACTTAATTCTTCTGAAATACAATACAATACAATTTATTTTTGTATAGCCCAAAATCACACAAGGAGTGCCGCAATGGGCTTTAACAGGCCCTGCCTCTTGACAGCCGGCCAGCCATCACTCTCTAAGAAGACAAGAAAAAAGCCCCAAAAAAAAACCCTTGTAGGGAAAAAATAGAAGTAACATTGGGAAAGGCAGTTCAAAGAGAGACCCCTTTCCAGGTAGGTTGGGCGTGCAGTGGGTGTCAAAAAGAAGGGGGTCAATACAATACAGTACAATACACAGAACACAAGTAATCTTCAATACAGTATAAAAATAAAAATATTACAAGTACGGAGCAGAATTTAACAGTAGATGATATCCCATAATATGATTTGGATTTGTTCAGAGTCCTGGAGACCTCAGCCATCAAGCTGCCTCCCCCTATTGGCCATTCAACAGCAGAGTCAGTGCTGGGCCAGCCAATCCGATGAAAGGACCCATCTACCCCACGATTCCTGCGATCCTCCATCAGAAATGACTTTACCTTAGGCAGGCAAAACAACTTGGCAGGTGGGCCGTGGCACTGAGTGCCACATTTGAGTACCGAGAAGAGAAACAGAATAGGTGTAAGTCAAGTTTAAAAAACTGCTAAAGTCTTACTGCCTACCACACTACTTGGTCACTTATTCCACGTGTCTGTGGTCCTCTGATTGAAGAAAAACTTCCTAATGTGTGTGTGAAATATACCCTTAACACGTTTCCAACTGTACCTCTGTGTCCCGGATGAACTCATTTTAAAGTCACCATCTCGACCCACTGGACTAATTCTCTTCATCATTTTAAACACTTCAATCATGTTACCTCTTAATCATCTTTTGCTTAAACTGTAAAGGCTCAGCTCTTTTAATATTTCTTCATAATTCATCCCCTGTAGCCCTGCAATCAGCCTAGTCGCTCTTCTCTGGACCTTTTCTAGTGTTGTTATGTCGTTTTTATAGCCTGCCGACCAAAACTGCACCCAGGACTCCAGATGAGGCCTCACCAGTTTGTTATAAAGCTTGAGCAGAACCTCCTGTGACTTGTACTCCACACATCAAGGCGCTATATAACCTGACATTCTGTTAGCCTTCTTAACGGCTTCTGAACACTGTCGGGAAGTCGAAAGCTTAGAGTCCACTATGACTCCTAAATCCTTCTCATAAGGTGTTCTCTCAATTTTCCGACCACCCATTGTTTATTCAAACCTCACATTTTCACTTCCTATGTGTAACTCTTTACATTTACTGACATTAAATTTCATCATCCACAAATCTACCCAAGCCTGTATGCTATCCAAGTCCTCCTGTGATGTTACAACGGATTCCAAATTATCTGCTAATCCACCTATCATCTACAAACTTAACCAACTTGTTCTTTATATTCCTATCTAAATCATTTATAGATATTAAAAATAGCAGCGGCCCCTGCACTGACCCCTGCTTGTCACAACTCTTAACATTGGCCAATTCTGATGAGGTTTCTCTCACCATCACCCTCTGTGTCTGAGCCAATTATGCACCCATCTGCTCCCAACACCCTGAACTCCCACATCTTTTAGTTTGATGCCCAACCTCTCATGTGGCACCTTATCAAATGCTTTCTGAAAGTCCAGATAAATAATATCATCTGCTCCACTCTTGTCATATCCTTTTGTTGCTTCCTCATAGAATTCCAGCATGTTAGTAAAACACGACCTCCCTCTTCTGAACCCATGCTGACTGTTCAGAATAACTCCTGTCCTTGCCAGGTGTTGCTCAATCTTATCCTTAATAATTCCTTCCATTAATTTTCCTGTGATGCATGTTAAGCTTACTAGCCTATAGTTGCTTGGATCTGCCCGGTCACCCTTTTTATATAACATACTTGCTATTTGGCATATTTGCCATTTTCCAGTCTTTCAGAATCTCTCCAGTGCGCAGTGACTTCCTAAAAGTGTGCGTCAAGGGTTTATTTTTGTACTCGCTAACCTCCTTAAGAGCTCTTTGGTAAATATTATCTGGTCCTGGTGATTTGTTTGATTTCAGCCTGTTTAATCTGAGCAGCACTTCTCCCTCTACAATTTTCAAATCACTCAGTACCTCCTTAGCTGTCCCTGTTACTGATGGGAGGTCATCCACTTGCTCACTTCTGAAGACCTCAAAAAAAAATGTGAGTTTAAAGCATCTGCTACTTCACTGTCCGTATCTATTAATCCCACTTTACTATTCCTGGTGCACTTCACATCCTCTTTGACTGTTCTTTTACTACTAAAATACTTAAATAATATCTTTGGTTAGGCTTTCACCTTATCTATTTTATTCCTCTCCAGCTGCCCTTTTAGCCCCCCTAATATCCTTCTTAATGGTTGCCCCCATGTTTTCATACACCCTACGATTCATATTGGAGTTATTAGTCTTATACACTTTATTCAACTGTTGCAGAGTTTTCTTCATCTCTTCATTAGCCACTACTGTGTTTTGCTAATTCCAAATTTAGGTGGGTACCTTCCCAGCATTGCCTGTCAAACTTACATGTTAAACCTGTTCCACTGCTCCTCAACTGTCTCAAAACTTAAAAGCTTATCTCAGTCCATTCTCCTCAGACTTGGCTGCATCTGCTCAAAATTTTGCCCGACCAAAGTTAAATTTAACAGTTTTAATCTTGACATCGGCACTCTTCAAAAACACTGAGAATTGTATTATATTATGTTCACTAGTGGTTCATTCACCTCAACATCCTCAGTTCTAGCCTGATTATTACAAAATGCTAGACAGGCTTCCCCCTGTGTTGGTCCTTTATCATACTGCATCAAGAATACCATTAATGATAAGAATAAACAGTCGCTGTTATGTTATGTCATGGCTTGACAAGGCATCTTATGTTATGTTATGTTATGTTATATTATATGTGGTATTGCATGGCTTGTTACATTATGTTGTTTTACGAAATGTCATATCATAGAATGACTTGGTGTGTTATGTTACATTATGGCATGGTATGTGATGTTATGTTGTTTTACAACATGGCATGGCATGGAATGACATGGTATTGAATGACATGATGTGTTATGTTATGCCATGGCATAGTGTGCTGTGTTACATTATGACATGGTATTGAATGACATGATGTGTTATGTTATAGCATAGCATAGTGTGCTGTGTTATGTTATGTTTTGGGATGGCATGGAATGGTGTGTTATGTTAGATTGTTTTACAGCATAGCATGGCATGGAATGCCATGGTGTGTTATGTTACTGTATGTTATGCCATGGCATAGTGTGCTATGTTTTATGCTATGTTATGTTATGGGTTGGCATGGTGTGTTATATTATGTTATGCCATGGCACAGTGTGCTATGTTACGTTATGTTATGTGGTATTGCATGGTGTGATACATTATGTTGTTTTACAACATAGCATGGCATGGAATGACATGGTGTGTTATGTTATGCCATGGCATAGTGTGCTATGTTATATTATGTTATGCCATTGTACAGGGTGCTATGTCATAATATGTTATGTTATGATATGTTGTGTTGTGTTTTGTTATGTTATGGCATGGCATGGCATGGCATGGTGTATTATGTTATGTTTGTGCATGGTGTGTTATATTATGTTATGCCATGGCATAGTGTGCTATGTTATGTTATGTTATGGCACAGCATGGTGTATTATGTTATGTATTAGCATGGCATGGAATGGTGTTTTATGTTAGATTGTTTTACAGCATGGCATGGCATGGAATAACATGGTGTGTTATGTTATGTTATGCCATGGCATAGTGTGCTATGTTATGTTACATTATGTTATATTATGTTATGTTATGTTGTGGCAAGGTATGGCATGATATGGTGTGTTATGTTATTTTATTGCAAGGTATGGCATAAAATGGTGTGTTATGATGTGTTATGGCATGGCATGGCATAAAATGGTGTGCTATATTATGATTCTTACATCTAGAGGCATTTAAAAGGAATAGTACCATGTTTTTGATATTTCTACATTTAAAGTAATGTTGAGCCAATTGATTTGCTTAGGGTCGCAGATGGAGTCAACACTATTGATTTCGCCAGCACCCTTAGGTTTTACAGTTTTTCCAGCCTACCCCAAAGGGGCACTATATTTCAAACACACAGCCCCTTTAATGTTTTAAACTTTCAAAATGTCAACCGAAATATTATTAATAAAAAAATAAAATTGGGGGCGGCACGGTGGCGCAGTGGTAGCGCTGCTGCCTCGCAGTTAGGAGACCTGGGTTCGCTTCCCGGGTCCTCCCTGCGTGGAGTTTGCATGTTCTCCCCGTGTCTGCGTGGGTTTCCTCCGGGCGCTCCGGTTTCCTCCCACAGTCCAAAGACATGCAGGTTAGGTGGATTGGCGATTCTAAATTGGCCGTAGTGTGTGCTTGGTGTGTGGGTGTGTTTGTGTGTGTCCTGCGGTGGGTTGGCACCCTGCCCAGGATTGGTTCCTGCCTTGTGCCCTGTGTTGGCTGGGATTGGCTCCAGCAGACCCCCGTGACCCTGTTCGGATTCAGCGGGTTGGATAATGGATGGATGGATGGAAAATAAAATTGGTGTTTGAATAACTTGTAACACATACCCAGAACCTGCTGCTGCATCTCATTGAGAGCGTGAATGTGACCTCAATGGGAATGCCATGAATAAAGAGATTTCACAGTTGGAGATGCAAAAAAAAAAAAAAGCAATTCTCATTTCCCATATATCTCAGTCCAAATCCACCAAAAACTCAAATTGGCAAACTCATTTTTACATTGACAGCTTTGGTCTTGATGGAATTCATTTTCAAGCCGAGAGTGTGAGGGTCACTCAATAAGTAATCTAGTTGAACATGAATTAGGAGACATACAATCAATCTGTTTCCATTATCTCTTGCACTTGCATTCTAATGACAACGGTCCTTGAAAATGCTTGTCAGAATCTTGTTTGTCAAAGCAGCTGGAGGGAACCCGCACACGTTGTTTGTCGTGTGGATGTTGTCTATAGAGTTTGGCCCCCTGGCAGTTAAATGGGGTGCGATTCTCAGGGGTGGAATAGGCAAGAGTGTGACTTTTTGAAATACGCAGACCGTGGTGAGAGTAGAAAGATGATCTTATAAGTAGGTTGGGGGGAGGAAGGATTTTGTTTTATGCAATCTAAAGTGTTTTAAAAGATTTAAATGCAATCACAGGATGCTGGAATTTACCTTAGGAGTGCAGAGTTTAAGGCTACGAACAACACTGGATTGCAGCTCACATTTCCATCATGGGGTCAGACTAGCATTTTTCTTTGGGTTTGCGGACCAACATGGACCAACATGAAAAATGAGACAATGTGCAGGCTTCACAAGTAGAGTGACGTGACCCTGGTGTAGGTAGACTCGAGTGAAAACACTGACCTGCTCCATGTTTTATAATTATTTCATATGCTGTAGCCTTGGGCATTCTGCAACTCAGAGTTAGCAGGCACAAAAGGTGGAGGGATGGATATTTGTGTTCAATAAGTCATAATGAATGGATAAAAGAAAATCCCCCATAATGCAACTGAGGATGATGAGGGTCTGTTGTGATGTGAGATTTTTCATACAAGTTGATAAATATTTTGTATGTCTTTATTTGTAATTTAGGCAAAGCAATGTAATATTAGTGTTAAATTAGTGAGAAGCATTCATGCCAACCAGGACTGAGTCTCTTTGAATTTTATGACAGGATTTGGGGGAAGAGCCTCAAACCAGTTTGGCAAGTGTTTCTCTGCTAAAGTCTCTCTCTCAACCCCCTGCAGGAAAGCCAGACTGCCTAACTCCAAGCTTTACCTTAACATATGGTTTTGGGGGGTGGCGGGTGTGAAGATGTTCTATTTCCCCATTGGTCTAAAGTATAGCTATTTGGAACTGGCTTGTATCAGAAGCCTTTAAGTTCTATGACACCCTATTGGCTCTAGGGGTTGGACAGAACATCTATAAATTTGCTTGCTTTACCTCACTCTCTCACTCTTACCAAACTGATGCATGAACTGAAAAGGACAACACAATGAAGAGCACAGCTCGGCAGCCATATTGAGACGGGCATGCGGCCTGTTCCGAAGAAAGCTGACCACAAATGATGCCTTAACTAGAGACATTTAAAGTAACTAACAAGTCTGTGTGCCGCCTGAAACTACACATCAACATTTATCAGGTTGTATGGCTGCCGATATTCACTTGTACTTTGCTTATTGTTATTATTTATGAATATTAACAATAATACATTGTTTAAATTGAAACTTAACCCCTGCTTGTCTTTTACTACACCTAACAGCCTGAGGTTATAGATGTAGAAGGGAAGGTGGGGAGAAGTTATATGGTACAGTACCTTATAAGCAGTGGTAAGTCTGGGAGATTTGAGGCATTCTGACAAAGGCTACACATTTATAATACAAAAGGGGAAAGGACAGCAATATATTTACTCTACCAAGACAAAACAGGGCCTAAGCCTATAATTGTAGTACATTTCGGTTCAAAGTAGGATCCAGTGGTGGCCTGGAAATTCTTTCTCTGTGAGTAGTGAGAAGTCAAGCAAAATGACACCTTTTATTGGCTAACTAAAAAGATTACAATATGCAAACTTTCGAGGCAACTCAGGCCCCTTCTTCAGGCAAAATGTGATAAAAGGTGTCATTCTTCTTGACTTCTCACTACATTCGTAATGGCTAACACGGTACAACACCCTACTTTCTCTGTGAGTCAAATTTTCTGACACTCTTTTCTTTTAATAAAACTAGGGGGATCCGCCCTGTGCTTACTTTGCTCACCAACCCCCGGATTTGGTTAACCGGGTTTACAATTTAAAGAGATTATTGAAAATTGTTTTTTTTCATGGGTATTGTTACATATGCATTATTTTCACTTTTACTTTAAAACTTCAGTTAAAACAATATTTGGAACTAGCCATGTGTGCCCAACTACGTTGCTCCCTGTTTAAACGCGGCTGCCAATCGTGAACTGGGCCCTTCGTCGCACAGCATTATGATTTTTATAAGGGAAACAAAATTACAAAAGAAAACCCTTGGACATTGATTCGATAGGAACGGCCTACTCGGAATCACTGTCCGAATAGTAATTATGTGGTGGTGTAGGAGCATTTCTGCTTCTGTCCGTTCACAGTCCGTCTCGTTTTCACGACGCTGTCATTTCCTCTCATGATGTCTTCTCAAACTTTCTCCAATCTCGCTTGTTGCTTTGTGGCAATCCAAAGAGTAAGGCAATATACACGGAGAATGGTTATAAAAGGGGGACACATAGGTATCCAGGCTCTTTAAAGCATAAATAGGGATCACTTCACTGACATGTGGGCAAGGCACGGTACAACTGTGAGACGCGCAGCACTCGCCGGCTACAACGTAACAATAATAATTTCTGGAACGTGCGGTTACGTTGTCATTCATTTTACCCACTGTCTTTCTTTCATTCATATGTTACGTAGGCACGTACCTTTTATCTCATTCTCTAACCAGAATATGTTTTTTTGTCTCCTTGTGAGTTTTTTTTAGCCATGTTGAATTTACAAAAGACATATTTTTTGCCCATTTAATTTCATCGAGACCCTATTAAGAGAAATATACAGGTGCAAAAGGAGTGGATGGTGTTACAGCCCAAACCTTAAAAATTTGAACGCGAGGTATGAGTTAAGTGGAATTGCATTGATCCTGTCAAGAGAGTTAGTGTGAATATAGTAGACTGGACACTATCAACTGCCAGACAGTGTTCAGAAACCATTAAGTAGGTTAACAGAATGTCAGGTTATATAGCGCCTTGATGTGTGGAGTACAAGTCACAGGTGGTTCTGCTCAAGCTTTATAACACACTGGTGAGGCCTCATCTGGAGTACTAGGTGCAGTTTTGGTCTCCAGGCTACAAAAAGGACATAACAGCACTAGAAACCCACGCAGACATGGGGAGAAGATGCAAACTCCACGCAGGGGGGACCCGGGAAGCAAACCCACTGCGCCACCGTGCCGCCCTTGTGTGAACATGTGCTATAGAAATAAATGTTGTTGTTGTTGTTAAGTTTTCGAAACTTAGATTAACATAATCGAGGAGGACTGTTTGGGAACAAGTGTTACAGGACAAGGGTACAACACTGATCATCAGAAGTGAAGACATCAGAACCAGATACAAGCTGGTTACACTACCTTGTTACAATCAGTTTGAAAGAAATTCACCGAAGAACGGAGTCTTCAATTCAATGAGGGAGTCAGAATTTTCGAATTCAGGTGGGCAGCTCAGTCCGTGTACTTTTTGGTATTCGAAATGTTATATTAGAAGCAAAAACAAAAAAATGAAAATGAAAGGAATTTTCAGATTTAGATTTTTGATTAAAGAATAAAATGAGGGAAAATAAGGTATTTTTTAATTCTATGGTAACAAATAGCAGTCATACACTTAAAATTACACATACTTTTCTGGATTTAGTTCTGATTCAAATAATGAAAGTGTCATTGCTCAAAAACAACAAAACAGACACATTTTCGTTGTCTCATACCAGAAGTACTTCTTCTTCTGCATGATTTTTGATGACACGTGCGAACAGTCCTCCTCACAACACATCGATTGACGGCCTCGAAGTTTGTCACCTCTATCTCTAAATGTGTGTCAGAGAGTGGACAGCCTGAGATTTGCTCAGCACAAAACTTTCTAGCATTTCTCACAGAAATCCTTCTCGCTTCTCCGTGTTCATATGACAGATGCGCAGATATAATTTTCGATGACAGGCCTTGTTTTGCCATCTCTAAAATCACGTCTGAGTACTGTTCCAACGTCATGATGATGGTCCAGTCTACACACCAGTGACCAGTGTTTGATGCAGTTGGCGCATTACCTGACCAGGTTGTTGACCAACAGAAACGTCTGGTTCAGACAAAATAAATAAAGCGCGTTTTCTCGTTCTCGCTCCTTGCATTTTTCTTTTGTGATGTGCGAAAGAACAAAAGGAAAAAAAGTAATTGTCATTTTTTTCCTTTTAAGTTGAAAATCAAATAAGTGTCTCTTTTTCTTTTTTAAATGATATTTTCGAAACGAAATTTCAAATACCAAAAAGTACACGGACCCAGCTCATTTCACCAGCCAAGAGCTACCCATGAGAAGAGTCCGGCCTGAGATTCGTTACCACACAGAGGTGGCGTCACCAGACACCGTTCAACGGCAGACCAGAGTGGTCGAGAAGGACGGTGACATTTACTCTTTCCTCGCCGGACAAGTGTTGAATGTTAAAATGATTGGCCCAGATAGGCAGGCCCACTTCTCATGCCAAAATTGATTGTACAGGTACTCCAAATTGTCTCTTAGGCTTCATCATTTCAACAGCTCTGCCTCATGCATCATCATTTATGGTGCATTCATCCAATGAGGCCAAAGTACTCAAGTCATAAAATGTTTTTGAGTATAATGAGAATGCACACTATAAAAGCTATTATCAATGTTTCAATGATGCAAAATCCATACTAACAACAAAGGCACAGTAATTGCTGCAACTCATCTTGTGTATTACTGACTTACAGTAAATACCTTTTGGCATGCGGCTCACATTATTATATTCCGCCTCTAAGTGATTTAGTCTATTTGCATTGCATAGCGACCTTCACTGCAATAAATGCACCCTTAACTCTTATTCTACTCAGAGCCAATGCATCTTATTTGTGAAACGCACTTTACATTTGAAGTTGCCGAGACTCTTTTAAATTTATTTATGTCTAAATACTGAGGAAGCTTCCCCATGTCAGATCATCTCC
Source organism: Polypterus bichir lapradei (assembly GCA_026402145.1). NCBI lineage: Eukaryota > Metazoa > Chordata > Cladistia > Polypteriformes > Polypteridae > Polypterus > Polypterus bichir. The sequence continues at coordinate 9,167,528 of JANRMT010062852.1, forward strand.
AGTCTTTTACATTCACTTGTGGGGACCCCGTGCCAAACTGGGACCCTAAGCGGAATCCAAACACTTACGGATTTCTCAAAACTTCACTTTGTCCTTCCAATGACAGCACATAGCAATAAGACCTTAACTAAATCCGGAATGTTAGCTCCCAATAAAATGAACCAGCAAATTGAAGTTCATCGGATTGCTCCTTTTGGGTATCGAAGTTGCATGCTGGTTGCTTTTCTACAATTCCTCCAATAAGGAATTAGTAAGCAGGAGAGCTGTCTGTGTGCGTTGGTGACATTTACAAATGTGTCCTTAATGCAGAAACACTCAGAGCACTTCTTAGGTCGACTAATGTTTAGTGTCGTGTAGAGGACCTGAAGTCTTTATGGCAGTAGTAGATAATCCATGTGTCAGTTAGATACTGTAACATCAGATAACATCTGTGGTGGTGGATGGCCGGGGTCCTTTCTCGCCCATTATTGAAAGGATCAGGTGTGACAGTGCCGGTCGGCTCCACGCTATGGAGCTTCTTGAACCCACTACTGCCGATATAAGGTACCCAAGGGATGAGCCTAGGCAGATAAGGACACAACACACAAAGCAAGGGGTAAGTGCAAAAGTGTTCCAGCGCTTTAATTAAATACAAACCATAAATCAAAACAGTGTTCAAAAGTGCAGTGCACTATTATTAAATAAATAATCCGCTGAAACAAAACGATCCAGTCAATAATTCAAAAAAAGCGATGTTACAATTACGAGGCTGGAAGCTGTCCAGAAAAACATGAGGCATGGTTGAAACCCTTTAGAGACTGACGTCCCCTTAGCTTAATCCGAAAGGGTCCTTGCAGGCAAGAAAGAGCCTAACTGGCAGTGCAGCCCACCTTCTGTGCTGCTTCTAGGCTCGGACCCCTGTAGCTGACTCTGACTCCCAGTAGGGCACCATCCCCGAGCCTCCTACTCCTCCTGCCAGGCTCGCGTCCCAACAGTCCATGGCTCCACCCACAGGATGCCACATTACCCTGCAATCACGCTGCCTCTCTCTGGACTTATTCAGCGAGTCGCTCCAACCGAGCAGCACATCACTCTCCAGCTCCCAGGCCACTCAGCCGGAGTGACCTCAATCAGCCACTGAGCATCGGCCACACGCTCCCTCGAGGGACTTTGTCCCAGCTGTCTGCCTTCTCTCTCTCTCTCTCTGTCATCAGCATGCACCGGTTTTCTCTCCTGTCTTTTTCTTGCACTCCTTCCATTGTTTATCCTCCTTTTCTGATTGTCTCTGTTGTTCTCTTTTCTGTCTTCCTTTCGATTTCTCCCTTTTTCTCATGCCGGCTCTTCCTTATATGTTTCCATAGGTGGTGCATCTCAAGTGCACACTGCAGGAAGCCAATTAAAGCAATTGAGACTGACCGTACCCTCAGGTGCAGGTGCGTCTTGCCCCAGTTACTCCACCAACCCCTCACAACTGCTTAAGCATGCACGCCCACGGAGATTGAGCCGACCAATTAATTATTTATTTATTACCCCCCCCCCCTTTTTCCTGAGCCACAAACCTGCTATACCTTACCAGGGGGTGGGAGAGGACATTCACAGGACACTACCTTCCCCGAAGCACTAGAGGGCAGCCTCCCTGGGTTTGCCTTAGACTCCCACTGGGCTTTGTGGGAGTTGGAGTTCAGCACAGCCCTGTTGCGTTCTGGGGGTGCTGCAGAGCTCTACTACGGTGGGCTTCTGCCTCAGGTGGGAGTACTTTGGGATCATGCTGATGGGTCACCTGGAGTTCTCCCGGGTGCAGCGTTACAGGGACCTCCTCACTTCATTCAGGGAGCCGGAGTCAGGAGGGAGAAGACAAAGCTCGCTGGAGGGAGTGGAGGCGGAGGATACAAAGAGAGGAAGGGAGTGAGAAAAGAAGAAGACAACTGCTGTCTGCTGCTTTTATTATTGGTGGCTTGTGTACTGTGCTGTGGGAAACAATTTGGGAAGCATTTCCCACTGAATAAAGCCTTTGTGTTGCTGAACATGTGACTGGCATCCGTTTCTGTCGGTTTTGGGGAAATGGTGTGACGCCTACACCCCATATCAAAACCTTTACACATAATGCTACTCCATTGCCAGGCTAATACAGTGCAGCACTTTAAAAAACTGCTAAAAACTCATTATTTTAACATGGCTTTCTCATAGCTTCATTTTAGTTTAATCCTGATACTCTGTATATGCATTTCATAATCAATATCATTCCTGGTGGCTCTGTAATCCGTACTAACCCCTGCTTTCTCTGCTGTTCTTTTTCCGGTTTTCTGTGATGCCAATCTGCACCACCACCACCTGATCAGGGCACCATGATGTCTCTACATTGATGGATTAAAGGCCAGAAGTCCACATGACCGTCATCATCAAGTACTATCTTCAATGTGAACCCTGAATACCATGAGGACTGATTGAGATCATTGATGTCAGGTAGAATGCTTACAAGGGGCTGGGTGGTCTCATGGCCTCTGAACCCCTGCAGATTTTGTTTTTTGTTCTCCAGCCATCTGGAGTTTTTTTTTTTGTTTTTTTTCTGTCCTCCCACTAATGTTAATTAGTGTTCCCTAATTCTACTTTCTTACTTATTTTTTTCTTTTTTCTCTTTCTTCATCATGTAAAGCACTTTGAGCTCCATCATTTGTATGAAAATGTGCTATAAAAATAAATGTTGTTGGACTCCAGTAACAATAACATAAAATAGAGATTTGCTTATTGTTAAAAACAGAAAAGAGTTAATAATTTGAAAAGTATCCTAATTGTTATCTTAATTGTCAAAAGGATAGCAATTTGTTTAATAATGATAATAATAATGATTATTATTTTCAGAATTGTCAGTCATGCACTGATCTTTTCCTTATTCCGCCATGTTTCCCCATTCCGGAGCTTCTGAGCAATGGGAGATGTCTGAGTTTATTTGTCCTCCTTTCTCTCTCCAATATTTGTGTTTTTGTTGCACTCCTACATAAGGTCACCTGACAAGTATTTATGGTCCTTTTCATGCCATCATAATAATCTCATTTCCTTCAAGTGACTGCAGCGTTGCACCCTCTAAAGCCTCTGTCAGTCTAAGAATTTTTCTCGCCTATCACTACAGACTACACGGGGTAGGTAATGTATAATTTCTGGATGACATATTCTTTTAAAGTAAAAATGAGAGGATTAGCACAATGCAGGTTTCCTTACTAGAAATACTCTTAGATGGATGTTCTAAGATCTTCTTTTGACTTAATTGAGGGCCGTGTCCTCGCTATGAGAAGGGTATCCCGTCCTGATGACAGAATTCCTCAATTTGAGTTCCTAATTCAAGAAGTTAATGCCGTAGCTGCAGAGGCAGCAGTGTCTAAGGAACTGTTAAAAAGAAAGAGTCTTTAGTATGCCCGGGATGGAAAGGACTGTAGTGAAGGTGTCTGTGTGAGTCAGACTACAAAAGATTTCAAAGATTAACAAAGTAACAGCGGGAGGTCAAGTTTTTAGCTACAGGGCCCAGAAGCTGTGAAATGATCAGCCGGCTTATATAAGAGCTGTCCCTTTGGTCTCAGCTTGTAAAGCAGGCTGAAAAACTATTACTTTATTATAGCACTATCTGTGCTACAAGTCTAAGATGTAGCATGACAAATGCTATTCATATTCCCTGTTATATGCAATTTGGTATGGAATTCGTAAAAGCAGTGTTAATGTTTGTGATGTGCCATCTGTTAGAATGACACATGCAATGCTATTTTGTGTGGGATTTGTTAAAGCTGTGTTAATGTTTGTGATGTGCCATGTGTTGGAATGAAAAATGCAATGATTTTGTTGCTACAATCTAGCTGTAAGACAAGTCGAAATCTAACTAATCAACATAGACCTTGTGTATTGCATGTTTAATGCATGTAGTCATAAAATGCATTACTGCAAATGCGTATGATGTGCCATTTGTTGGAATGAAAAATGCATATGTCTCTGCTATATGTCATTTGGTATGGAGTTTGTAAAAGCAGTGTTAATGCTTGTGATGTGCCACTTGCTGATGTGACTAATGCAATGCATTTCGTTACTACAAATATTTGTGATTTGCCATCTGTTGCAATGCAAATTTTAATTCATATTTCTCTGCTATATATCCTTTAGTATTGGATTTGTAAAAGCAGTGCTAATGTTTGTGATGTGACATCTGTTAGAATAACAAATACAATACAGTATACAGTATATGTGTCTGTTATGTGCTATTTTGGTATAGGATTCAAAAAAGCAATGTGTTTGCGATGTGCCATCTGTTGGAATGAAAAATGCTAATATTTTATTACTATAAAGTAGCTGCACTACCCATCTAAGATGAGCTTAAATCTAAGTAATCAATATACACCCCAGCATTAATGTTTCCAGTGCATCACCTTTTGGAATTTATTTTGTGATGTATGTATTAATAAAATGCATTACTAAAATGTTTGTGATGTGCCATCTGTTGGAATGAAAAATGCAATGATTTTATTACTGCAAACTAGCTGTGCTACCCAACTTAGATGGGTTGAAATCTAAATAATCAATGTAGAAATCAGCATTAATGCTGCATTTCATCATCTTTTGGAATGTAGTATATAATGCAAATAGTAATAAAATGCATTACTACAAATGGTTATGATGTGCCATCTGTTGGAATGACAAATGCTGTTCATATGTCCCTGTTATATGCAATTTGGTATGGAATTCGTAAAAGCTGTGTTAATGTTTGTGATGTGCCATTTGTTAGAACGACACATGCAATGCATCTGTCTCTGTTATATGCCATTTCATATGGGATTTGTTAAAGCCGTGTTAATGTTTGTGATGTGCCATGTGTTGGAATGAAAAATGCAATGATTTTATTGTCACAAACTAGGTGTAAGACAAGTTGAAATCTAACTAATCAACATAGGCCTCATGTATTGTAATGCATTTTTAATGCATGTAGTAATAAAATGCATCACTACAAATGTTTATGATGTGCCATGTGTTGGAATAACAAATGCAATGCATATGTCTCTTTAATGTGTTATTTGGTATGGGATTTGTAATAGTAGTGTTAATGTTTGTGATGCACTATCTATTGGAATGACAAATGCAATGCATTTTATTATTAAAAATGCTTGTTATGAGCCATCTGTTGGAATGACAGAAAGATAGTAATTGGGTGAAAGCTCAGACATAGACACTAATGCTATTATTAAAATGAATTCCCTGACTAGAACTGCTAGTTAGCTCTGCATGCTGCATCTTTGCTTGTTAGTCATTTGTACAGAAATATATCTAATACAATATTTATATACCGTCACTAACCCTTCTCTTTTCTGTTTCTCTCCACTTAGTGCCACAACCTATATTGCCAAGTTGGGCTCCTGCACATGGAAAAGACACCAGAGATACTGGGAGCTTTGGAATTAAAGGATGTAAAGATTCTGCCATCGGATTTGACTGCCCAGCACAGACTCTACTGTAGAGTGACCAGCATGGAGTGAGTGGCCACTGTGAATGTGACTGACATTGTCTGTTCTAATTTAACCATGGACTAGCCCCCCATCCCCTCCCCTGAAGGAGAAATCCCCCAAAGCCCCCCTTAACTGAGATTTATTATTCTAACGGATGTTACTGGCTGAGTTTTCGTTGTCGTCCTCTCTCAACATTTAATTCACAAGCAGAGAGTGCTGGGCCCCTTTCTGTCAATCACTCTCAACTCGTTTTGTTCCCTGATTGTTTAAAGAAGTCGGCGCCTGTATGTATGATCTTTAGAGTAATCAGTAACTTGTAAAGTTTTTATTTATATCTACCTGAGAATTTGTCACAGCGCTGTACCTGCACTCCCTGAAGAGCTCAATACAAAAATAAAACAGAACTGAATCGAAAGCAAAGTAATACACAGAGGTTTTAACTCCTGGAATGGGGGATGCACGCAGAAAGACCACCCACCATTAAATTCCACTGGCTTTATAAGGCTGTCATACATAGAGCGCTGGAAGAACAACAAAAGCGGCAGAGGCGGCTGCCATGGAGCGCAGCGCTCACGGGGACTGCAAAGGCGTCTTATGGACTCGTTATCATTTTATGTGCCAGGACTGGAATAAACTTGGCATGCTGGCATTGGAGGCATCCTACTGCTCCTTTAATAATAATTTGCCTGTTTCTCTTTGCATTTGTTTAATCGTATAGTTTTGGGTAAATGAAAGCCATGTCTGAACAAGACGATGATGTAGGCAGGCCTTGTAGTCTAGCGCCTTAGAAGCCTGATTACAAATGACAAGAGATCAAGTTCGGGATTCACCATTGTGTGGCCTTCTGTGAGTCATGTCACTGGCCTGTCCCCAATTGTTAAAACCTCCTCCATTCCAGACTAATAATAATAATAATACACTTGTATTTACACTATATTGACAAAAATATTGGGATGCCTGACCATTAAAGCGACAGGGACTTTAATGACAATACATTTTAATGCATAGACTTTAATATGGAGTTGGTCCCCCCTTTGCAGCCATAACAGATTCCACTCTTCTCAGAAGGTTTTCCACAAGATTTTGGAGTGTTTCTGTGGGAATTTGTGCCCATCAACTCTGTAGAGCATTTATGAGGTCAGGCACTGATGTTGGATGAGAAGGCCCCGCTCACAAAATCCGTTCCAGTTCATCCGAAAGATGAGGTCAGGGCTCTGTGCGGGCCACTCAAGTTCCTCCACACCGAACTCTCCCAACCATCTCTTTACGGACCCTACTTTGTGCACTGGGGCACCGTCATGCTGGAATAGGTAAGGAAGGGCCTTCCCCAAACTGTTTCCATAAAGTTGGAGGCATAGCGTTGTCCAAAAATGTCTTGGTCTTGCTCTTCACTGGAAGTAATGGGCCAAGCCCAAACCCTGAAAAACAGCCCCTTCCATTATCCCTCCTCCACCGAACTTCACAGTTGGCACAATGCAGGCAGGCAGGTAACATTCTACCAGCATCTACCATACCCAGATTCGCCCATCTGACTGCCAAACAGAGAAGTGTGATCCGTCACTCCATTGAACACGTTTCCACCATTCCACTCCATCCGACGCTTGGCATTGGACTTGGCATGCAGCTGCTCAGCCATGGAAACCCATTCCCATGAAATTCCCACTGCACAGTTAATGCCACTGGAAGTTTGGAACTCTTCAGCTACGAAATTAGCAGAACATTGGCAGACGATAGCCATTGAAGAATTCATAATTAATTTCAGAATTATGGTATTTGAGGGTTCTGCCAGAGGGCCTCTTTCTCTTGGTTCAAACCCTAATCAGCACATCGTCATCTCATAACTGGCTTAAGTTTTGAGTTTGGGATTTTTCCATCCAGCCATTTTAACTCGAAACCGCCCCTCAAGAAACTGCGACACACAGACACACTCAGACAGATACACACCCATCATTGAGATATCAATGTTTTTTGGTGTAAGGGGACCCTAAAACGTTGAGATCCGTCGATTACAGGAAATAGAACTTTTTGATGAATCTGAAGCTTTCAAATAGGGCAAAAAGTCCAATTTTCATTTAAAAAAGATGGAAAGAAAAAAAAAACATCGAAATTTAAATATTAAAGCAATAATTAAATTGCAGCCAAATTCCTCCAGCCCAAACCAGCCCTGCAAAGATCATAAATCTGAAACCAACAACAAGGAACCGTTGGTGAGGAGCAGCACCAAAATGGCGAGGGGGCATTTGAAATGCTATGGGTGAGTATGATATGATAAAGTCCTAAAGATCCACCATGTAACAGCAAAGCGGACAGCAGGACTGGCACGTTAAATAATACGAGGGTGAAGCCAGCAGAAGTCACCAGCAGAAAAAGTGAGCTTCTATTAGTTTAGAGTAGTGATCACAGCACTGAGGCACGGGACATTATTGCTGCACATTCGACCCTATCCTTGGATTTGATGAGAATAGGTAAACTTTATTAATCCCAAGGGGAAATTCAAATGAATAAGGCAGCAGAAACATAAAAAAATCGGGAGTGGTCCCCCCTGGACTTTCTCATATACTCAGATATTGGGATGGATATTTGAAGAGTAAACCACAAGACAATGATTATATTTTTATATTACTTGGGGGTTTTGCCCCCTGCTCACTTTGCTCGCCAACCCCCTGCCCGGCGCTACGCACTAGCCTCTTTGTGGTTCTGCCGCTCGCGTATGGGGATGCGGTTGTACAATTTAAACAGATTTTTATATTCATGGGAATTGTTACATATGCATAATAGGACTAACTATTTTACATTACAGAGAGTAATTAACCATAGTAAAAAAGAGTAAAACGTAATCATTTGAAAGAAAATTATGTTTCATGTTGCGTTCGAGTTATTCGTTGTGTAATACGATTTTGTTCTGTTTGGCTTTGAAATTAATACACAAATACTTTTTAAATTTACTCTTTTACTGTAAAACTTCAGTAAAAACAATTTTTTGAATTACATTTTCGTTAATATCGCATTGAATTTTGATTCTCTGTTTGGACTTTTATTGTGACAATGCGATGTATAACTGTCTGTGACTGAATTTCGTTTCTTTCTCTTTATTAAATAAAATAACTTTTTCGAATGTTTGGCTCTGTGATTTAATTGTCTTTGCAAAAGCTATTCTAATTGGAAACTGTTAACGTTTTAATATGAATGGCATATCAAGATATCCTTAGTTGTGTAATAATATCTGCAGAAGACGTCCTACATTACCTTTCTTGGAGACATTCTCCTTTCTACAGTAATTAGAAACGGTGTTAACAGTTGTAGATATTCTCTGGGATATTGTAAGTTGATGTTTTCATCTTCTGCATGATCACCACCAACTGCTTCAGCATAGTTTATTGATACACATTTAACCAATTTGCAGTGTAACTGATCATCATTTTTGGCATTAATTTGTTTGACTTCATCGTTTCTCGGTGCTGGGATTGCCCGTGTACTCATTAATTCTGTTCTTCGTGATGAAATTCTTCAATAAAATTTGGACATAATACATCTTCTTTAATTGAGAACATAAAATTTATAAGAGCTGAGAGAGCAGAAACTGTATCTGACAAAACCATTCACACAAATGAGAGGTGAGCGGACCGTGTGCGTGATTGAGGACGGCGAGACTTGAAAAAATCTCATGGCTAAAGTATCACGGGACATGAAAAAATCTTCCAAGAAGTCTTTTCGCGTTGCAGAATTTTTTTATGTAATAGAGAGATGTACATTAAAAAACCATCAACAAAGCAAATCAAATTAATAATATATTGAACAATTATTATTAAAATAAAGTTGAATAAATCAGACTTTGCAGCTGCATGAATAAAAGGTAAAGTACCACTTCCGGTTAGCGGAAATAGCTCAAAAGTTGATAGAAATGTACATTTTGTACCTAATACTTGTATGCAAAGTTTGGTTAACTGAAGTGAAATTACACTCAAGTTATCGAGTTTACACACACACACACACATAATTCCAATAATGGTATTTTCGGACTCAGTGAGGTCTAAAATGTCGAGATTCATCGAAATCTCGACATCAAATTTTTGGACGATTACAGTACTTTCCCTACATTTTGTATACGAGAACGTAAAAAAACAAGGATAATGACTCACGAGACAGATAATACAGCCAATCGATCAATCAATCAATCAATCAAAATAAAATTATCAAGTACATCGAGGAGAAGCATTGAATTACCTAACAGCAGTGGACAGAAAAGACCCCCAGTTGGCCGAGGTCTTTGGGATGGACATCGCCTATCTTTATCTTTGACTTTTCTCCTTTGCTAATTGACCACAGACCCCCAGAGGTTTAGTTTCTCCAGGGATGCTGCTGACGACAGATTTTGTTTTCCTCTCTTCCGATTTCAGCAGGCCAGAGTTCCCAATTAATTAACTAAATGACAAATATCGCAGGGTTCCATTTATGTTAATCAGTTCTTAATTTGTTTTCTACTTGTTTAAACAAAATGTATCTTCATTCCAACTAATTCTGTATTTAGTAAAATGTAAAGCCTTTAATTGTGTTTTACTTGTGATCTTGTCAAAGCACTCTACGCTTGCACCCAATGAACAATGCTATGCAAAAATAAATGGAGCTGAATTAAATGGAATATACCCTCTGGCACAAACTTCATCATATCAGTGTAGCTGTGCCCTCCATGATGTTTGGGGCAAAGATACATTTTTGCTCGATTTACTTCTCTGCTCCACAATTTTAAATTACAAGTCAAACAATTCAGACATGAATTGCATTCATTTAATTCACATATTTGACTCTCATAACACTTTTTCTTCATGGCCCCCCATTTCAGGGCACTATAATGTTTGGGACACAGCAATGGCAGGTCTATTAGAGCCGTTGTCATATTTCGGAGTTAGTCACATATCCCAGCATGCAATGAGTGCTTGAAGTCTGCGACTCATCAACATTAGCAGGTGCTGAGGGTCTTCTCTAGTGCTACTCTGCCAAGCCTCTAATGCAGCCATCTTCAGCTGCTGCTTGTTTCGGGGGCTTGTCCCCTTAAGTTTTATCTTCAGCATATGGAAGGCCTGCTCAGTTGGATTGAAATCTGGCTTGGCCATTCAAGAATTGTCCATTTTTTAGCTTTGATAAACTCCTGTGTCACCTCAGCAGTGTGTTTGGCATAACATCTTGTGGTAGGATGAAGTGTTGTCCAGTGATTTTGGAGGCCATTACTGGAACTTGAGCAGATCAGAAGTTTCTACACACCTCAAAATTCACTATGCCAATGCCATCAGCAGTTCATCATCAATGAAGAGAAGTGTGCCAGAACTAGTGGCAGCCATATACGCCCACACCATAACACCCCCAGCACCGCCATGTTTAACAAATGAGGGGGTCTGCTTTGGATCTTGGGCAGTTCCTTCTCGTCTTCACACTTTCCTCTTGCCATCACTCTGATGAGGTTCATCTTAGTCTCGTCCATCCACAAGACCTTTTCCCAGAATTCTGCAGGCTCTTTGAAGTCCTTTTTCACAAACTGTCATCTGGCCAACATGTTTTTGTGGCCTCCATCTTACAGTGTGTCCTCTCTGCTTCTGTTCATGAAGTCTTCTGCTGATAATCATCTCTGACATGTCCACATCGGCCTCCTGTAGACTGTTTCTGATTTGTCAGAGAGGCTTTTGGGGTTTTTTCTTTACCATAATGATGGCTCTTCCTCAACAGTGGTGGTCTTCCTTGGCCTACCAGTCCCTTTGTGATAGCTGAGCTCACCAGTGTGTTCTTCTTCATGACATTCCAGACAGTTGATTCTGCTCATCCTAAGGTGTCTCTGATGTTTCCAATGGTTCTGTTCTTGTGTTTCAGCCTCATAATGGCTCCTTTGACTTTCATTGGCACAGCTCTTGCCCTCATGTTGAACAATGGCAACTCCAGACTCCAATGGGTAGAAGCAAACTGAGGTGTCTTATGAAGACAAGAAATCACAAACACCCGTGACGCCAATTGTGCAAAAATATTATAGTGGTCCGTATAGAAGAAGTGTTGGTGTGACCGAAATGTCAGCAAATTCCCTTAAATGAAAGTCTGCAATGTTCACTTAAATCATGACGTCTGAATTGTGTGATTTGTAATTTTAAACTGTGGAGTAGTGGCGGAAATCAAGGAAAAACGTGCCTTTGTCCCAAACATCGTGAGGTTAGGAGCAGCACATTGCTGCACCCATCACATGACAAACCACCTCAGGATCCCAGATTAGGACCTGAGTGCAGCCATGCAACGGGTGACACCTCAGCACCACACTAGTTTAGATGGAATGGAACCAGTGGGAGTTTTTTTTTATGGTGGCTGGAGTGCCAATTCTGCCAGCAACCCCCAAGTTTTCCTTGCAGGGTCCACATGGAGGACTGGATGCAGATTAACGTCATACCCAGGATGGAGCAATTGCAGGTTAAGGGCCTTGCTCAAGGGGCCCAACGGAGTAGAGTCACTTTTGGTGCTTTCATGGGATTCAAACCGGCAACCTTCTGATTACCAGTGCAGATCCCTAGCCTTAGAGCCACCACTCCTATACAAACATTATGGAGGACACTAAATATGGTAGAAGCCCCCTCGATCGTTTGAGTTCCAATAAAGTCAAATTGAAAAAAGACGACTTTCAGGCACGAGAGAGAGAGAGAGACGGCATCTGCTGATTTCCAGATTAAAAAAAGAAAACGTTAAAAAGTGAAAACAACAAATTCCAGCTACAAACCTTTTTTGTTTGCCATCTTCTTTTAGACAGAAATATGACTTGAGGAATCAAAAGCCGTCAGAGATGGCAGCTCTCGTTCTACACATTCGTGAGCCGAGGGCTCTCAGATCCTGCAGCCACACTTTATTCCCTTACCTTTCTGTCACCGTCAAGCTGAATTTCTTTTTTCTCCCCTTTTTAGAGCTTCCGTGTCAAAATATTCTGAAAAAGAAAACAAAAAGAAGACAAAATAAATAAAAAAAGAAACAATTACAATGTCATTTTGGAAGAGTGGGGATTAAGGAGCCAAAGTCAATACACCAGAGTAAAAAAAAAAAAAAGAACAGCACGGAGCTGACAAGCCTTAGTCAGTCGTAGAAAATAAAAACGTTTCATAACAATGAGGCCTCATTGCCGTACGTTTATCCATTCCGGGAAAAGAAATTGCAACCAATTACAAAAATGGCCTTCACACAAGTTGTCAAATACTGTTATCTTAAGAAGGTCACGGCATGAGAGAGTGTTTACGGTAAATTGGCACAATAACATGAGTTTAAACCCACCTTGACTGCATCTTTATAACAAGAAGAAATTGTTTGTTGTGGAATTTTGATGTTTAACACCCAATTGCCTGACGTTTTTGCACAGCTGCATTTTAAACATTCAGCAGTTTTCCAATTTTATTCAACAAAAGGGTATTGCACAGGCTATTTTGTCATTTTTTTTAACAGTAAAGCAGAAGTCGTTAATGTTGATCTTGTAAGATCCTTCAAAAGGGCCTAGGCAGTGATTTTATTCACTTAAGCACTAGTTCAGTACATCCTTACATTTGTGACTGCAGTTAAACGCTTTAAACAGTCGGATTCAGCTTTAGTGACATTGGGTACACACCAGGTTTTAACATCGGCAGAGATGTCATGACACTGCTGGGCATACATGTGCACCTGCCAAAATCAGTTGATCAGTGATCGGATTATACAATCTCTTCTTTTTTGCTTTAACTCATTCACTCCAAATCTGGATCATGGAGAGTCTCGGCAGCACCTGAATAATACATGCGTCTGGAGGCAACCATGAGGGAACAATTAGACGGCTCACTGAGTGTCACATTTCTAAGCCAATCTAACACCTCTTGAAGGCGGAGCGCAAGGTAGGGGCGGGGATTTTGAATGGTAAAGATCAGAGGTGCTCTTGTTAAGATGATCCAATAGAGAGCAAGCTTTGATTACAATAAACTGTCTATGGCCAATTAAAAATTCTCCTAAAAAGACTGCAATTAAACACAATAAATATGTGATTTGTGTGCGGAGACCACATTGCACGTGTTACAAATAAACATCACCTCTTGCAAGGGAAAATACTTCCTGTAAAGTCAAATTACACTTCAACATTTAGATAGATAGATAGATAGATAGATAGATAGATAGATAGATAGATAGATAGATAGATAGATAGATAGATAGATAGATAGATGGCACTATATTTCACTACGTAGATAGATAGATAGATAGATAGATAGATAGATAGATAGATAGATAGATAGATAGATAGATAGAAGGCACTATATTTCACTACGTAGATAGATAGATAGATAGATTTTGTTGTTTTTTTTAAAAACAAACTTTATTGACAAAAACATCAGTCAAATATACAACTTACACATTATATTATTATAAATACATTTACATGTTATTTTTTTATTATTTTTTTTTTTAAAAAACACAATTGAACCAAAAAACCCCTAAAAAACAAAATGCAGTTCTTCATTAATACAGTCACATAGTACACTATTCACACACCATATTGTTTTAAACTTGTCCATACTCTTTGTGGATTTGTAAAAATTAAAATCAATCAAAATGCGACTAATGCACAGTATTTTAAAAAACACAATTAGATCTTGTAAACCACTCCCTACAATTTTATGCTTTCGGGTTTTCCAAATAGCTAATTTACTTTGCCCCATAATAAAGTTTGCCAAATTCACATTGTCTATGTTTCTTTTAGTTTTTTTAAAACCAAACAGAAAGCCCACCCTAGTGTACACCATTCCCAATCCCCCAACAAGCTTCTCTATTAAATTAAACAAAGGCTCAAGCCTTGGACAAAACATAAAACAGTGAAACACGGTCTCTCTTTCCCCACAGAAACAACAACTGTCAGACACCCCTGGCGTAATAATTGACAAGAAGGAGTTCACAGCTAAGATCCCATGTAAGACCCTCCACTGTAAATCGCCCACCCTACTGGTCAATGGTGGCTTGTATAGCGACCTCCAGGCTGGCTCTGAGAATTCTGTGCAGTCGATCTTTCTCCTCCATGGAGTGTCTGTTACCGTCCTCAGGGAGTCTCGATGTCTCACTTTTACGCACAGCCAGTACATTTGTTTCCCTGTAGCCGTTGGCAAAGGCAGGTCCATCAGCTTCTCCACCGAAAGAAATTTGCTCTGCTCCGCCGTTGTCCAGTCACCCACAGGATACACCAAAAGTGTAAGAAAATCAGGATCCTCAGGTGGATGAGTCCGTTCATTGAACATGTCTCTCAGGAGTGCTGAGCTCTCAGCTGACAGTGAAGCCTTTACTTGCGTTAAAAAGGTCTGCACCACTCTCACTGACCGCACTCCAATTTGGTGTGCAATTTCATTTGCGTTCTTCCAACAAAACTTTTCACAGTCAATAACATGTTTTAGTTTCGTGCACACTCCATTTTTAAGATGATTAATAAAAGTTTGAGACAGTCCCACTGAACTACTGTACTTCACATTATTAACAATGGGCTCTTCCAAAACCCAGAACAATGACAGGCTGTCCTCATCCCGTTTAATTGTCACCATCTGCCAGGCTCTAAAAAGACTCTTATAAAAGTCCGGTATGTCCGACATATCAAATTTGTTCACCTGGCACAGCAGCAGAGTTTTTCCAAATTTCAGGTTTTCAATGTGATCAAAAAGACGTTGTGCAAAATCCATCCACGGCTGGTGCTCAGAAGGATACAACAATTTCTGTAAAGTCTGTAGCCGGAATGCAGCAACTCTCCCGATCACATCTATAATGCCTTGCCCACCTTCATCCAGTGGCTGAAACAGCCAATGCAGGCCATCCCAAAAAAAGTTGATTAAAACTTCCTGAATATTCTGAAGCAGCTGTGCAGGAGGCTCCAAACAAATGCATTTATGCCACAGTCCTGAGGCTATGAGGTTGTTAATGATGAGCATCCTGCCTCTGTAGGATAACTGAGGTAGAATCCACCTCCACCTTGCAAGCCGATCCTTCACCTTCTGCAGTACTCCATCCCAGTTCTTTCGTATGAAGTGTTCATCCCCAAGAAACACTCCTAAATATAACAATCCTTCAGAGGACCACTGCAGGCCACCAACCAGTTGTGGTGGTTTTAAACCAGTCCAGTTGCCCACTAAAATAGCACTGCTCTTTCCCCAGTTTATTTTAGCTGATGAAACAATTTCAAAAGATCTCTGGCATTGAAGCAAAATGTCAACGTCCTCCTGATTTTTAATGATGATGATGATGTCATCAGCGTATGCTGAAACCTTAACAGGCTCTGCAGTGCAACATGGAATCGACAGACCAGTCAACACTCCTCTCAGTTTAACTAAAAAAGGTTCCAAGGCCAACACGTAGAGCATTCCAGACAAAGGGCACCCCTGCCTGACTCCTCTTCTGACATCAAAAGGTTCGCACAAACCACCATTGACCTTAACTACACCAGAAATGTCACTATACAATAGCTGAATATATTTAACAAAATGGTCCCCAAACCCAAAAGCCTTCATGACTTCCCATAAAAATGAATGCCTGACCCTGTCAAAGGCCTTCTTTTGGTCTAAAGAAATAAGGCCAATCGGAAAGTTAAAGAGATTAGATACTGCAAAAATATCTCGAATTAAGAAAATATTATTAAAAATCATTCTATTAGGCACACAATAACTCTGATCAGGATGCACCACCTGAACTAAAACAGTTCGCAATCTGTTAGCTAGCGCCTTTGACAGGATTTTGTAATCAGCACAAAGGAGGGACACAGGCCGCCAGTTTTTGAGATTTTGTAGGTCACCTTTTTTTGGCAGTAGTGTTATTACCGCCCTGCGGCAACTCTGAGGAAACACACCCATTTTAATACTGTAGAGGAATACCTCCAATGCATCAGGACCAATAATATCCCAGAAGTCTTTATAAAATTCCACTGGAATACCATCAATGCCTGGGACTTTTCCATTATTCAACTCTTTTAGTGCATCAGTGAGCTCTCCAAGGCACAACTCTTTCTCCAGCTCTTCAGAGTCTGCATCACGAAGGTGCGGTAAATCCTTCAAGAAGGTCTGCTGTTCCTCAGCCTCACCTTCCTCTGTTGCAAAAAGAGTCTCATAAAACCTCCGGACCGCCCGCCTTATCTCACCCGGGTCTTGAGTCTCCTCACCGTTATCCTGTCTTATGCAATGTAAGACCTTATGTTGAGAGTTCTTTTTCTCAAGTCCAAAAAAATACTGGGTTGGTGCATCCATGTTAGTTATCTGTTGGAATCGCGCCCTCACTAGAGCCCCCCGAGCCCTTGTTTCCAATAAGTGGGCAAGGCCCTTCTTTTTAACCCCAAGAGTTTCCAACAATTGGACATCTGGACCTTGCTCTAGAAGCTGCTGAATCTGAATGATTTCAGTTTCTAACATTGCCATGTCAGACTGTAGTGACTTAGTGACATTTCTGGTATACTCCTGACATAATAAACGAATGTGGGTCTTCCCAACCTCCCACCACTGCTGTAAACTGGTGAACTCCTTCTTCATGAGTCTCCAACTTGCCCAAAAAAATTTAAACAAGTCTTTAAAACTTTGGTCTTGAAGGAGGAGCGTATTAAAATGCTAGTAGGCACTACGGGGCTTATAATCAGTTAGGTTCACAGAACAAGACACCAAACTGTGATCTGAGAACCCTGCAGGGGTAATGTGACCGTTTTTAAACAAACCGATATGGTGCTTAAAACAGTAAATACGATCAAGCCTCGCCATTGAAATAATCCCCGCATTCATCCTCCCCCATGTATATTGTCTAGTGCCCCCATTTTTATTTCGCCACACATCTTCCAGTCCCGTCTCGCTCACAACTCTCTCTAATTCCAGGGCTGAGCGTGTGTGCGGCTCCAGCCCGTTATTTCTGTCTTTTTGAGTGTCAAGGGTGCAATTAAAATCCCCACCTAGAACTAGGACTTCATTTGTACAACATTGTGTCAGCACACCCTCCAACTTCTTAAAAAAAGTGATTTTCTCATTTCCATCGTTCGGGGCATATACATTAATAAAAGTAAAAGAACTGCCTTGAAGTTTGACACGCACTTTGAGCTGCCTCCCTTTCACTATTTCTTCAACATCACAAAGAACTACGTGAAAATTTTTAGAAAACAAAATGGCTACTCCAGCTCTAATATTTGTACCATTACTGTAATAAATGTCCCCTTTCCAATCCCTACTCCACTCCCATTGATTTGTGCTGTCTATATGGGTTTCCTGTACAAAGATAACTTTTAAGTCTTTTTGCTTTATGAATTCAAAAAAAGCCAGCCTCTTATTATTATTTCTTCCACCATTAATATTCAAACTTCCTACATTAAAGCAAGCCATGTTAAATGAAAATATAAAAATAGTCAAGATAAACCACAGATCCCAGTATATACAGGATCTTGGAAATGGTGCAGTTGCCCTCTCCATTACTGCTTATTTTGTTTTAACTGTTTCTTCAGTCTGCTTGACAGATTCTTTAATCTGAGAAGCTCTTTATCAGTAAACAGGACAGATGAGGATTTTTCTTTTCTTAGGCATTGTATTGAAGAGATAAAAAGTTCCACATCAGGAAAGTAATCGGTCACATCTACACCCCTTCTGCCCTCAGTTTCCGTCACAAATGTTCTGATACTTTGTGCACTGTACCCCCCTCTACCTTTACATTCTTGCAGGTCAGACACAGTTGAACTATCCGACATTTCCCCCTCCGCCTCCTCGTCTCCCTCACTCAGCCCAGCCGCGTTTTCACTGTCTGCCTCAGCTAGGGCCGCGTACCTGCCCTGCGTAACCGGTGGGGCTGCAGCGGGACCCTCGCCTTCCTCAGCAGCACAAGCTGTAACATTACTGCGTTTTCGCACGATTCCTTCCTCCTCCCCGGCTTGTCTTTTTTTAGCAGGCCGTTTAAACCCATCGTATGGCTCAGAGGCGTTATCGTCGCCTTCCTCCATTTCGATCTCTCCCCACACACTTCCCTGTGCTGCATTTTCATTCCTGATGTCCCCCATCGATGCTGGTCTGTGCATCTCCACACGAAGCAACTCATCTCCCTTATTTAAAGGTTCAGAAACATTTACACTCTCCTCAGGCCGCGCTTCCTCTGGTGTCTTTGTGTTTTCATTACCATTAAGCAGTAAAGGCTGATCTTGTAAATCGTCATTAGTTACATGCAGGTTATCACGAACAACTGCTCTGTTCACTTTCACTGGACAATTTTTAACCAAATGCTCCTCACTTCCACACCGAAAACATTTCATTTCATCCGAACTCAGAAAAATCACATAATCGAAACCATCAATCTT
>JANRMT010062852.1:9213496-9228308 GCA_026402145.1 Polypterus bichir lapradei
CAATAGCATTGTGATGACATGTGTGTTGTAACGTGTGAGTTCCTGTCTTGCACCGCAAAACACGAGGCTGAGTCTCAGTACTTTAGCAAAACCAGCTTTATTCAGCGTGAAACAGAAACAGCACGGTTATTTATTGTAGTGTGATCTCCCGCTCTCCTATACACAGACACAGTAATCAGGCAGGGTTGTGACCAGGTTAGTGGCCAAGTAATACTGTGCTCTTGCATTTATAATGTCCCTTGCATCACCCATCGATGGCAGGCACTTATAGCATGAGCGCAATCTTTTCTAATTCACTTTTACGGCGAACTGCTACAGTGCTGGGAGCCTACGGTTGCTTTGGTACGCTCTTTCGCGTGTCGTCCCGTTGGGTGGGGAATCCCAAAAGGGTATAGAAACCTTACAGCGTGTAAAGCATTTTTTTTTAATTTTGTGTGCAAGTGTAGTGACTCTTCAGGCAAACGCAACTGTCATTGGAGAGGTTTCCTTGTTAAAGTCACAAAAAAAGAAAAAGATTCCGGTGAGCCAACAGATAGCAGGGATTCCGTTAGTTAGAGTGAAGATTTGGTATTAATCATTTTTATATAAATATTTCTGGTTTGTGAAATGAATTATCTGAGTTTCCATTATTTCTTATGGGGAAATTCGCTTTGATATACGAGTGCTTTGGATTAGAAGCAAGTTTCCGGAACGAATTATACTCGCAAACTGATGTACTACTGTTTTGTGTTTTTTTTGAAAATGGATCCTCGAGGTTGCTGGATATCATGGCCGGCCTGTACACTGGTACTGTGAGTGCTGTGCAGAGTGGAGGCAGGACCTCTGCATTTTTCCCAGTTGATTCTGGGGTCCGTCAGCGGTGTGTTTTTTGCTCCTACTCTGTTCAGTGCTTGCATGGACTGAATGTTGGGCAAGGTCGTGGGGTCCAGCGGCTGTGGGGCATCTGTTGGTGAAGAGAGATTCACTGAACTTGAATTTGCTGACGATGCTGTGATCTTCGCTGAGTCAATGGAGGCTCTGATCGGGGCGCTCGAGAGACTGAGTTAGGAGTCTGAGTGTCTGGGCTTGCGAGTGTCC
This sequence comes from Polypterus bichir lapradei, assembly GCA_026402145.1. Taxonomy (NCBI): domain Eukaryota; kingdom Metazoa; phylum Chordata; class Cladistia; order Polypteriformes; family Polypteridae; genus Polypterus; species Polypterus bichir. The sequence goes on from JANRMT010062852.1 coordinate 9,214,574, forward strand.
TGATAAAAACCAAGAGTCGGGCCTTTAATGACCTCTTGGGCACGGCCATAAGCAGTGTGTCTGTCCGCAGAGACAGTGTCGACCTCGTCAAGTGGTTTACTTACCTTGGCAGCCACATTCATGTCTCTGGTGACTCTTCCTATGAAGTCAGTAGACAGATTGTGAGAGCATGGGGGGTCATGAGGTCACTGGAAAGGGGTGTGCGGCGCTTTTGCTATCTATGCAAAAGGACAAAGGACCACGTTTTTAGAGTCCTGGTGCTCCTTGTTTGTGAGACATGAAAGCTATCTAGTGACCTGAGATGAAATCTGGACTCTTGTGTCTCTCCGGAGAATCCCTGGGTACCGTTGGTTTGACTTTGTGTTGCTCATGGAGTCTCGAATGAGGCACATGACGTGCATTGTAAGGGAGCAACAGTTGCAGCACTATGGCCATGTGGCGTGATTCTCTAAGGGTGATCCAACTCTTCAATCCTCATTGTTGGGGACCCGAGTGGCTGGACTAGGCCAAGCGGTCCACGTAACACCAGGCTGCAGCAAATAGAGGATCATTTCTGGATGGTGGGACTGGACTGTGTGTTTGCCTGGGGGGTTGCCAACCAGGATTCCGAGTTGTTTCGTCGTGTAGTGGGTGCGACAACGTGCCGTAACAGTGCATTCTCCCCAACTTGACTTGACTTGACTATTGTTCAGATATTTCAGAATGGTGTTTCAAAGTAAACTTAATGAGTACATCAGGTGGAAGCATTGAAATGCCTGATAGCACTGGGCCAAAAAGACCCTAAGAGTTGGTTCTTAACACACTGTAATGTGTAGTGTGTGACCAGGACCTGAGGGTGGGACTGTACCGCGTGTGTGCCTGGGGTGTTGCCAACCAGGATTCTGAGCTGTTTCGTTGTATGGTGAGTGCAGCAACACATTGTACCAGTGCATGCTCCCCAACTTGACTTGACTTGATCCTAAGGGCAGCATGTACATTGTAAAAGGAACAGGCCCCAGAACAGATCCTTGAGGGACCCCTACAGGTGATAGGGGCTGAGGATGAGGAGAAATTGCGAGGTATGTGAAATTGCAAAACTGTGAGGTATGACCTGAACCATTCCAAGGCAGCTCCTTGTATCACCCACAAACTGCTCAAGATGGGTGATGAGGATGTCATAGCCAACAGTGTCAAATACAGTGGAACCTCGGTTTACGAGTGTTTTGCAAGACGAGCAAAATTTTTTAATAAATTTTGACTTGATAAACGAGTGATGTCTTGCAATACGAGCAATATGGATACACTTTGTCTGCTGAGCGTCATGTGATCACAACTGAGCTGATGGTTCTTCTCTCCCACGCGCACGCGTCTCTCTCTCTCTCCTTATCTCTCTTGCTCGCACAGTGCATCTCTCTCTCTCTCTTCTTATCTCTCGCTCCACGCGTCTCTCTCTCCTTATCTCGCTTGCTCGCTCACACTCGCCTCTCTCTCTCTCTATCCTTATCTCGCTCGCACTCGCCTCTCTCTCTCTCTCTCCTTATCTCGCTCGCACTCGCCTCTCTCTCTCTCTCTCGTAATCTCTCTTGCTCGTGTGCAGCGCGTCTCTCTCTTCTCTTGAGGGCAATTGTCTCCTATTCTCTGTCTGAGTCTGTGTGCCTCACTCATATAGTCAACATCCATAGGAGCGTATACTGTTTACTACAGCATTGTGACTGTGTGTGTGTGTGTGTGCGCGCGCGCACACGTGTGTGCTGTGAAGTGCGAGTCCCCATCTTGCGCCCCAAAACACGAAGCTGAGTCTCAGTAATTTAACAAAACCAGCCGCCTTCAGCTTGAAACAGCAACAGCGCTGTTATTTATTGTAGCGGGATCTTTATAATGTTCCTTCTATCACCCATTGACGGCAGGCGCTTATAGCATGTCTGTGATCTTTTTGGATGCGCTTATACGGCGAACTACTACAGCGCTGGGAGACTGCGATTGCTTTGGGACGCTCTTCCGCGTGTCGTCCCAATGGGTGGAATCCCACATGAGTTTAGAAACTCACTCACACCAGCCATAATTCTTTTTAAAGGTAAAGTGCAGGTTAATTTGTATTATGTATTTTACTTTATATTTTTTATTAATCATTTTTATATGGATAGTTTTGGGTTGTGGAACAAGTCATCTGAGTTTCCATTATTTCTTATGGGGAAATTCGCTTTGATAAACGAGTGCTTTGGATTGCAAGCACGTTTCCGGAACGAATTATGCTCGCAAACCGAGGTTCCACTGTACTACCATTAGATCTAACAGCGCCAAGAGAGCAGGACCCCCAGAGTCATTTATTAAACAGAGATTGTTAAGAACTCTTAGAAGGACAAACTAGGAGAAGCTTGGGTTGCTGTTGGACGAGGCATTGGTGAGCCCAGCAGGGGGTCCTTACCTAGTGGTCTGTGTGTGGCCCCAGTGCAGTGACCGGGACACCGTGCTGAAAAAATTAGTACCATTCTTGGGATGAGACATACAACTGAGGTCCTGATTCTCTGTGGTTATAAAAGTTCCCTGGGCATCTTTTAAAAAGACTAGGGTGTATCCCGATGATACGGCTAAACCGTCCATCATGGCCTTGACCATTCTGGACCCCCTGATCATTCCCTGTCTCTAATTGGCTATCTCTCTCAGCCCTACACCACCTAATAGCTAATGTGTGCTGAGCGTACTGGTGTAATAATGGCTACCATTGCATCACCCGGTGGGTGCTACACATTGGTGGTGGTTGAAGTGGTTTCCCTCTATCTGTGTAAAGCACTTTGAGTAACGGGAAAAGAGCAGTAGAAATGTAATTAATTATAAGTACTATTATCTCTTACTTGGCATGGGAGTGTCTAGGAATTCCTTAGGAGATGGAAGACGTTCCTGAAAATAGGGTGGTCTGCGATTTACCACCCTGACCCTCGCCATGATTAGCAGGACTGAAGTGAAGTGAGTGAGCAAGTGATTAACCATCATTAGTCAGGAAAAGTTAATCCAAAGATAAATAAGTCAGGAAACAATAATTAGGAGAGTTCTTTAAACACAAAGAAACAAGATAAGACCCTCAAAGATAAAAAGCACAGATTGAGTTTATCAAACAATCACATCTGCCAAAAACCAACAAATCTGATTAATCCCTGATTCGAAAGTGTGCCAGCGCTAGAAACGTGTTACAGAATACACAGGCAACTCTCAGCTAAAGAGCAATCCACCTAATACAGTCGAATACTAAGCTCCAAAGGAGAACTCCAGAAAATCCTCACTTCTCCTGCCTAAAGCTCTCTGCTGACAAGCATCTCCTGTCACTTTGATACCAGTGCCCTGTTTGCCCAGATATCGAGGGACAGGTATGTCCACTTCTGTTACAGACGGACCCTTTGATAATTAGCACTGATGATGAGGCCTCGGGTTGGTCAAAGGTCCCACTATCTTTTCAGTCTTAGCTTACGATTATTACAATGAGGTCTGCCCTTTGTTTTAACTTCATCGGCAGCATGTTAACTCTACCACCCCTGAGATAAAATCTTTGCTTTCGAACTCCTTATGAAACAGCAAAAGAAACATTCCATTTCAAGAAGATGCAGGCAGGGCATTGCAGTGCCCCTCCCTGATCTTGAGTCCCTGTCTGCTTCTTCTTCTTCCTCATCATCTATTTGCACTTCTATGTGGCGTCAATGTGCTTGATCATCCTTCTCCATTCAGCTCGGCCCTGCACCTCCTCCCCAGTCAGGCCCTTTTCCTTCAGATCTTCTTTTACTTTATCCATCCACCTCTGCTTTGACCTGCCTTGTTTTCCATTACCCAGGACTTCCACTCCCATTCCACTTTTGCCCACATATTCATTGTTTTTTTTATTTTGGACCACCACTGATCATAGATATAGTATTTAACTTTATCCAACTCTTTTCAACAGCTCTCTCTGCAGGCCAACTTCAGAATCCTGATTATCTTTAAATTTATAGATAGATAGATAGATAGATAGATAGATAGATAGATAGATAGATAGATAGATAGATAGATAGATAGATAGATAGATAGATACTTTATTAATCCCAAGGGGAAATTCACAATAACAGATATGTGAATCCGTCATAACGGAATCCATGAACCACAAGGATTTACTGTATGTATGTTTAATATGAAATAATTCTGTTACCTAAGCAGGACATGTGCAGTACAGGAGTGCAAAGCTAATAAATACACACAGCACAGTGATGTACTGAATATTGATTGAACTTCACTCCTGCCTACATGGGCCCAATCAAAGCTGGCATTTGGACCTGAGCAAACAAACAAAGCGTGAAAGTGCCGAAGAATTTCAGTGTAATGTGGACCTGTGATGATATCATGGCAGCACCAGATTCCCGGCGGGGACCAATCCTGGACAGGCTGCCAGTTCATCTCAGGGCTTAGTTAATGAATGAGTCAATGATCCATTTGATTCATTTTAAATTACATGCAGAATATGAGTTTTGCTTGAATTATTGAGTCACCCCTATAAATATCAAAGATTATGGAAAGGATGGCAAGAACAGGAGTTAATCTGAACAGTCGGCATGGGCTCAGAAGAGGGAGGTCGTGTTTTACTAACTTGCTGGAATTCTATGAGGAGGAAACAAAAGGATACAATCAGAGTGGAGCAGATGATATTATTTATGTGGACTTTCAGAAAGCATTTGATAAGGTGCCACATGAGAGGGTGGGCATCAAATTAAAAGTAGTGGGAGTTCAGGGTGTGGGGTGCAGATGGGTGCAGAATTGGCTCAGACGCAGGAAGCAAAGGGTGATGGTGCGAGGAACCTCATCAGAATTGGCCGATGTTAAGAGTGGTGACCAGCAGGGGGCAGTGCTAGGGCAGCTGCTATTTTTAATATAAATAAATGATTTAAATAGGAATATAAAGAACAAGCTGGTTAAGTTTGTAGATTGTTCCAAGATGGGTGGATTAGCAGATAATTTGGAATCCGTTATATCATCACAGAAGGACTTGGATAGCAGACAGGCTTGAGCAGATTTGTGGCAGATGAAATTTAATGTCAGCAAGTGTAAAGAATTACACATAGGAAATAAAAATGTGAGGTTTGAATACACAATGGTGGTCGTAAAATCGAGAGAACACCTTATGAGAAGGATTTAGGAGTCGTAGTGGACTCTAAGCTATCGACTTACCGACAGTGTTCAGAAGCCATTAAGAAGGCTAAGAGAATGTCAGGTTATATAGCGCCTTGATGTGTGGAGTACAAGTCACAGGAGGTTCTGCTTAAGCTTTATAACACACTGGTGAGGCCTCATCTGGAGTCCTGTGTGCAGTTTTAGTCTCCATTTTTCAAAAATGACACAGCAGCACATGAGAAAGTCTAGAGAAGAGCGACTAGGCTGATTCCAAAACTACAGGGGATGAATTATGAGGAAAGATTAAAAGAGCTGAGCCTTTACAGTTTAAACAAAAGAAGATTAAGAGGAGACCTGACTGAAGTGTTTAAAATGATGAAGGGAATTTAGTCCAATGGATCGAGAGGGTGACTTTAAAATGAGTTCATCAGGAACACGGGGACACAGTTGGAACTTGTAAAGAGTAAATCTGACACAAACATTAGGAAGTTCTCTTTACACAAAGAACGATAGACACTTGGAATAAGCAACCAAGTAGTGTGGTAGACAGTAAGGAACTTTAGGGACTTTCAAAACTCGACTTGATGTTTTTTTGGAAGAAATAAGTGGATAGGACTGGCGAGCTTTATTGGGCTGAATGGCCTGTTCTCGTCTAGAGTGTTCAAATGTTCTAAAGGAGTTCTCTCTCTGCCCCTATTTTAGCAGCTACTCCTAATAAACCACGTTTTTTGCCCACCAATTTAAAATTCATCTTAAAGTAGACAATCCTTTGTTTCAGTTTTGCCGAATTACTTTGATACATAGCACCTTTTTTTTTAAATCCAATTCCACATCTTATAACTTCTCTCACTATTCGATACAGGTTCAGATTTCATGGGCCTAATGAGGTTAACATTTAGAATATGACCACCAGACAGCGTGTTTGAGACCACAGGATAGGTAAGTGTGCTGCATTTAAATATATTCAGAGGAATGTCCAAAGGGAATGCTAACAATTCCCATATCTGCACTCACTTATGCCTCTAATTATTCCCCAGTGTGGAGCACTTCAACATGAATCATGCAGGGCGTCGTTATAAAAGGCACCTGAGGTGAGAATGAAAGTGCCATTTTAATAGCAAAAGGTGCTGTCAGATCCAAATCCTTTAAGCTAATGTTGATGATAATGATAAATCTACCTTTTTTGCTTAGTCTGGACTTAATTATAATGTAGCTTCAACATAAACGATGGAAGATTATGTTCCACCCACTGTAAGTTAAATGTAATGGAATGTTCTTAATGTCAGCAGTAAGAAACAAACTATTTTGTCAGGTATGAATTAAGGGCATATCATTTTCCTTTTAGTTATTTGTATTAATTTTAATTAAAAACAAAATAACAATCCATACCATCCATATATTTAAAAAGAAGTGGAAGTTCAGGGTGATGTTTTTAGATGGGTGCAGAATTGGCTCAGACACAGGAAGCAGAGGGTGATGGTGCGAGGAACCTCATCAGAACTGGCCGATGTTAAGAGTGGTGACCAGCAGGGGGCAGTGCTGGGGCCGCTACTATTTTTAATATATATAAATTATTTAGATAGGAATATAAGTAACAAGCTGGTTAAGTTTGCAGATGATACCAAGATAGGTGGACTAGCAGATAATTTGGAATTCATTATATCATTATAGAAGGACTTGGATAGCATACAGGCTTGGGAAGATTTGTGGCAGATGAAATTTAACGTCAGTAAATGTAAAGAATTACACATAGGAAGTAAAAATGTTAGGTTTGAATACACAATGGGCGGTCAGAAAATCGACAGTACACCTTATAAGAAGGATTTAGGAGTCGTAGTGGACTCTAAGCGATCGACTTCCCGACATTAAGAAGGCTAACAGAATGTCAGGTTATATAGCGCCTTGATGTGTGGAGTACAAGTCACAGGAGGTTCGGCTTAAGCTTTATAACGCACTGGTGAGGCCTCATTTGGAGTCCTGGGTGCAGATTTGGTCTTCAGGCTACAAAAAGGACATAGCAGCACAAGAAAAGGTCCAGAGAAGAGCGACTAGGCTGATTCAGGGCTACAGGGGATGAGCTATGAGTTAAGGATTAAAAGAGCTGAGCCTTTACAGTTTAAGCAAAAGAAGATTAAGAGGAGACCTGATTGAAGTGTTTAAAATGATGAAGGGAATTAGTGCAGTGGATCGAGACGGTGACTTTAAAATGAGTTCACCAAGAACACGGGGACACAGTTGGAAACTTGTTCAGGGTAAATTTCACACAAACATTAGGACGTTTTTCTTTACAGAAAGAATGATAGACATTTGGAATAATTTTGACAGGCTGGCTAGATTTCCCAATGTTCGGCTTTCATTTTAGTTTGGTGGCATATCAGTGCCTTAGAAATCACACACAGTAGATATCAATAACTGTTTTCCTGTTTTTTCATGAATTGCATTTCCATTGTGTGAGCTCCTATGGTGTCCTTTTTAAAAGCAGCCGACTCCGTCCCTTCAACTGGGTCCCCCGGGGGGGGGGGGGGTAATTACTTTTTCACACCATGCTTGTGGGTATTGGATAGTTTGTATTCATTCAATAAATGGAATAGTTAAAAGAAATGAGTCCTTTCTCCTCTCAGGTTCCATTTATCTTTTAACAGGTTTTGTTTGAACACCTCAAAATTTGCAATAATGAAAGAAGTCAGGAAGGGGCAGATGCTTTACGATTGCACCGTAGGTGTCAGAAGGCAGATCAGAAGAAAAAATTATTTCCGGAGATGGCATGTGATTTTGTAATGCAGCGGAGAAGCAAAGCCTTTCTATGCGCTTTACAGTTTATGTCAATATTGTGCGGGAAGAAAATTGGACTTAATTGTCACTAGATATGCAGACCGCTGCTTCCTCGGCAGGACTTAGCAGAAGGTCATTGTTTTCAAGTCTGCTAGCGTTTTCCATCTTTTTCGCTGGAAAATAAAATGAGTGCAAAATTTTCAGTCATGCTGATGTTTGTAATTTCGCTGCGCATGCTGGAATTGACAATGAAGAAAGAGCATCACCTGGTTCTTACAAACAAAGGCTTGATGTTTACATGATTTGTATTGCCATTTTGTGCTGAATGAGAATTATTCATCTTGATATATACGTCGTGACTATACATTCACTTTAAAAGAAATCAAATGAATACATGAAAGGTAAACTTTCCTAATTTGGAATTCAGAATGTCCGTCCACCCATTTTGTTACCTGCTTATCTGGTTTAGGATCACAGAGGGCTGTGCGAAGGTCCATGTTGGCTCCCAGCTTAAACCGTCAATAAAACGTCTGAGGATGAGCCGGACAAATGAGGACACACAAATAGTCAAGAAGGAGCTGTACAGTCTTAGACAAAAGTCTTGAGAATGACACAAATATTAATTTTCACAAAGTTTGCTGCCTCGATTTTTATGATGGCAATTTGCATCTACTCCAGAATGTTCTAAAGAGTGATCAGATGAATTGCAATTAATTGCAAAGTCCCTGTTTGCCTTGAAAATGAACTTCATCCCCAAAAACCCATTTGCACTGCAGGTCAGCCCTGCCACAAAAGGACCTGCTGACGTCATCTCAGTGATCCTCTCGTTAACACGGGTGAGAGTGTCGACGTGGACAAGGCTGGAGGTCACTCTATCATGCTGGTTGAGTTAGAATAGAGAGGTTTAATTGTGGTGAAGAAGGCTTCAGGGTGCCCAAGAAAGTCCAGCAAGCATCAGGACCATCTCCTAAAGTTGATTCAGCTGTGGGCACCACCAGGGCAGAGCTTGCTCAGGAATGGCAGCAGGCAGGTGTGAGTGAGGCAAAAACTTTTGTAGGATGGCCTGGTGGGTGTCAAGAAGTCAAGAGAAACATCAGGGACAGACTGATATTCTGCAAAAGGTCCAGGGATTGGACTGCTGGGGGAAAGTCATTGTCTCTGATGAATCCCCTTTCAGATTGTTTGGAGCATCCAGAAAAAAGAAAAGATGAGCGGCGCTACCATCAGTCCTGTGTCATGCCAAACATCCTGAGACCATTCATGTAAGTCAAGGCAGTGGGCTCACTCACAATTTGGCCTAAGAACACAGCCATGAAATAAGAATGGAACCAAAACATCCTCTGTGAGCAACATCTCCCAACCATTCAAGAACAGTTTGGTGACCAACAATGAACAATCCAGCATGATAGAGCACCGGGCCTGAAGGCAAAAGTAAGACCTTGGGGAACAACACATCGAAATTATTAATTAAGAGTCCATGGCCAGGAAACTCTCCATTAAGAACTTGTGGTCAATCCTCAAGAGGTGGGTGGACAAACAGAAACCCACCAATTCTGACAAACTCCAAGCATTGATTATGTAAGAATAGGCTGCCATCAGTCAGGATTTGGCCAAGAAGTTGATTGCCAGCCTGCCAGGGCGAATTGCAGAGGTCTTGTAAAAGAAAGAAGGGCCAACACTGCAAATATGGACTCTGTGCATAAACTTCATGTCATTGTCAATAAAAGCTTTTGAATCTTAGGAAATGCTTGTAATTTAACTTCAGTACACCATAGAAACATCTGACAAAAAGATCTAAAAACACTGAAGCAGCAGACTTTGTGAAAATTAATATGTGTGTCATTCTCAAAAGTTTTGGCCACAACTGTATGGTGCATTAATGCTTATTATTTTCAACAAAAAAGTGTTCAAACAGTGCAGTGCCGATCCATAAATAAATAAGTAATCCATAAAAACAGTGACTTTTGTGGAGAATAAAATCCAATAATAGAATAAAATAAATAGTCCTTTAAATGAGTTTAGAATTCCCTGGTGGGATATCTTCTTAAAAAACCAATCACGAGCCACAGTGCTTACTCCTGATGGGAGGCGCCCACCATCAGGCTCTATCAACCACTAATCCTGGCTTGAGCCCCTGAGCTCCACCGTCTACCATTTACCATTCCTCAGCCTTATGCGGGAGTCCATTTTGAGTGGGCTGATACCCCGTTCCCTGATACACTCAGTAGGAGTGACCTCTTTCCCTTGAGTGCCGGCCATGCTCATTTCTCGGGACCATCTCTGACGACCTGTTTCCACTTCATATTAGCACCTGATCCTTCTTGATTCTGCCCATACTTTGCTTTAACCTGCCATCCTTTCTTTTTTCAGTTTTTGCTCACCCTGCTTCTCGTCCAGGCTCTTTTTTTAAGCTGTGGCAGGGCATGGGTGCTACAATCACATTCTCTGAGGGGCAAATGAGACACGTGAGTGACTCGCCCATGTCTGCACATGAATGCACGATCTGCCAAACACCTCAATCAACCCCAGAGCAACTAGTGTGCCCACCTAGAGCCTTTTCACTATGGATTAAATTATTTCATTTATAATGTGCAACACCACAAACCTCTCTCATCACAGGGTGGGGCTTATCCCAACAGTCACTGGGCCTAAGGAAGGAGACCACTCTGGATTGGGGGCCATGTTGACACAAGGCTCACTCCCAGATGAAGCCACACAAGTGTAGTGCCTACTGGAATACTCGGAGAAAGACATACTCAGACATCCACGCACACCACTAGTTACATCACTGTAAAACTACAGGATCTTGACAAATCTGACGTTCTGAAGCAAAACCAAGTATTTTAATGGTTTATTGTTAGGTTGTTTGAATGATTTATTTACTACACTATGGCTAATTAAAAAAAAAAATCACATCACATAAAGCTAAGCAGTGCAGCCATTTAACCCCAGTTCTTAATTCACTACACTGGTGTCCAGCTTAGTTTAGAGCCAATCGTGAAATCCTCCGTCTCCTACGAAAATAAAAACTTCATTATAAAGTATACGCCATGTCCCTTTTAGTCACCTTTCAAAATACTCTCCTTGTGATGCAATCTGCTAGTCCCGGTGCTTTTCCATTCCTGATAACATTTCTGGTAGTCATCTTTTGTTACTCTGCCTAGAGCCTCCTGCATTTTTTCCCGCAAATCGGCTCACATTCAGTTTTAGTTTTAATTCCAGAAATAAAAACAAGTCACAGAGAGAGATACGTGGTGAAGGTGGGGTGGTTTTGAGGGTGTTAAGCACCAACCACATTGTTTTTGTGCAAACCTCTTTTACTGAGAATCTGCCGTGTGCAGGTGCATTGTCAAGGATAGAATAACACTTGGCAGTACAAAATCATGAACATTTCAAGGCTACTCTAAGGTAACTCATCAATATTCATGAATGGGTGGAGCTTTGAAATGAACCATGCATATTTCACCACATTGAACAGTCACTGCAACCGCCATGTGACAAATGGTCCTTTTGAGGGGAAACTGACTGCAAACAGGGCAGCCCAGATAAGGCATCTCCCATCGCAAGAAGAGTCGTGGAAACTGTACATAATACACTACGTTATTTCACTCCTGCACCATTCTTAATCTCTCCCGCTTGATTAGCCACATTTGCTGACTCGCGTGTCTTTATTTCCTTTCTCACAAAGAAGTCATGATAATATTAGATAAGGGAAGCTTTAACCTTTGCAACAGACAGACTTCAGGTAAATGGCCAAGACTGTAGAGGAGTGCAGTGTATTCTGGGAAAATGAACGGCAAAGCAGGACCTTAGAGTGTTTTGTATAAGCAGTCTGTTTGCAGCTTTGAACATTGTCTTATACTGACAATATGGTGTGTGCAGGTGCGTTGTCATGGATAAAATAATATCAGGTTGTGCAAAATCATGACTGTTTCAATGCCACTTTGGTAATTTATCGATATTCATGAACGAGCTGACACCCTTACAGCGGCATGAGATAACCCAGGCCATCCACGCCATCCCTGAAGTGGTGAGCGAGACACCAGGCCGGACCGCCCTGATTGCGCATGATATAGTCACGGATCCCGGATAGACCCTATAGACTCCGGAGGCGAAACGCGCCGAAGTGGAACTGGAGGTGCAACGAATGTTGGATATGGACATTATTGAGGAAAGTCATAGCCCTTGGTCCAGTCCTATCGTCCTCGTTTCCATGCCGGACGGCTCCTGGAGGTTCTGCAATGACTTTAGACGTCTAAACCAGGTCTCCAAGTTCGACGCCTACCTGATGCCTCGCATTGACGACCTGCTCGAGCGGCTGGGTGTGGCCCGATACTTGACTACCCTTAACATGACGAAAGGGTATTGGCAAATTCCTTTAACGGCATCCGCGAAAGAGAAAATGGCCTTTAGCACCCCTAGTGGACATTGGCAATATAAAGTCCTCCCATTTGGGCTGCACAGGGCCCCAGCGACCTTTCAACGTCTGGTGGATAGAGTGCTGAAGCCCCACTAGTCCTATAGTGCCGCCTACCTGGATGACGTCGTCATCTATTCCAGCACCTGGGAGGAACATTTATTGCAGGTCTCGGCTGTCCTCGCGACACTGGCTAAGGCCGGCGTCCGTATTAACCCCCGTAAGTGTTTCTTTGGCTTAAAGGAGGCCAAGTATTTAGGCTACCTTGTGGGACAAGGACAGGTGAAACCCCAATGTTCCAAAGCCAAAGACATTTTGGAATGCCCCGTCCGAGTACCAAGAGACAGGTGCAGGCTTTCTTGGGGCTGGCCGGGTACTACCGCCGGTTCGTACCCCATTTCTCCGAGAGGGCAGCTCCCTTGACTGACTTAACAAAGAAAGGCGCTCCCCTTCATGTGGTATGGAACGACAAGGCGGAACACGCATTCAATGACTTAAAAAAGGCCCTAACGTCGGCACCTGTACTAAGGATCCCTGATTTTGGGTTACCATTTATCCTCCAGACCGATGCTTCGGACACAGGCCTGGGCGCCGTGTTGAGCCAAAGCATCGATGGTGTCGAACACCCCGTGATGTACCTGAGCCGGAAACTGCTGGACCGGGAGACCCGGTACGCGGCAGTGGAGAAGGAAGCCCTGGCCATTAAGTGGGCCGTGACTTATCTCCGGTACTACCTGTTGGGTCGTGAATTCACTCTAGTGACTGATCACGCTGCGCTGCAGTGGATGTCCCTTCATAAAGAGTCGAACCCGTGGGTCACCAGGTGGTTTCTGGATTTACAGCCCTGTAAGTTCACGGTCACTTATCGCCGTGGCGGCCTTCAGGCCAACACCGATGCCCTCTCTCGTATTCACGACCTCTCGGTTCGGTCCGCCCGTCCTGACGGTCTTGGGCTAAGGGGGGGGGGGTCGTGTCACGCATGCACGAGTAGGAAGCCGCGGATGGACCTTAAACCACATCGAAAGACGTTCGCCGCCAGGGAGTGGCGGGGTACTAACCTTTCTTCTTTGTTTTCCAGAACTAAAGACGCTCCGCCGTAAGGAACTTTCCCGCAGTACGTCCACTTCCACCCTTCCTCCGCCATCTTCCCTGACGTCAGCAGTCCCGTCATCCCTCACGCCTCCTTCCCAGCATTCTTCCACTTCTGGCTCCTCCTTTATAAAATGGCCGCCGACGCCTAGTATGGCGTCGTGCAGATGAATGTGTTTTGTTTCTCTGTTGACTTGAGTATTTTTTTGAAAATTGTGGATTGTCGACAATATAAGGGGCCGGAAAACCCCAAACCTTTTTGCTGCCTCATTTTGAGTCTTTTACAATATATATATATATATATATATATACTAGCAAAATACCCGCGCTTCGCAGCGGAGAATTAGTGTG
>JANRMT010062852.1:9235384-9289116 GCA_026402145.1 Polypterus bichir lapradei
GTGTAAACCAATAAACCAATCAGAATAAATGTCAAGATGGGGTGTAAGCACTGTTACGTATATTCAGTTGTCCAGAGTCTCTGCCCTTACTCAATCACCATTCCATTGACACCTCTGCTCAGGGTACTGTCCCTTTGTAGACTACTGTCACAGGGCGCGCCCTTTTCATGAAAAGAAATTAAAGAGGCATGAACAAGCTTCCTCCTGTCTGGTTTCTGACTCAAAGAGGTCCTAGTGGAAGACAAAATTTCTTTCTTTAATGTATTTCCAATTTATTTCTTCCACAATAGTAACTTTGTCATAAATGTAAAGATACGTTAATTACTTTATTTCAATCAGTAACACTACTGAAAGTCTCCATTGGAATGAGAATCCTTGAAGGACGGCACCACACAAAGTGAAGGCTTAGAAGCACTGTTGCCGTTACTTTATGAAGAAACCTCGGGAAAGGCAATTCAAAGAGAGACCCCTTTCCAGGTAGTTTGGGTGTGCAGTGCGTGTGATAAAAAGTGGGTCAATACGATACAATACAATACACAGAACAGAACCATGACAGAAGTCATCCTCAATATAATACAATAGTGCAATAGAAATATGACAAGTACAGCGCAGAATTCAACAGTAGATGATGTCACATAATAGGATTTCATTTTGAATGAATGTACAACACAATTAAAAGTGTGCAGCAAGTGAAGGGGCCTGAAGACTCTTTGAATCCCACTGTATGTATTGTCTAGAAAACAAGCCACTCTGGCCCACTAGCAAATGTCTGGGCTAAGAATGGATTCTGGGCAGAGATGGACTGCAGGTATTCAGATCCTGTAAAGCCCAATTAGCAAGCAAACTCTTTAACTGTTAGAAATGCATAGTGGATCGAAGTTTTGTGCAGAAAGTGAAGGGGTCTGAAGACTTTTTGAGCCCACTGTACATTCTGTCGATGCCAAGTAAATATATTTGACACTGTATTGAAATGAGTAGCTTCGAGAAGGAATGAATCAATGACTTTTGTGTAGAAAGGGCTTTGCACGTTGTGGCGTCTCCTGTCCTGTACACTGCTGCGTGGCGGTGCTTGATTTTGCCTTTTTTTGTTTCTTTTGTTTTACAATGCCTCCTTTGTTTGGCGGTCTCCAGAGTGCCATCCCGAGTGCATCACATTAGCCGGCCGTGTTTCTCACCTAATTAGCCTTATTTGTACAGCTTAATTAAGGTTTATATGTCACATAGTTTTGTCTCAGCTAGCGCAGCCTTTTTGTGGAAACCCAAGGAACATCCAAGGCATCGCTGCAGTTCACATCTACTGAATACTCGCTAATTTGATTACATTTCAAATTACACAGCGTCGTGCTCTTCAAGGGAAACACAGCACCCACATAGGCCATGTTTTGTTTCCGATGTAATCCGAATGTGTTTACTTGTTGCTTTGATTCATTAAGGAATTTGCCAAATATATTTAGAAGTCCTGAAAACAAAACACAAGTGTGTCATTTTTTTTTTTTTTTTTCCTTTTCTTTTTCTTTCCAGGAGAGAACAGAAAACTCCGTCCGATTAGAGCTGAACATCTGATCTGATTTAGACGCCACCTTGTTTGGCATATTTTAAAAATAACTGTGCATATCTGAGTAAGCCTTTTTAAAATTACGAGCCTTTAATGATATGTCCAGTCCACTTTGATTTAGTCTCCCAGAATAAAGCTGACAGGGAATGAGTGCGAGGCAATCATTTTAATTACATTTGCAAGCCTGGGAATATGAAAAATGGCCACGTAGCCGGCTGGAGGTGGAGATGGAGGAAAAGAAATGGGAAAGCTCAGGTATGGCGTGATAACCCAGGAGAAAGCGATGTACAGGAGAAGAAAGAAAGAAAGAAAGAAAGAAAGAAAGAGACTGTCAACTGCATTACTCATTTACAATCATCAACTACAACTCATCAGTTTCTGTTTTGCTTTTCTTGATGTTATTTTTGAATTATTATTTTTCATATTTTTGTTTTATTTCTTTTAGATTTGTTTATTACTTGTTGCAGTGGATTCAGAAACCCATTCACTTTCCTGCACACTTTATTGTGGTTTAGATTTAATCAGTTGAATTACATTTGCTATTTTGGTATTATATTTGCTGGCTAGTAATGGCGCATTGCACAAATACACTTGACCTGAGCATTCCTAGTTTTCCTCCTCTTTCTCTGTACGTTTATCATTCGTTTGCTCAGAGGTTGATGTGCTTGCTGCCTCCTGAGCAGCTCTTCTTTTCTCCACCCTAGCGGCCTGCTTCTTCTCTTCCTTCATCGGCATCTTTTCACGTTAAAACTGATTAAGTCAGTGTTTGCGTTGCAATTACTTAGTACGTTTTTCTTAATTTTTCACTTAAGCTGTCACTTATGTCTTCAATCTGCCTCAAGAGTGATTTAAGATATGAAGAGTTTGGGGAAGGGACGGCAAAGGTGGTAGGGATGAGAATGGCGCTCGTACACATGGGCCACATGGCCGCCATGCTGCTGAGATTGATTCTACAATAAAATAAAAATAAAGAGTAATAAAAATCATCAGAAAGCGGATAGCAGACGTCACGTAGTACATGTGTACCAAATTTCAGGTCAGTACTTCAAACTGTTTCCGAAGTGCAGGTGATTTAAAATCCTGGGCAGACATGGACAGCCATGGTAGCGTATTATAGAAGAAGACCAGTAATGGCGCACTGCATGTTGTACACTTGACTTGAGCATTCCGAGTCTTCATCCTCTTTCTCTGTGCGTTTATCATTCGTTTGCTCAGATGTTGATGCGCTTGCCGCTTCGTAAGCAGCTCTTCTTTTCTCCACACTAGCAGCCCGCTGTTGACATCTTTTCACGTCAAAACTGATTAAGTCAGGGTTTGTGTTGCAATTACTTAGTATATTTTCTTTAATTTTTCACTTAAGCTGGCACTTACTGTATATACTCACGTATATAAGTTGTGGTCTATGGCCGGCTTGTCATCCCGGCCAATACCCACAGGCCGCCAGAGGGAGCCCCGAATTCCAGCAGGGCATCATGGGCAATGGAGTTTTAATACACAGCCCTGCTGGATAACGTCGGGGATGCTGCAGGGAAACACATAGACGTTTATTTTTCATACAGCCCGGAAGTACTTACAGCTCACGTGGACAGAAGAAATAAAGTGCTTCCAGGCTGACGAAGAAAAGAAGAGTTTTCATTTTGACCCGGAAGTGCTAGGAAGTCACATGGACTGCGGGTTCAGAAGCACTTCCAAGTCAAGGACTATAAAAGAGACTTTGGAAATCCCAGAGCGTGGAGCTGAGCTGGGTGGAAGAGTGGCAACGCGTCTGGGAGTGTGGAGGATTGATTATTGTATTTATGTGAATTTATGAGTATTGTGGAGAGGAGGGTGCTTTGTGCACTGTTGATTAATAAAAAGTCAACTATTATGGACTTTTACCCGGTGTCTGACGTATTGTCCGAGGGTTCAAGAGGATGATAGTGCCCTCTATCTGTCACAAAGTGAAAAATCGATCATAAAATCAGACCCGGAATTATACACCTGTTCAAAAATGCGACACTTCATTTTTTTTTACATCATCTTGCCTCCTCCAATCTCGCACTAGTTTCTCAGACACATTGAATTTTGTTTCAGCAGCACAGTTACCAATTTGTTGCACTGCTTCAATGATGTTTAATTCAAACGCTCCGTCGTAGCTAACTGCTCCGTGGTTACTCTCTCAGGTGGGCGTTAGCATATCATAATCTCTTGGACCAATAGTGTGACTTTTCCGCATTTGACTTATACAACTGACATAAAATACCAGAAATTATACGATAAAATCAAGTCCCGACTTATCCATGGGTATCTACAGTAAGTCTTCAATCTGCCTCAAGACTGATTTAAGATATGAAGAGGTAGGGGAAGTGACGGTGAAGGTGGTAGGGAATGAGAATGGTGCCCATACTCATGCGCCACGTGGCCGCCCTACTGCCCGCTGCCGAGAGTTGATTCTACAATTAAATAAAATTAAAATAGGAATAACCTTGGAAGTCAATCATCATCCCGAAAGTGGACAGTAGAGGTCACGTGGCTACAGGTGACTTAAAATCCTGGACAGACAAATGGACAGCCACTGTAGCGTATTATATAGAAAGATTTTTGCTATTTTAAACTTGGTGTGTGGATTAATCCTCACTGAAATTTATATTTTAGTTATCAGTGTGAAACTCTAGCAGTAAAAATACTGTATGTGGTCTTCTTCAATAACTTTAGGTCTTATCATTTCAGTGGAGGAGATCACAATGGGCTTTGCAACTGGCGATGGGACCCCTGTGTTAAACGTTACAGTAAGAACTGCAAGTGGAAATCAGGAAGCCTACTGTGCGCTTTGTTTAGATTTTCTCCAAATTTTTTTTACATTTTATAGACATGTACAGTATGGCTAAATGTTTATGAAATTTAATTACCATATGATGTACAGTAAACCATTTACTATACACTCTGTCTATCTACACTATGGTTATGTATATTATATTTATACTTTCCAATACACAGCATGGATATTTGAGGATATTAACTAAATGATATCATTTAAAGGATTTTTGTTAAGTAACTAAATCGTACTTGTACTTGAGGAATTGTTTCTGATCCTACTATTTTACCTTTATCTGAGTAGTTTCCATAGCAACTAATTCATTTAACAAGCTAATTAAATCAGCTGTGAGATGTACTCTGGACCCCCTGGAGGTCATAGTGAAGGAGAGAATGAAACAAACCTGAGTGTCGTTATGAACAACACTGCACATCCTCTCTGTGACACACCGACACGGAGGACTTTCAGCCAATGAATTATTCAGCAGAAGTGTGTCAAGAAACACTATGGGGGCTCCATTATACAAAGCGTCCCTCACTGGGACTGGGAATGTCAAGTCAGAAATGTCCTGTCTTTTTAATTTTTTTGCTTTATAGTCATTCTGATGTGAGTTCGGGGCAAAGTGTGTGTGTTTTTTTTATTTAATTATTAATTTAGTTATTTACTTACTCTGTCTATCTAAAATGTAGTGAAATATAGTGCCTTTGCTGTGTCTATCTATTATATAATGCCTTTCATATCTATCTATCTATCTATTGTCACACACGTGCGAGTAGGAGGCAGCTAAAGGGTCTGAGTAAGTGTAATAAAACATCCGACCAGGGGGCGCCGGAGTGCGCTGACTGTCTTTCTCAGTTCCCTACAGACCTTTCCCAGGAAATGCTGCAAGGTTTCGGCGCCTCAGAAGACATCACTTCCGGAGCTGACCCCTTTGCTGACATCATTCCTGAAGCCGGTCCCTTTGCTGATGTCACTTCTGGTTCTGGCCCTTTTGATGACATCAGTTCCCCTACGGGCCTTTAAAGCCTCCATCTTGGGCTACTATAGTCAGTTCTGTTGTGGACTCTGTTCTATGAACATCGTGCTTCAAGAACTTAAAACTTTTGCAGTCAGGAAACACAATATACGGGTGGCTGCCCCAAATCTTGATGATGTCTTTTGTGTATTATTATCACACTATCTATCTATCTATCTATGAAACCCTTTAAAACTTCCAAAATCTGTTTAGAGTGAATTTTGTGTTTCACAATTGCAAAATTACAAACCACCGAGGGAGGTGGGGGACATTGAATCCGAATGGGCCATGTTCCGTGCCTCTATTGTTGAGGCGGCTGACCGGAGCTGTGGTCGCAAGGTGGTCGGTGCCTGTCGTGGCGGCAATCCCCGAACCCGTTGGTAGACACCGGTGGTGAGGGATGCCGTCAAGCTGAAGAAGGAGTCCTATAGGACCTTTTTGTCCTGTGGGTCTCTAGAGGCAGCTGATAGATACCGGCAGGCCAAGCGGAATGCGGCTTCGGTTGTTGCTGAGGCAAAAACTCGGGCATGGGAGGAGTTTGGAGAGGCCATGGAGAACGACTTTCGGACGGCTTCGAGGAGATTCTGGTCCACCGTCGGCGTCTCAGGAGGGGGAAGCAGTGCAGTGTCAACACCGTATATGGTGGGGATGGTGCGCTGCTGACCTCGACTCGGGACATTGTGGCTCGGTGGGGGGAGTACTTCAAAGACCTCCTCAATCCCACTAACATGCCTTCCAATGAGGAAGCAGAGCCTGGGGACTCTGAGGTGGGCTCTCCCATCTCTGGGACTGAAGTCACCGAGGTGGTCAAAAAACTCCTTGGTGGCAGGGCCCCGGGAGTGGATGAGATACGCCCGGAGTTCCTTAAGGCTCTGGATGTTGTAGGACTGTCTTGGTTGACACGTCTCTGCAACATCACATGGACATCGGGGACAGTGCCACTGAATGCAGACCGGGGTGGTGGTCCCCCTCTTTAAAAAGGAGGACTGGAGGGTGTGTTCCAACTACAGAGGGATCACACTCCTCAGCCTCCCTGGAAAAGTCTATTCGGGGGTTTTGGAGAGGAGGGTCCACCGGATAGAAAACAGTGTGGTTTTCGTCCTGGTCGCGGAACAGTGGACCAGCTCTACACCCTTAGCAGAGTCCTGGAGGGTGCATGGGAGTTTGCCCAACCAGTCACATGTGTTTTGTGGACTTGGAAAAGGCGTTTGACCGTGTCCCTCGGGGAATCCTGTGGGGGTGCTCCGGGAGTATGGGGTACCGGACCCCTTGATAAGAGCTGTTCGTCAAGTGGCTGAAATGAGTTTTGCAATTGTGAAACACAAAATTCACTCTAAACAGATTTTGGAAGTCCTTGTACAACCGGTGTCATAGCTTGGGCCGCATTGCTGGTAGTAAGTCGAGCCCGTTTCCAGTGAGAGCTGGACTCCGTCAGGGCTGCCCTTTGTCACCGATTCTGTTCATAACTTTTATGGACAGAATTTCTAGGCGCAGCCAGGGTGTTGAAGGGGTCCGGTTTGGTGGACTCAGGATTGGGTCACTGCTTTTTGCAGATGATGTTGTCCTGTTTGCTTCATCAGGCCGTGATCTTCAGCTCTCTCTGGATCGGTTCGCAGCTGAGTGTGAAGCAGCTGGGATGAGAATCAGCACCTCCAAATCCGAGACCATGGTCCTCAGCCGGAAAAGGGTGGAGTGCCCTCTCAGGGTTGGGGGAGAGATCCTGCCCCAAGTGGAGGAGTTTAAGTATCTCGGGGTCTTGTTCAAGAGTGAGGGAAGAATGGAGCGTGAGATCGACAGGCGGATCGGTGCGGCATCCGCAGTGATGCGGGCTCTGCATCGGTCTGTCGTGGTGAAAAAAGAGCTGAGCCGAAAGGCAAAGCTCTCAATTTACCAGTCGATCTACGTTCCTACCCTCACCTATGGTCATGAGCTATGGGTAGTGACCGAAAGAACGAGATCGCGAATACAAGCGGCTGAAATGAGTTTCCTCCGCAGGGTGTCTGGGCTTTCCCTTAAAGATAGGTCAGTCATCCGGGAGGGGCTCAGAGTAGAGCCGCTGCTCCTCCGCATCGAGAGGAGTCAGATGAGGTGGCTCGGGCATCTGATCAGGATGCCTCCTGGACGCCTCCCTGGTGAGGTGTTCCGGGCATGTCCAACCGGGAGGAGGCCCCAGGGAAGACCCAGGACACGCTGGAGGGACTATGTCTCCTGGCTGGCCTGGGAACGCCTTGGGATTCTCCCGGAAGAGCTGGAAGAAGTGGCCGGGGAGAGGGAAGTCTGGGCCTCTCTGCTTAAGCTGCTGCCCCCGCGACCCGACCTCGGATAAGCGGAAGAGGATGGATGGATGGACAATTGCAAAATTGCATGCTAAACAAATGTTAGTGTCTGTTTTGTGAGTGTTTGTGAATCTAAACTTACCTGTTTCACTCATCACTACTCATAACTGATACAAGAACATTAAGAAATCCCCACAGTATATTGCTCATAAATGACAATACAAGCACCAGGCCCTGATTGGTAGAATACCCTGCTGAATTAAAAAAAAAATCAATTAAGTTAGCTTCCCTTTTATTAGCAACTTTCACAGAAGCTAGAGACAATAAACTTTTACCTCATACATTTTCCAAAGCATTAATTATCGTTTTTCCTAAGAAAAATAAGGACTTATTACAAAAGTACATATACATATAGACCAATCTCACTTTTGAATAATGATGTTAAGATACTCTCCAAAGTCCTACACAGAAAGATTGAGAAAGTTCTTCCTTCAGTAATATCACAAGACCAAACTTGATTCATTAAAGGCAGACACTTAGCTTCCAACCTTAAACACCTATTTAATGTAATATATTCACCCATAAAATCTAACACTCCGGAGATCTTATTATCTTTGGATGCAGAAAAATCATTTGATATGGTTGGTTGGGATTACCTATTCATTACATTGCATAAGTTTGGGCTTGGCCAGAACATCTGTGCGTGGATCAAACTACTGTATACCAGTCCAGAAGATTGTTACCAGTTTGAATTAACATTATTTCAGACCACTTCAAACTAGAATGTGGTACTAGACAACGATGCCCTCTGTCGCCATTGCTATTTGCAATCACCATTGAGCCACTTCCAGTTCACTTTCGAAATGCATTAAAGAAAAGGGCGATTTTCAGAGGAGGACTTGAACAGAAAATATCACTATATGCAGATGATATGGTACTGTATATATCAGAGCCACA
This sequence comes from Polypterus bichir lapradei, assembly GCA_026402145.1. Classification (NCBI taxonomy): domain Eukaryota; kingdom Metazoa; phylum Chordata; class Cladistia; order Polypteriformes; family Polypteridae; genus Polypterus; species Polypterus bichir. Next base: position 9,243,982 of record JANRMT010062852.1, read on the forward strand.
AAATACTGTGCCTGCAGTCCTAACAGCAATAACAGAATTTCAAAAGATATCTGGACTCTGAATTAATTTGAATAAAAATGTGCTCTTTTCAGTGAACACACAATATTAGATTGGACACCTTCCCTTTTATCATCGCTGATCATTTTAAATACCTCGGGCAGACATCACAAGTAAACATAAAGCGCTTTATCAACAAAATTTTGCTGTCTGCATTGAAATACTTAAACAAGACTTGCATAGATGGTATACACTCCATCTTACTGTAGCAGAGGGAATTAACAATGTCAAGATGAATATCCTCCCTAAGCTTCTGTTTCCCCATATACATTAACAAATTATTTTTTAAGAAATTAGATTCCACCATAAATTCATTTATTTGGAATTCAAAATAACCACGCATCCAAAGGGTGACCCTACACCCTCTACCTAAAGCAGAAGGCGGCATGGCTCCGCATAATTTTCAATGTTATTACTGGGCAGCAAATACACAAGCTATAAAAGCCTGGACATGGACACAAATAGATGAACATACACAGACTTGGTCCACAAAAGAAATAAAATCCTGCAGTACTTCTTTATATTATTTGCTTTGTACAACCAGTAAATATAAGTTATCATCAAAATACTAACAACCCAATTGTGCTTCATTCATTCAGAATATGGAATCAATGTAGGAAGCATTTTAAGATAGAGAAGCTGTGGCACCATTACATGATAACAACCTTTTTCCACCCTCTCAAACGCACATAGTTTTTAATGTTTGGAAAAAGTATGGAATTAAATAATTTAGAGATTTGTATATAAATAACATCTTTGCATCGTACGAACAATTAGCTTCCCGTCAACACAATTTTCTACTATCTTCAAATTAGAAACTTTGCTAAACAAAATCTGCCCAATTTTCCACACCTTCCACCCATTTCTATTCCGGAAGAAATATTGATCAGTCTCGAAGACTCAGACAGCATTTCTGTAATATATAAAAACATTTTAAAGTCCCTTCCCTTTAAAGATTCAAGAGGACAGTGGGAAAAGGATTTCTTACTCAACATCTCAGAAAAGGAGTGGAAGGCATCTATGCACAGAATTCACTCAAACTCCATATGTGCAACGCATTCAATTATTCAACCTAAAATCTTTTATCGAGCACATGTCTCTTGTCTCTTGTCTAAAATGTTTCCAGGACGAGATCCAATCTGCGAACGTTGCAATCGAGCTCCAGCCTCATGTGTTCTGGGTGAACACCAAATTAACATCATTCTGGACCAAAATCTTTAAATGCCTATCAAGACAGCCTTGGTGTCACAATCCTTCCTAATCCACTAACAGCTGTGTTTGGTGGGCTCACAGAGGGGCTTAAAGTGGAAAAGGACAAACAAACTGTAATTGCCTTTACTTCACTATTGGCACATAGACTTGCTCAACTGGAAGAATCCTAACCCACCTCTGTTAAGTCAGTGGGTAACTAATGTTATATACAATGTCAGGGACAGACAAATAACAGAGCCAAAAAAGGTTTGGGGCAGCCACCCAAATAATGTTCTTGGTTGCATAAGGATAAATTGGTTGTACAGATGTGTACACATTTGAGTCCAACACAGAACTGATTTGCTTGTGAAAAAAATGGCAGCTTTAAAGGAGAGCAGAGGAAGTGATGTCATCAGTAGGGCCAGAACCAGAAGTAGTGTCCTTGGGGCCAGGGCCGGATGTGATGTCATCACTAGGACCGGAAATAGAAGTGATTTCATCGGGGCCAGGGGGAATTTCCCATAACTGGTCTGCAGAGCTGTGAGGGAAAGATTTAGTGCCCTCGGTCACCCCCTTGGTCTGGCATGGAATTGCTCTCATTCAGGCCCCTTAGCTGCCTCCCATGCGCACATGTGTGACAAAAATTTGAAAATGGAAAAAAATCTAATTCTCACTTTAAAGGTCTGTTCAGAACTTTTTTTAAAACCTGGCAGAATCTAATCAATAACATTTTAGAATAAGCTTCTATATTGGGGAAAAGGACGTACTCTGGCTGTTGGCCTTCCTCTCTTTCTTATGAGTAGGGGTTCAAGTGAATTTGATTTTGTTACGTTTGACTTGATTGTATGGAATGTTACATGGCTTTAATAAATTCAATAAAAGATTAAAAAAATGACAATACAAAGCAGAGTCGGCACTAACTGGGTGGATCAGCGCTTACAAGCAAATCTAAAGTGACCTCTTTCACTCCTCACTACTCACATCAGTGAGAAATTTCCAGAATAAGTTGCTCTGACGTTACTAAAGCTGCTGATTTTATTCTGTCTTGTAGCATTACAACACCGAACAGAGTCAGCGTGAACGGGGTGGATGAGCATTCACACTGTGCTGACACGTCGTCTGTAATGAGAATTAGCAGGCAGTGGAGTTACCTGACTGCTGACAAACTTCAACTACTTTTTTAGGGTGTAAGTGGGTGAAAGTGTTCAAAGCCTCTCATAGATAGATAGATAGATAGATGTGAAAGGCACTATATGATAGATAGATAGATGTGAAAGGCACTATATAATAGATAGATAGATAGATGTGAAAGGCACTATATGATAGATAGATAGATAGACAGATAGATAGACAGATAGATAGATACATAGATAGATAGATAGATAGATAGATAGATAGATAGATAGATAGATAGATAGATAGATAGATAGATGTGAAAGACACTATATAATAGATAGATAGATATGTGAAAGGCACTATATGATAGATAGATAGATAGATAGATAGATAGATAGATAGATAGATAGATAGATAGATAGATAGATGTGAAAGGCACTATAAAATAGATAGATAGATAGATAGATAGATAGATAGATAGATAGATAGATAGATAGATAGATAGATATGTGAAAGGCACTATATGATAGATAGATAGATAGATAGATAGATAGATAGATAGATAGATAGATAGATATGTGAAAGGCACTATATGATAGATAGATGTGAAACGCACTATATGATAGATAGATAGATAGATTGATAGATGTGAAAGGCACTATACAATAGATAGATAGATATGTGAAAGGCACTATATGATAGATAGATAGATGTGAAAGACACTATATAATAGATAGATAGATGTGAAAGGCACTATATGATAGATAGATAGATGTGAAAGGCACTATATGATAGATAGATAGATAGATAGATAGATAGATAGATAGATAGATAGATGTGAAAGACACTATACAATAGATAGATAGATATGTGAAAGGCACTATATGATAGATAGATAGATAGATACTTTATTAATCCCAAGGGGAAATTCACATACTCCAGCAGCAGCATACTGATAAAGAACAATATTAAATTAAAGAGTGATAACAATGAAAGTATAACAGACAGACAATAATTTTGTATAATATTAACGTTTACAGTGTGAAGGAGAATTTAGGAAGCAGTAAGCCTTGTTTACCCCTCAAAACTCTTTAAAACCCCCCAAAAAAAATCTTTACTAGGTTTCATGTTTCACAATTGCAAAATCGCATGCTATACAAATTGTAATGTCTGTTTTGTAAAAACGTGTGTGAATCCAAACTGACCTGCTTCACTCATCGCTACTCATAACTGATACAAGAACATTGAGAAATTACTGCAGAAAATTACTCAACAATGAGGAAAGCAAAGGGTCAGTGCAAAACGTGTCGGTGCTTTTATTAAAATGAATTCAGAACAAAGCAAAAATAGTGCAGTGATTCAAACTAATAAATAAATAGTCCATAAAACACGTGCTGCAGTGGAGGTGACAAAGTCCAATAAGCAAGCCATAAATATTCCATAAAATTGAGGTTAAAATCACAGGCAGGTGGTTGTTCTTTAAAGCACATAAACTCCAATGCTTTGTTCTAAAAAACGACATCTCCTCTGCAGACAGGGGATCACATGGGGTCCTGTAGCTGTGGTGGGAGGGAGACCCTAAATACCAGTCTTGGCTCCCCATTGCCAGGCCTTCGGCATCCATGGGCTGCCACACCGAGCCACACAACACGTCTCGTAGCCCCAGTGCTTTGACAAGACAGGCAGTGTGGTGCAGTGGTTAAGGCTGAGGTTGTGAGTTCAGATCCCACCACTGACACCATTATGTGACCATAAGCAAGTCACTTGGCCTGTCTGTGCTCCAATCAGAACACCATAATAAATGTAACCAATTGTATCATAAATATTGTAAGTTACCTTGGGTAAAGGTGTCAAATAAATAAATAAATGTAATACACAATGGGCCACTTCTACTCTCCGGTATCGCTCAATAGGAGCACCCCTGCTTCAGCCTGAGGCTCACTCCTGCCTCCATTCCTCCCTATCCTGCCTCTATTCACTTCAACCTCAGTTCCTTCCTTTTTGTTCTGTTCTTTTTCTCTTTCTTCCAATATTCCATTCTTTTTCTCTCTGCCATGCAGGCTCCTTTTTACAGTCTGCACCCGTTCTGCTCTCCTGACTGATGCGCTCACATTTGCACCTGAATGCGCGATCTGCCAAGCACCACAATCAACCCCAGAGTGGCACACCTGTTCTGCTCTCCCGATTCTGCCTCTTGCTCGCCCTCTGGTTCTTTCACTTTCACCTCCATTCTTTCCCTTTCTGTCTTTCTGTTCCTTTCTTGTTCTCCTCCCTCTCTGCCGTGCAAGCTCCCTAATCAGGGGCTGATGTAACCCTCGTTTTTTTTCTGTAATTTGCTTGAATATTTCTGGGTGATTTTGCGACTTCTCTCATCGTTATAAGAAACATAGTTCTCTTGCTTAGTCACGCTAATCCAAGACAGAGGCTTTGGGCCGAGGGGCGGGGAAAGCATGACGTCAGGAGTGAGGGGCCAGGCAGGACCCTCCTCACTCACGCGCCAGCCTCCGTTCAATTTTTAAACTTTGTCCTGTTTCACTAATGCATGGGCAGAGCCCCGGGGAACAGCAAATCTATACTAATAAAAGGCAAAGCCCTGACTGACTGACTCAGTGACTCACTGACTGACTGACTGACTGACTGACTCATCACTAATTCTCCAACTTCCCGTGTAGATAGAAGGCTGAAATTTGGCAGGCTTATTCCTTACAGCTTACTTACAAAAGTTAAGCAGGTTTCATTTCGAAATTCTACACGTAACGGTCGATAACGTCCTCCATGTTGAACTTTCTTATTTATGGCCCCATCTTCACGAAATTTGGTAGGCAGCTTCCCTGCGCTAACCAAAACTGATGTACGTACTTATTTCGATGGTATGACGCCACTGTCGGCCGCCATATTGAACTTTCCAACATCACTAATTCTCCAACTTCCCGTGCAGGTGGAAGGCTGACCCCATCTTCACGAAATGTGGTAGGCGGCTTCCCTGCGCTAATGGAAACCGATGTACGTACTTATTTCGTTGGTATGACGCCACTGTCGGCCGCCATATTGAACTTTCCAACGTCACTAATTCTCCAACTTCCCATGTAGGTAGAAGGCTGAAATTTGGCAGGCTCATTTCTTACAGCTTACTTACAAAAGTTAAGCAGGTTTCATTTCGAAATTCTATGCGTAACGGTCATAACGGTCAACAACGTCCGTCATGTTGAACTTTCTTATTTATGGCCCCATCTTCACGAAATTTGGTAGGCGGCTTCCCTGAGCTAACCAAAACCAATGTACGTACTTATTTCGGTGGTATGATGCCACTGTCGGCCGCCATATTGAACATTTCAACAGTCTTTGCTACTTATGGGCCCATCTTCAAGAAATTTGGTACACGGGTTCCCAACGCTAACTGAATCCTACTTACGTACATATATACGTCCATAGCCTGCAGCTCGGTCACCGTGTGAGGCAGCGTTGGGTCCCCCATCCCCACGCCTCCCACGTTGTTGGCTGCCTGCCTTTATAAGGCCGTCCGTCGCTCCGGTCTCTACATTCCCTTCCTTGCTTCGCCACGGGATTCGCGTCTCCCTGCTGATAACTACAGCCTTTTTATTTAATCCACGGCTTCTCCTCTGTTTTATTGTTCGTTTATTACGATTATAGTTATTGTGTAGGTATTTTAGACTTACTTTACATTGTTCAGGTACCCATTTCCTTTATTATTCTAACCGTACCCCCATTACCATGTCTATTGAGGTGATCACCATCGATCAAAGAACTGTCACTTACTGAGTGGTTTCCATGCCCGGAGATGGCGCCTGCCTTTTCCATTCTCTGTGTTACATATTGCACGGCCATATCAGGCTCACTCTTGATATCCGGAGGAACATTGTGTCTTATGTATTGAATGACTGGGACAGGTTCAAGATGTGGACTGATGACGGTGCAGGAGATAATTATACTACACAGGAGCACTAGAAGAGTGAAATGCTTAAGCCCTTCACCTATGGTACAGCATGTGAGTTGATGGCTGCCGCTGAATTGTTCGGTTGTCGCTTTCAAGTGTACCGAAATGGCCAAATATTTTACACCTTTGGACAACCGCCAATGCCTCTTAAACATCTTAGATTCACAGGTGACGATTTGAGTAGTGGACACTTTGATGTTTATGAATGTTTAAACTCTCAAAAGCTGGATGTGAAGTTATCAATGAAACCGGTTGTATGCTTACAACGCTTGACAGATGCCGAATGTCACTTCAACACAAGTCGTAATTGAAACAAACCATGAAACTCAAACCGATTACGACAGCAGCAATCCAAGCTGTGAGATTTGAAACAAGATTACTGTTCACATGGCCAACTGTACGTTGCATGCTCAAGAGTAAGCTCAGCGCACAGCTTGGTCATGTTACAACCGGAGGGCCGAACTCACAATGTGGTATACAAAGAGATCCTTAACAAATAATTATTGACATATTTTCCCTCAGTTTAAAAAGGTTTAATTTTCTTCTTAATAAAAATTTTAATGCAGTACTTCGCTGCTACGAAGCGCGGGTATTTTGCTAGTATATGTATAAAACCCAATGTCTGTCTGTGTGTCTGCTTTCCACAAAAGAACTACTTAATGGATTTAGATTGTGTTTTCTTCTGTAATTTTCTTGAACATTCTGGTTGATTTTTCAACTTCTCATTGTGCTAAGTATCATAGTTCGCTTGTGGTTCCAATTTATTTGCTTAAATCTGAGAGAGAGGCTACGGGCCAAGGGGAGCGGGAAGTGTGATGTCAGAAGTGGGGAGTCAATCTACCTCTGCGTTTTGGAGCGTACCTTGCCTCCACTTAGCTAGCAATACCTGTTTGTTTATTGATTTTTAAAGTTTGTCCTGTTTCACTACTACGTGGGTGGAGCTGCGGAGGACAGCTAGTATATATATATATAATATCCAACATCTGTCTATCTGTCTGTCTGCTTTTCACGAGAGAACTACTTAACGAATTTAGATCGGGTTTTTTCTATAATTTGCTTGCACATTTCGGTTGATTTTGTGACTCTCTCATCCTGCTAAGTATCATAGTTCGCTTGCAAGAGCAATTTATTTGTGCTAATCCGAGAGAGATGCAGTGGGCCGAGGGGAGGAGGAGGAGGCATGACATCAAGGCATCAGGCAGGGCCCTCCTCACTCACACGCCAGCCTCCGTTCAAGTTGCTCTACCTCTCGTCACGTTTTCTAGCATACCTTGCCTCCACTTAGCTAGAAATAATTATTTATTTATTAATTTTTAAAGTTTGTCCTGTTTCACTACTACGTGAGTGGAGCCGCGGGGGACAGCTAGTATATATTTAAAATCCAACATTTGTCTATCTGTCGGTCTGCTTTTCACGAGAGAACTACTTAATGAATTTAGGTCTGGTTTTTTCTATAATTTGCTTGAACATTCCGGTTGATTTTGTGACTTCTGTCATCATGCTAAGTATCATAGTTCACTTGCAGTACCGATGTATTTGCGCAAATCTGAATGAGACGCTGTGGGCCAAGGGCAGGGAGGCAGGTCCCTCCTCACTCACACGCCAGCCTCAGTTCGAGTCGCTCTGCCTCTCGTTACGTGTTGGAGCTGTCCTTGCCTCCACTTAGCTAGCGATACCTGTTGGTTTATTGATTTTTAAAATTTGTCCTGTTTCACTACTATTCGGGTAGAGTGGAGAACAGCTAGTATCCTTCTATATAAAAGCGGTCGGGATTGTCCTTCCGTCCCGTGAGTGCTACGCAGGCGCGGAGTTTCACACACGCCCCGTCCATTTTGCAATGCACGATGGGATTTGTAGTTTCGTTTTTCCAGGTAAAAGATGATTTTCTACTCCAGACTCTGCGATATCTTCTTTTTCTTTCTTACTATATAAAAGCGGTCGGGATTGTCCTTCCGTCCCGTGAGTGGAAAGCGTAGCGGTATTCCGCTTATCACAGACTTACTACTTGCGGTACGAAGCGACATGATGTGAGCAGAGTTCTGTTGCTTTTGTGCGCAATTCGCTGGAAAAATAGACAAAATTATGTCTCTGGAAATAATTCATGTTGATGGAGTACAAATGCCTCACTGCGTAGTAAATATCGGGGGGTTCAAAAGGGCGACCTCAATATAGAAAAAAAGTTTAAATTTCATCACAAAAATAATAGAAACTACAAGTATTAAAGTAATACCGCTCAAATGCAATATAACCAAATTAATGATAATTGATCTATATATTGAATTGCCTTAAGAAGTGGTCAACTTAAAAGTCGGTCGCCTTAAAAGGCGGGTCAGCCTAGTATATAAAACCCAACGTCTGTCTGTTTGCTCGCTTTCCATGAGAGAACTACATAATGGATTTAGATCGGGGTTTTTTCTATAATTTGCTTGAACGTTATTGTTGATTTTACGACTACTCTCATCGTTTTAAGTATCATAGTTCGCTTGCAGTACCGATGTATTTCAGCAAATCTGAGAGAGAGGCTGCGGGCCGAAGGGAGTTGGAAGCGTGATGTCAGGAGTGGGGATTCGGTCTGCCTCTGTGTTTTGGAGTGTACCTTTCCTGTGATTAGCTAGCAATACCTCTTTGTTTATTGATTTTTAAATTTGTCCTGTTTCACTACTATGTGGGCGGAGCCACGGGGGACAGCTAGTATACAGTATATATGAAATCCAATGTCCGTCTGTCTGCTTTTAACTACTTCACGGATTTAGATCTTTTTTTTCGATAATTTGCTTGAACATCCTGGTTGATTTTGTGATTCTGTCATATTCTGCTAAGTATCATAGTTCACTTGCAAGAGCGATTTATTTGTGCTAATCCGAGAGAGAAACGCAGCGAGCTGAGGGGAGGAGGAGGCATGACGTCAGGAGTGGGGAGCCAGGCAGGTCCCTCCTCACTCACACGCCAGCCTCCGTTCAAGTCGCTTTACCTCTCGTAGTCACGTTTTGGAGTGTACCTTGCCTCCTTAGCTTAGCTAGCAATACCTGTTTATTGATTTTTAAAGTTTGTACTCTTTCACTACTACACGGGGGGACAGCTAGCAAATTATATAAAAATATTGTAGCTATCTGAACACTGACACAGTACAAGCATCAGTTAAGTGGGGAATTATGTTCACAACTCATTCCATCAAAAAACTGAGGGAACAGGATGGTTCATTAGAACAATCGATGTCCCCCTCCACCCCAGAAACTAATCCAACATACACATCTTTGAGGAGTAAGGGGAAAATCCAGAAAGATGAATGGGCAGATTTGAACCCAGGACTGAAGAAATGGGGAGCCACTGTGCCATCAGGCTCTCCCCCACAGAGTGTATGTACAGTAAAGGCAAAACCAATGGCGGTGCAAAGCAACTTTACTCTGCATATCAGGTGTGAAATATCATTTTGAGGTTTTCTCTGAAGGCAGCCAGATGATATAGAAATGGTAGATGACATTGCAGAGCTAGCAATTCCCCTGCCGCTTAGTTACCTAGCGTTGGTGGTTAAAAATATGAATTCGTTTTACAGTTTACAATGGCCTTTTTTTCCTTTATCAGTTCCACTTGGAAAGGTTTGATTGAACCTCATTGCTCTCTGGGCCACATATTCTGTCTGACTCTTTCTCTGCATGCCAGCTCTGGCCTCACTAGGCCAATGGTTGGGATCTCATTAAACGATATCCCATGCTGATTCCCTGTTGATTGTCCTTCAGTGCCTCCCTCCAGACTTCACTGAAGTGCTTCTATCCCGCTCAGAGAAAGTGAACATCCTCTGTCGGCTCGCCTTCTGACCTGATGCTCCTGATGTTCATTTCTATTTATGAAGAAAGAATGGTGATAGTCTGTGTGTGTGTGTGTGTGTCTGTCTGTGTCTGAGCTCACATCTCAAAGGTTAAAACTGGTGGCCCCCGTTAAAGTGGAAGTTAGAAGAACTAAAGACTGATTTTCTACAGCTAATCCAATTCTTGTAATTTAGGCATTCAGGCTGCCATATTGTAATATTATACGTATGTACAGTCATATGAAAAAGTTTGGGAACCCCTCTCAGCCTGAATAATAATTGACTCTACTTTCAACATAAAAGATAACAGTGGTATGTCTTTCATTCCATAGGAAAACCTGAGTACTGGAGTGTTTTCTGAACAAAGATTTTTAGTGAAGAAGTATTTAGTTGTATGAAATTAAATCAAATGTGAAAAACTGGCAGTGCAAAAATGTGGGTCCCCTTGTCATTGTGCTGATTTGAATGCCTGTCACTGCTCAATGCTGATTATTGGTTGGTTGGATGAGCTCGTTAAGCCTTGAACTTCATAGACAGGTGTCTCCAGCCATGAGTGGTAAAAGGTATTTAAGGTGGTCAATTGCAAGTTGTGCTTCCTTCCCTTTGACTCTCCTCTGAAGAGTGACAGACAGCATGGGATCCTCAAAGCAACTCTCAAAAGATCTGAAAACAAAGATTGTTGAGTCTCATGGTTTAGGGGAAGGCTACAAAAAAACATATCAGAGGTTTAAACTGTCAGTTTCAACTGTAAGGAATGGAATCATGAAATGGAAGGCCACAGGCACAGTTGCTGTAAAACCCAGCAGGTCTGGCAGGCCAAGATAAATACAGGAGCGTCTTATGCGCAGGATTGTGAGAATGGTTACAGACAACCCACAGATCACCTCCAAAGACCCGCAAGAACATCTCACTGCAGATGGTGTATCTGTACATCGTTCTACAATTCAGCGCAATTTGCACAAAGAACATCTGTATGGCAGGGTGATGAGAAAGAAGCCCTTTCTGCACTCACGCCACAAACAGAGTTGCTTGTTGTATGCAAATGCTCATTTAGACAAGCCAGATTCATTTTGAAACAAAGTGCTTTGGACTGATGAAACAAAAATTGAGTTATTTGGTCATAACAAAAAGCGCTTTGCATGGTGGAAGCAGAACACCGAATTCCAAGAAAAACACCCGCTACCTTCTGTCAAATTTGGTGGAGGTTCCATCATGCTGTGGGGCTGTGTGGCTAGTTCAGGGACTGAGGCCCTTGTTAAAGTCGAGAGTCAGATGAACGCTACCCAATATCAACAAAATCTTCAGGATAATGTTCAAGCATCAGTCACAAAGTTGAAGTTATGTAGGGGTTGGATATTCCAACAAGACAATGACTCAAAACACAGTTCGAAATCTACAAAGGCGTTCATGCCGAGGGAGAAGTACAATGTTCTGGAATGGCCGTCACAGTCCCCGACTTGAATATCATCAAAAATTTATGAGATGATTTGAAGCCGACTGTCAATGCTCGGCAGCCATCAAATTGAACTGAACTGGAGAGATTTTGTATGAAGAATGGTCAACAATACCTCCGTCCAGAATCCAGACACTCATCAAAGGCTATAGGAGGTGTCTAGAGGCAAAAGGAGGCTCAATTTAGTATTGATGTCATATCTCTGTTGGGTGCCCAAATTTATGCACCTGTCTAATTTTGTTATGATGCATATTGCATATTTTCTGTTAATCCAATAAACTTAATGTCACTGCTCAAATACTACTGTTTCCATAAGAAATGTCTTATATTAAAAGGAAGTTGCTACTTAGAAAGCTCAGCCAATGATAAGCAAAAATCCAAAGAATTAAGAGGGGTTCCCAAACTTTTTCATATGATTGTATGTTGGGAGGGATGGCCAGTGTGGACCCCCTACTCCCTTACCTGGCCAGGATGCCTTGATAATAGAAGGTCAGGGAAGGAATGATAATATCTCCTATCCGTGCCAGGACCTCAATGTGGAAGGTCGTTAAAGCAGCTATAGCGGAGCTGGCATCCTGGCAACCTGGGATGGACAGCACAGTGGGTGCCTGCCTGCTATGGGCAAAGCGTCCTCCTGTACACTGGGTGGCAGCAGCCCGCCTGGCAAGCCCCATTATGGACACCTGCAGGGCAGCATGGGGGTTGTGGTTCCAATGGGTCTGCCCTGTCAGGTTGTGTGGGGGCAACCGGGGGGTTGGGTTATCAAATAGTAATGATACAAAGACCACTGTAGTCCTGTCTGACCCCAAAGTGCTTCCCGGAGAGGTTATCGGTTGAGCACCAGAAGTATTCCTTCATCCGGAGTTAAAAGAGAACCCGCCACTTGGCTCAGGGAGTCAGAGTTGAGACAGGAGCAGGACAACAAGGGGGAGAAATGGAGGAAAACAGAAGAAGCAAAGAGAGTAACTGCTGTTATTATCAGGTTGTAGTATGCAGTGTGATGGCTACAACGACACTGAAGGAAGAAAGCTGGTAAAAGATACACGTTATTGTAAATAAAATCACTGGATTTGAACTCGGGACATTGCTGTGTGTTACTGTACCTGGGGTTTGGGGATCTGGAATGCCCCCTAGTGGCCAGAATGTATCAGGTCAGGTTGGGGAGCAAGCACTGGTACACACCTACTACACGACAAAACAACTCAAGATCCTTGTTGGCAACCCCCCAGGCAGACATGCAGTCCAGTCCCACCCTCTGGAAATGACCCTCTATCTGCCGCAGCCAGGTGTTACGTGCACGTCCCCTTGGCCTGGTCCAGCTTCTGGGGTTCTCAACAATGTGGATCCTGCAAACTGGATCACAATCTTGCTATATGGATGCGAGATGTGGACGCTATCCAGTGAACTGAGATGACGACTGGACTCCTTTGGTACTGCGTCTCTTCAGAGAATCCTTGGGTATCACTGGTTTGACTTTGTGTTGCTCATGGAGTCCTGAATGATGCACATTACCTGAAGAAGTGTCAATTACGGCACTATGGCCATGTGATGTGATTCCCCGAGGGTGATCCACCTCTCCAGATCATCAGGACACGAGTGGCTGGACCAGGCCAAGTGGACGCCAACGTAACACCTGGCTGCAGCAGCTAGATGGTAATTTTCAGAGAGTGGGACAGGACCACGTGTCTGCCTGAGGGGTTGCCAACTAGTAGCCTGTGCTGTTTCATCATGTAGTGGGTGTGCCAGTGCACGCTCCCCAACCCAACCTGACCTGATATAACCTATAAAGGTTTCTTTGGACTTCTTGGCTTGGTGGTTTTCCTGACATGCAGTATGAATTATGTGACCATTATGTTCTTGGTCACCTCCCTGACCGAGACCCCTTTCGCCTGGTTACTCAGTTGGACTGGATGGCGTCCTGGTGGTTCCGAATTTCTTCCATTTCACTGTTATTGAGGCCACTGTGATCTTGGAAACACTCAAAGCTTTAGAAATGGCTTTAACCCATTGTGCCTGATCGCAGAGTTAATTGGAGCATGGCGTGCAGCGTGGATTGTGGGACCTTCAATACACAATGTCACACACTTGCTGATGGGAGACAGTTAAAGGGCCTGAATGAGGGTAATTCCATGCCAGGCCAGGGGGTGGCAGAGTGTACTGACCCTTTCTCTCTTTCCACTGCAGACTGATTATGGGAAATTCTGCCTGGTTCAGAAGACGCCACTTCCATTTCCGACCCTGATGATGTCACTTCCAGTTATGGCCCTGATGATACCACTTCAATTTCTGGCCCTGATTATGTCACTTCCAGTTCCGGCCCGGTTGACGTCACTTCTGGTTCCGACTCGGTTAATGTCACTTCCAGTTCCGGCCCTAATGACATCACTTCCTGTCCTCCCCTTTAAAACCGTCATCTTTGCCTCATCAAGACAGTTCTGTTCTGGACTCAAATCTGTACTCAATGGTACACAAAACTTAACTTTTTTGCAGCCAGGAAACAATATACGGGTGGCTGCCCCAACTCTTTTTGTGGCTCACTTGTCTCTTCTTTGACGACAGGTACAGGTGATGTGCAGTCAATTCAGTCTACCACAGGTGGACTCCAGTCAAGTTCTAGAAACCTCTCAAGGGGAATTAAAGCAAACGGGATGGACATGAGCACAATTTGGAGCTCCGCAGCAAAAGGTATGAATAATTTTATAAATCAGAGTTGTCCATTTTTCATTTTTAATACATTTACAGACGATTCTGAAAACATGTTTTCCCTTGTCGTTATGGGTTATTGAGTGTACACTGACAGGTCATTTTCCATTTCAAATGAAATCCACCACACAATAAAGTGTGCAGAAATGGAAGGGGTCAGAATGTTTTCCGAATCCACTGTAAGTTCATATTATTTTCAAACTTGCATAATCCACCCGAGGATCACGCGGAGCGGGAGTGAGCCGAAGTCAACAAGGTGAGAACCAAGCCTGGGCAGGGTGCCAGTCAGACTCACACCGAGTCGCATTACAGGCATTCATTGATGTAACCTTTCCATCTTTAAGGACGTGGGAGCAAACTCATTTAAAGATGTGGATAACACGTGAACTCTACACCCACAATATCCTAACACAGGACACCAAACACCAAAGTCCAGCCCTTAAATGAAGTGAAATATTTCAGCTTAAATCGGCCTTAAAGGATAAGAGACAACAGAGAAAAGAACTAAATTTGATCTTAAAGCAAAAGTCAAAAAGTAGAAAGAAGACTGCAGGCCAAAACATTTCTTCAAGCCATATAGACATTCACACACACACATATATATATATATACAGTGGTGTGAAAAACTATTTGCCCCCTTCCTGATTTCTTATTCTTTTGCATGTTTGTCACACAAAATGTTTCTGATCATCAAACACATTTAACCATTAGTCAAATATAACACAAGTAAACACAAAATGCAGTTTTTAAATGATGGTTTTTATTATTTAGGGAGAAAAAAAAATCCAAACCTACATGGCCCTGTGTGAAAAAGTAATTGCCCCCTGAACCTAATAACTGGTTGGGCCACCCTTAGCAGCAATAACTGCAATCAAGCGTTTGCGATAACTTGCAATGAGTCTTTTACAGCGCTCTGGAGGAATTTTGGCCCACTCATCTTTGCAGAATTGTTGTAATTCAGCTTTATTTGAGGGTTTTCTAGCATGAACCGCCTTTTTAAGGTCATGCCATAGCATCTCAATTGGATTCAGGTCAGGACTTTGACTAGGCCACTCCAAAGTCTTCATTTTGTTTTTCTTCAGCCATTCAGAGGTGGATTTGCTGGTGTGTTTTGGGTCATTGTCCTGTTGCAGCACCCAAGATCGCTTCAGCTTGAGTTGACGAACAGATGGCCGGACATTCTCCTTCAGGATTTTTTGGTAGACAGTAGAATTCATGGTTCCATCTATCACAGCAAGCCTTCCAGGTCCTGAAGCAGCAAAACAACCCCAGACCATCACACTACCACCACCATATTTTACTGTTGGTATGATGTTCTTTTTCTGAAATGCTGTGTTCCTTTTACGCCAGATGTAACGGGAGATTTGCCTTCCAAAAAGTTCAACTTTTGTCTCATCAGTCCACAAGGTATTTTCCCAAAAAGTCTTGGCAATCATTGAGATGTTTCTTAGCAAAATTGAGACGAGCCCTAATGTTCTTTTTGCTTAACAGTGGTTTGCGTCTTGGAAATCTGCCATGCAGGCTGTTTTTGCCCAGTCTCTTTCTTATGGTGGAGTCGTGAACACTGACCTTAATTGAGGCAAGTGAGGCCTGCAGTTCTTTAGACGTTGTCCTGGGGTCTTTTGTGACCTCTCAGATGAGTCGTCTCTGCGCTCTTGGGGTAATTTTGGTCGGCCGGCCACTCCTGGGAAGGTTCACCACTGTTCCATGTTTTTGTCATTTGTGGATAATGGCTCTCACTGTGGTTCGCTGGAGTCCCAAAGCTTTAGAAATGGCTTTATAACCTTTACCAGACTGATAGATCTCAATTACTTCTGTTCTCATTTGTTCCTGAATTTCTTTGGATCTTGGCATGATGTCTAGCTTTTGAGGTGCTTTTGGTCTACTTCTCTGTGTCAGGCAGCTCCTATTTAAGTGATTTCTTGATTGAAACAGGTGTGGCAGTAATCAGGCCTGGGGGTGGCTACGGAAATTGAACTCAGGTGTGATACACCACAGTTAGGTTATTTTTTTAACAAGGGGGCAATTACTTTTTCACACAGGGCCATGTAGGTTTGGATTTTTTTTCTCCCTAAATAATTAAAAACATCATTTAAAAACTGCATTTTGTGTTTACTTGTGTTATATTTGACTAATGGTTACATGTGTTTGATGATCAGAAACATTTTGTGTGACAAACATGCAAAAGAATAAGAAATCAGGAAGGGGGCAAATAGTTTTTCACACCACTGTATATTGTAGTAATAATCAAGCCTTGACATGTAAAAGGGTTTTGGGATGGCCTCCCATATAACTGGAAAGTGGCTGAAAATTTGAAGATTTGTTGAGAAAAGGTCTTTAGAGACAAAGAGTCCAAAACAGAACTGAGGTTACGGTACAGACAAGGTGGTTTGAAAATCGGAAGGGGGGAAATGATGTCACCTGGGGTGGGACCAGAGGTGACATTGTCTGAGTTGGAACTGAAAGTGACGTCATCTGTGGTGGAACCAGGCCCCATATGGAATTTCCCACATTTGGTCTTTGGGGAAGAAAGAGAAAGGATCAGTGCACTCCGCCACCTCCTGGTCCGACCAGGAATTACCTTTTTTTGAGCCCTTTTGTTGCCTCCCATGCGCATGTGTGTGACAATATATATAACAGTAACGGCGCACTCCACCATAACGTGCAGTGAATACACTTCATGCGACCAGAGTCTCTTTGTCGTCGGCCGAATGGCGTTTTGTTCGGTCTCATTTGCAATTCTGGCACGTCTGACCACTGATTGCTGATGTCGATTAGCCTCTTCCTCAGTCTCATTTGCTCTTGCGATTCTCTTTCGCTCAGTGTCGGCCTGTCTTCGCTGTATGGTCTGCTCTTTTCTCTCAGTTGCTCGAGCAATTCTCTTTCGCTCTGTGTCAGCCTATCGTAAATGCTGAGTGTGCTCTTCATAGTTTTCCTCCTCTTCCTCTGTACGTTTATCATGCGTTTGCTCAGAGTTTGATACGCTTGCTGCTTCCTGAGCGGCTCTTCTTTTCTCCACCCTAGCGGTCCGCTTCTTCTCTTCTTTCGTCTGCATCTTTTTGCATTAAAACTGATTAAGTCAGTGTTTGTGTTGCAATTACTTAGTAGGTTTTCCTTAATTTTTCACTTAAGCTGGCACTTAAGTCTTCAATCTGCCTCAAAAATTATTTAAGATATGACGAGGTAGAGGAAGTGACGGCAAAGGTGGTAGGGATGAGAACGGAGTCCGCATGCATGCACCACACAGCCACCCTGTTGCGAGCTGCCGAGAGTTGATTCTACAATAAAATAAAATAAAAATACAAAGAGGAATAACCTTGGAGGTCAATCATCACCCAGAAAACGGGTAGTAGACGTCACGTAGGATATGTGTACCAAATTTCAAGTCTATAGGTGAAACGGTTTGCGAGCTACAGGTAATTTAAAATCGTGGACAGACAAACGAACAGCCACAGTAGCGTATTATAGAAGAAGACAGTAGCATAATAGATTGATTGGCATCCCAAATTGAATGGAGGGCAACATTTCCATGAGAAATGAGACAAAGTGGACGAGCGAGCATTCCTGCAGGGTTGGTTTTTGATAACGTTTTGTAGTCAGGAGGCCATAGCAGACCGATAGAGGACACTCTGCTTCCCATGGTTATATAACTGCTCAAAGAATTAAAGGAACACTTGGAAAACACATCAGATCTCAATAGAAAAAAAAATCCTGTTGGATATCTCTACTGATATGGACTGATACGGCAATGTGTTAGGAACGAAAGGATGGCAGCCACATTGTTTGATAAAAATGAAAATTAGCAACCTATAGAGGGCTGAATTCAAAGACACCCTGAAAATCAAAGTGAAAAAATGATGTGGCAGGCAGGCAGGTGAGTCCATTTTGCTGAAATTTCATTGCAGCAACTCCAAATCGTACTCAGTAGTTTGTATGGCAACCATGTGCTTGTATGCTTGCCTGACAACGTCCTAATGAGATGACGGATGGTGTCCCGGGGGATTTCCTCCCAGATCTGGACCAGGGCATCACTGAGCTCCTGGACAGGCTGAGGTGTCGGATGGACTGAAACATAATGTCAGACCCAGAGGTGTTCTTTTGGATTGAGGTCAGGCGAGTGAGCGGGGGGCCAATCAATGGTATCGATTCCTTCATTCTCCAGGAACTGCCTGCATACTCTCGCCACATGAGGCCGGGCATTGTCATGCACCAGGAGGAACCCAGGACCCACTGCACCAGCACAGGGTCTGACAATGGATCCAAGGATTTCATCCCAATACCTAATTGCAGTCAAGGTGCAGCTCCCATTGGTACACCCACAGGGCATGCTGGGAGTTGTAGTCCAAATTGTCAGCCCTTTTGGGACAGAGTTTCGCCAAGGGGAGCTGCAAGGGAGTGGTGTCCCTACCTTGGTGGGGCTCCTGCCGATGGGCAGTATTGCAGCACAAGAAGCACTCCTGGGTTAAAACATAAAGGAAGCCACCTTGTCTTTATTAGGGAGCTGGAGGCAGGAGAGGAGAACAGAAACTCTTTTCTTTGCTGTGCTGTGAATGAAGAAACCTGTTAAAGGTCCTTTATAAAATAAAAATATGTGCTCGAACCCAGGACCGTGTCTGTGAGGTTGTGCTCGCCGGCCGTATGATGAGTGAGCTCATTTCTGATTGCGCTAATAAAGCCTCGGCCCTTCAGCATTGACATTATAAAGGAGTCACCCCAAGTTGGCCTTCATTCAGGACCCACAGCTGAGGAAGACAGAGGTCTGGCTTTCTTTTTATGACACCACACCATATTTTTATACTCACATGTGCATTTTCTTTTGTCTTTTTTACTAATCGTCCTTATTAAATGGGGTTACCTGCTGGAATTCCGTCCCTTTGTTTTCTTGATCCGTCTTACTTTCCTTCAAAATTCATATACATACATATTGTAAGCCATTAGGGGGCGTACTGCCACCCTAAACCCCCAGACACAGACAGGCAGGACACAGGTTCACTCGACACCCGTGTTTATTTACAATTTGTGCACAAATTACCAACACCGCAATACACCAATAGACAGTCCATCCGCCTCCACTCTTCCTCATGCTTTGTCCACTCCTTCCTCAATGGAGTGAGGCGACTCCTCTTATTCAGGTCCCAGGAGTGCTACAGGTGGCTCATCAGTATTACCTGGAATCACTCCCAGGTGCACTGGAGGTCCTCTATAGTTGTGTTAGTGAATTAAAGGAGTGGATGGATGAGAACTACTTGTCTTTAAACACAGATAAAAAAGTGATGTTAATTATTGTAGGGAATGACGTTGATCACAACAATATTTTTTCATCATTTAAATCAGTTAGGGTTAGGGTTAGGGTTAGGGTTAGGGAATCCCCATTAATTTTACTGAATCAGCCCGCAATCCAGGAGTTATCTTTGATTCTAGTACAGTATGTCATTTAAAGCGCACATTACAAAGTTGTCCAAATCATGTTTCTTCCATCGTAAAAATGTTTGTGAACATGAAATTAAGGCGCTTTCAAAATAAACAGGATTCTGAGAAATTAATTCATGCTTTTATTTCTAGTAGGATTGACTACTGCGGTGTTCACTGGATGTTCAAACTGTTCTTTATACAGCCTCCAGTTAATTCAGAATGTTGCTGCAAGAATTATTACAAGAACAAGAAAATAATTCCAGTTCTTAAATCCTTACACTGGCTCCTGGTTAAGTTTAGGGCAGATTTCAAAATCCTCCTTTTAAAATATAAAGCCTTAAATGGCCACGGTCTGGCTTACTTATCTGAGCTTATCATGACTTACAAACCAGAGCACACATTAAGATCTCAAGATGCCGGTCTGCTTATGATTCCAAGGATTAATAAAATAACAGTGGGAGGTCGAGCTTTTAGTTTCAGGACCCCCTAAACTGTGGAGTGGTCTGCCTGCTACTATAAGAGATGCCTCTTCAGTCTCAGCTTTCAAATCCCGGCTGAAGACTCACTACTTCAGTTTAGCACACCCTGACTAGAGCTGCTGATTAACTGTACAGACTGCATCTCTGTTGTTAGTCATTAGCACTAAAACATAAGTAACATTATAGTTACAGTTTGTTACTAACCCTCACCTATTCTGTTTCTCTTCTCGGTACTCAAATGTGGCACTTGGTGCCACTGCCCACCTGTCAAGTTGGTTTGCCTGCCTAAGGTAAAGTCATCTCTGATGGAATCATCAGATAGAGGGGTTCTTTTATCTGATTGGCTAGCTCAGAGCTGACTCAGCTGTGGAGTGGCCAATAGGGGGAGGCAGCTTGATGGCTGAGGTCTGCAGGACTCTGAACAAATCCGAATCATATTATGTGATATCATCTACTGTTAAATTCTGCTCTGTACTATTATACTGTATTGAGGATTACTTCTGTTCTGTTCTGTGTATTGTACTGTATTGTATTGACCACCCCTTCTTTTTGACACTCACTGCACTCCCAACCTACCTGGAAAGGGGTCTCTCTTTGAACTGCCTTTCCCAAGGTTTCTTCCATTTTTTTTTCCCCTATAAGGGTTTTTTTTTTTGGAGTTTTTCCTTGTCTTCTTAGAGAGTCAGGGCTGGGGGGCTGTCAAGAGACAGGGCCTGTTAAAGCCTATTGTGGCATTTGTTGTGTGATTTTGGGCTATACAAAAATAAATTTTATTGTATTGTATTGTATAGGACTCCGCTGATTCCCCTGGCGGCCCCCACATAACCCAACAGGGCTTCACCAAACTCCAGTTCCCGAAATGCCCTGTGGGAATCTGTTGTGCCAGATCCACCCCGGAAGGCTGCCCTCTAGTGCCCCAGAGGAGGTACTGCCTCATCAATACCCTCCCCCCTGGTCCTTCCACTCTGCTGCCATCCCATCACAATATATATGTATACAGTATGCAGTATCTATATCTATATATAGTACATATTATTTTAATATTCGTGACTAATTAACAATGGCCACAGTTAATCATATGCCAACAAACTGTTTCTTTCTACGAACACTCTTGACATTTAAAGAGAATGACTTTAAGAACATTGCATTTTCTTTTTCAGAGGTAAAACGTGTTCAAAAAGCACATTTGCTTTCCTCTTAACAGTTCAGCTTCAGCCAAGCTATTTGATTACTCTTCCCTCCACAAGAGACACAGCACAACTCCCAGTTTAAATGTACTTAAAGAAGAAGAGCGTTATCTGTCAGTAACACTAATCACACTTCGGCCGAAGTGCAATACGCAGAACAAAGAGAATCCCCCAAACTCTCGGAGCGAGCGCCTGATAAAGTCCCAGCGCACTTTTACGGTGGCCTCCTCGGTGCTGCAAAATGAATCCACATGTCACGTGGGATCCGTGGATTTAAAGCTCTGTACTAAAAGAACACTCATAAAAGAAAAGACTTTTCCTGTATCACTGTTTCATCTGCTGCGTTTTATTGGAGACAGATGCCGCTTGGTTAAAAGAGTAAATTACTTGAAATTTTTCATTTCATCTTTAATTCTACACCTTCATTAAAAGAGGATGTCTGAAAGCATAAAACTGAAGGATGATCTCAAGAAAAAGATCGATAATCTTTCATCTTCTTCAGTCCATGTATTCTCTTTCTAAACATTGTGACAATTCCAGAGGGCGTAGCAGGCACTCAACCCGACACAGACTGACGTTGGGGGCACACTTGTAAAAACACACAGTTTTTATTTTTCTTCTCCTCGTGGGAAACACCTTCCCCGTTTCCCACAGGCAGAACATTATCACATAATACTCTTCTTCTCTACTCTGTTTCTTTCTTTTCATCCACCTCCACCCAACTCTGGCTCACCGAGTAGAGTCTGCTGGCCCCTTTTATATTATGCCCCCCCGGAAGTGCTCCATGTGCTTGATGATGTATTTTCAACAGCCCTTCCGGGTGTGGGTTCAGCTGGGGCGCCCATGGATTACATCAGGGCTGCATCAAACTCCAACTCCCATGGAGCCCTGAGGGAGTCCTAGGCACCGCTGCAACCCACAGGGGCTGCCATCAAGCGCTCCGGGTGGAGGTAATGCTCTGGCCATGCTTGATCTCCCAGCCGTCCCAGCGCGGAGGTGTCCCGGCCGGACAAGGACCCCGACCATCCGCCACAACATACACATATACAGTGGATTGAGAAAGTATTCGGACCCCTTTATGTTTTGGACATTTGGCTATGTTGGAGCCTTGTGCTAAAATTCCGGAGCAACATTTGAAAACCCAGAACAACAAAGCAAAGACGGGATTTTAGAAAGGTTTGCCATTGAATTATTCCACCGAGACCTTTCAGGTCATATGATATGGCACTTGAAATTTGGCTCGGGTGTGTTCCATTCTATTGATCATCACTGAGATGTTTCTACACCTTGTTTGGAGCCCACCTGTGGTCAGTTCAGTTGATTGGACTGATTAGGAAAGGCACACCCCTGTCTATAGAAAGTCCCACAGTTCACAGTGTGTTTCATAACTTAATACATTGCAACATGTAACCAAAAACACGAGGCTGAGTCTCAGTACTTAAGCAAAACCAGCTTTACTCCACTTCCGCACGGTTACTTATTGTAGTAGGATCTCCCACTCTTCTATACACAGACACAGCAATCAGGCAGGGTCATGGCCAGGTAATTCTGTTCCCTGCATTTATAATGTTCCTTACGACACCCGTCAATGTCAGACACTTATTGCGCAACCGCAATCAGTTCGGAGTTGCTTCTGCGTCAAGTTGCTGCAGCGCTGTGAGCCTGCAGTTGCCCCAGTAACTGATAAGCAGTCTTCCACAGATGTGGTGATCATTTTTTTTATTGGATGCTCTTCTGCGTGTCGTCCTGTTTGGAGTCCCAAAAGAGTTTAGAAACCTCACAATATATTCACACATACAGTACATAACATATGGCCGCTGTAGGTGGAGCCTGACACAGGGACTGATCAGCTGACATCACCAGGGAAGCACATGGCTCACAGTGGTCAGAGATAGGTGCTGCGCGGCTGACGGGTGGAAGGCTCAGTTTAGTTCATGCTGCCAGAAAGCGTGGGTCCACAATTCACAAACCACCAGTTCACCACAGCACCTTGACGTACTTACATGAACACAAAAACCCTAAGTGAACAAAATAGCACTGCAAGTGAACACGGTCACTGCTGGCCACACACTGGCAGTCGGCAAGCAGTGTAGTTGGGGAAAGGGTAAGTGAGCCACACCCACAATCCCATAGTCACCTGTTCCTTGACCACTCACAGAAAATATAGTAATTATGCACTCAGCCCTATATGCATGGCAAAGCTTTTATGAATCATAAGAAAAGCAGTGCATTACAATTACAGGTTCAATTTACCTCAATAAATCAGGGTGCAAATAATCGGGTCTCTACTGAGTTATTATATAATACGTTTGAAATCAACCATCTATTGCAGTGATTCCTAACCTTTTTTGAGTCACAGATCCCTTTAAGAATCTGATGAAAGCTATGGACCCCCTTCCCCAGAAATATTCACATAAACACAACATTTCATGCAATGAATATAATGTACTTCATTTATCGAGATTTGATTGTTTCATACATATGGGAGAAGTACTTGAGAATTGAAAAGTCGCAAATGTAACAGACCAATAAGTCTTACTTCTGTGCCATACAAAATTATGGAAAGTATAATCTATAATTACACATATTGTGGCGGACGGCCGGGACACCCCTTTGACACTGGGACTGGGGGAGCAGCCATGGGATGCACACTACGTCCCCCGGAATGCGTTGTGGCAGCCCTCCTGGGTTACATCAGGGCCACAGGCATGGGACTTCAGTGTTCAGACCTGTTTGGTTCCATGGCCACCATACGGAGGAGCTGCACAGCTTAACAAACCCATGTGGGCTGGAATGGAACCACACCTGGAAGTGCAGCCTAATTAGGCCAATTACCACCTGGAGCACTTCTGGGAGGGCTAGAAAAGGAGTCTGCAGCCACTACTCAGGGCACCAGAGTCGGGATGATGATGATGACGAGGATGAGGATGAGGACAAAGCTGCCTGGGAGGAGTGGAGGAGAAAGAAGAGTGTGTTTTTGTTTTTTTTTTATTTTGGTGTTTTTGGGACTGTGTAGGGACTGTGGAACATGGGGAAGATGTGCTCCAGAGCTGAAGATAAAATAAAATCTTCGTTTATTTTTATTAGCGCCTCCTTTGTCAGTCTGAGTCGGGTCGATGCCTATATAGTGCCTTTGCCACTATTTATATATATATATATATATATATACCTGTATATATATACACAGTAAATACATGTTGTCACGCACGCGCGAGTAGGAGACCGCGGACGGACCTTAACACGCTTGGAATGACATTCGCCGGCAGGGAGTGGAGGGGTACTAACCTTTCTCCTTCTCTTTCTTACAGAAAAAAAGACGCTCCGCTGCCATAAGCCTCATTCTTCCCGCAGCACGTTACTTCCGCCCTTCGTTCTCCAGTGTTCCTGACGTCATCGATCCCATCTTTCCCCACGGTTCCTTCCCAGCATTCCTCCACTTCCGGCTCCTCCTCCATAAAATGTCCGCCGACGCCATCTTTGGTGTCGTGCATATCTGAAGTTTGAGTTTATGTATTTGACCCTGAATTTAATTTGTTATTGTGGAGAATTTTTCAGTATACAGGGCCAGAAACCCCAAACCTTTATGTTGTTTATTGCTTCATTTATTACAATATATATATACTGTATATATACGAAGGGGGACCCAAAAATAACCGGAATTTTGTTGTTGTTAGGTTGGTACTTGTAGTACGTGGTTGGGCTGCCAGGGCGATCTAGTTACACTCCTCACAAGTCAGTCTGCCAAGTGCCATCAGTCTGGAAGGTTGTGCTTGTGTTCAGTGAATTTTTTTGTAAAAGTAGTTTTGTGCAAGCGCCGTTTTTTTACGATGGCCGATTATCGTGAGCAACGTGCGGCAGTGAAATTTTGTTTTCTTCTTGAAAAAAGTGTTGCAGAAACTATTGTTATTGAAATGGTATGACAGCCCTGAACCACCCACCCTAATCACCGGATTTAGCTCTGTGTGGTTTCTTTTTGTTCCCTCGGATTAAAAAAGACTTGAAAGGAAAGCATTTTGCTGACGTCGAAGAGGTAAAACAAGAAACGAGCAGAGCATTAATGGGCATTACTTCAGACGAATTTAAAAAATGTTTCGAACAATGGAACAAACGGTTAGATAAGTGTATTTCCGCCAATGAAGAGTACTTTGAAGGAGACTAATTGTAGTTTGTACAGAAAATTAAATTAAATTCCGGTTATTTTTGGGTCCCCCCTTGTATATATATCTATCTTCTTATATAATACGCTACTGTGGCTGTTTGTTTGTCTGTCCAGGATTTTAAATCACCTGTAGCTTGTAAACCATTTCACCTATTCACTTGAAATTTGGTTAACATATACTACGTGACATCTACTATCCACGTTGATGATGATTTTTATTACTTTTTTTATTTTTATTTTATTTTATTGTAGAATCAACTCTCAGCAGCACGCTGCAGGGCGGCCATGCGGCGCATGCGTATGGGCGCCATTCTCATTCCCTACCACCTTCGCTAATCATTCTTGAGGCAGATTGAAGACTTAAGTGCCAGCTTAAGTGAAAAATTAAAGAAAACGTAGTAAGTAATTGCAACACAAAAACTAACTTAATCAGTTTTAAAGTGAAAAGATGCAGACGAAAGAAAAGAAGCACCAGGCCGCTAGGGTGGAGAAAAGAAGAGCTGCTCAGGAAACAGCAAGCACATCAACCTCTGAGCAAACGAATGATAAACAGAGACAGAGAAAGACGAGGTAAACTAGGAATGCTCAAGTGAAGTGCATTCACTGCACGTTACCGTGCAGTATTCTGTTACTGGTATATATATATATAATATCCAGCATCTGTCTGTATGTCTGTCTGCTTTTCACGAGAGAACTACTTAACGGATTTAGATTGGGTTTTCTAGTATAATTTGCTTGAACATTCCAGTTGATTTTGCAACTTCTCTCATTGCGCTTAGAATCATAATTCGGTTGTGGCACCGTTTTATTTGCGTGAATCCAAGAGACCGGCTGCGGACTGAGGGGAGGGTAAAGCAGGACCTCAGGATTGGGGAGCCAGGCGGGGCCCTCCTCACTGATGCCCCAGCCTCTGTTTAAGTCGCTCTACCTCTCACCATGTGTTGGAGCGTACCTTGACTCTGCTTGAGGTTTGTTCAACCCCCTTTTTTATGCAAAAAATAATGGCCACTCATATTTACAGTATGAAATGCAATCCTCTTGTGCAAATTAAAACAGATATCTACTAGTGCTGCATTTTCTACTACCATTACTATTACTACTACATCTACTCTAAATCAACAGTACCGAGAATATAAATATAAATTTTTATCTGACCTTCACGAACCTTCTGAAACCCCTCCATGAACCCCCTAGGGGTCCACAGACGTCAGGTTAAGAATCCCTGATCTATTGGAATGTATTTTGTAATGCATGTTGTAATAAAATGTACCGCATCTTTCACTCCAACACATGGCTCATCACAAATATTTGTAGTAATAAAATGCATTACTACAAATGTTTGTGATGTGGCATGCACCTGAATACCAAATGCAATGCTTATGTCTCTGTTATATGCCATTAGGAATGAGATTCGTAAAAGCAATGTTAATGTTTGTGATGCACCATTTGTTGGAATGATTACTACTGATTACTAGTTTACTACCAGTTGAAATGACAGAGGTATAACAACTGGATAAACCCAGTTTAGCCCCGCCCAGCTACCAATAAACCCCAGGCATCCCATCATTACTGGCCAGAGCAATCCGCAAGACAGATCTCACCTAAAAATGACAAAGCTTGTTCAACCTTTGCTTTATGGAAGGGATGTAAGCCATTGAGTGTTATTTCAGTTCTTGTTTCTTTATTTCTCTGTCTCTGGATGTGATTAAAGGGGACAACCCAGTTGATTCCCCAAAATATCTCGCCACAACCCTGAGTTGTCATTCTCGCACCCGACCACAATTCCTTTATACAATGTCACTCATCACTGAGCATCAACTGTCAGTATGCAATAACTTGCCGGGACAAGGGGGGGGGTGACAATACTGACAATACCATCTCTTTATCTTCTACATAGCAAAGCCACCCAATGAGAGCTCCTTAGCCACGCCCCCTGATTAACTAAACCACGCCTCAACATAAATTCGAGGGCTCCCCGAAGATGGCGTCTCAGTCTGAGAGACACAATCCCACATGACAGGGGTCCCTGCTCGAGAAAGCTAATGAGTTTGAGAAGCCAGGTAGATATCGGACCTGATTTCTGCTGCGTCATCACACGCTCATTTTTATTCTGTGTTTTGGATACACTGGCAGTAAATGGCATGAACCAGCTGGCACCCTCAACTTTTTTTTGGTTCTCCTCTCCCTTATTTGCACCTCACAGAGTATCTGGAACAGCTGCTTCCTTTCCTCAAAATGTACAGCGCAGGGGGGATAAATAAGAAGCCACATACATTTAAACAGCCAAGCAAGCACCTGCTGTTTCTGTAAGGATGTAACTAATTAAAGAGGCCATCCAACCACTGCAAAGTTTCATCTAAATTTATCTTAACTCAATTACTCGCTATATGCCAGAGAAAGAAAAAAAAATCTGCAGGAGAAAAATGAGTTTTAATTTCTTCAGGGCTGACTTTAGTTGGCATTGTTGTTGATGGCTCATCATAAAGGCATTAGTATACTGCAGCGCGTCAGGAAGGAACAGGTCAGAAGCATGAGATCAACAACGATAAATTAAAATTTGCTCACTGGCAGATGAATTATGTGTTATATATCCGGGAATGTAGAGCGTTTCAGGAAGAACATTTAGTCTACACACTTTGTTGCTTGGCACTTACTTGACAGCCATGATGCATCTCCAACCAGTCAACTCAGCAGGTGAGATACTGAAAAATACTCTCCATATTTTCCTTGTTTTGTTTTTTTTTTTTCTCTATTAAAAGTTCTTGTGATTTATTTCAAACACCGCACAATTTTTTAATGTATTACTTTGTTTTCTGATGTCGCATCAAATGATCTGCTGTGTTATATTAAATACGGCTTGGTGTCGCCTTGTCTTCAAAACTCTTTGAATTGTTCACAAAGCTGTTACTTTCAACACCTCAGCTATCCTATGTGGCAAAGGCGCTATATAAGCGTCGACCCGACATAGACTGACAGCAGAGGCACGTATAAAAATACACAAAAAGGTTTTATTTTGTCTTCAGCCGTGGGGCATGTCTTCCCCGTGTCCCACAGGCCCCACACAGTCCCCAAAACCACGTCAAACGAAAAACACCCAAAAACACACTCTTCTTTCTCCTCCACTCCTCCAAGGCAGCTTTGGCTTTGTCCTCCTCATCCTCCTTCTCCTTCTTCTCTTCCTCCTCATACTCCTCCTCCTCCTTCTCCTTCTTCTCTTCCTCCTCATCCTCCTCTTTCTCCTTCTCCTTCTTCTCTTCCTCCCCCTCTTTCTCCTTCTCCTCCTCCTTCTTCTCTTCCTCCTCATCCTCCTCCTCCTCTTTCTCCTTCTCTTCCTCCTCCTCTTTCTCCTTCTTCTTCTCCTCCTCCTCCTCCTCCTCCTCCTTCTCCTTCTTCTCTTCCTTCTCCTCCTCCTCCTCCTGACTCTGGTGCCCTTTTCTAGCCCTCCCAGAAGTGCTCCAGGTGGTAATTGGCCTAATTAGGCTGCACTTCCGGGTGTGACTGCATTCCAGCCCAACAGAGGCTCATTAAGCCGTGCAGCTCCACCGTGTGGTGGCCATGGAGCCCAACAGGTCTGAACCCTGAAGTCCCACGCCCCTTGGTCCGGATGTAACCCAGGAGGGCTGCCACTACGCATTCCGGGGGACGTAGTGTGTATCCCATTGCTGCTCCCCCAGTTCCAGTGTCAAAGGGGCGTCCCGGCCGTCCGCCACACCTAATTACTTAATTCATAAAAAACCTGGAGATCTGCTGTTGCTAAACTTAACAGAATTGGTGAGATGGCCTTCTGCTATTATGCACCTAAAATCTGGAATAGCCTGCCAATGGGCATTCACCAGGCTAATATGGTGGAGCACTTTAAAAAACTGCTAACAACCCATTAGTTTAACATGGCTTTCTCATAGCTTCATTTTAGTGTAACCCTGATATTCTGTATATGCATTGAATTATCATTATCATTCATGGTGGCTCCAAAATCCATGGTAGCCCATAATTTCTCTGCTGTTCTTTTTCCTGTTTTCCATGGTGTTGATCTGTACCATCACCACCTGATCAAAGCACCGTGATGTCCCCACATTGATGGATTAAAAGCCACAAGTCCACATGACTATCGTTCTTCCATGCGAAACCTGAATACCATGAGGACTGATTGAGGTCATTGATGTTAGGTAGAATGCCTAGAGGGGACTGACTGGTCTCGTGGCCTTGGAACCCCTGCAGATTTTTTATTTTTTTCTCCAGCGGTCTGGAGTTTTTTTTTTTTGTTGTTGTTTCTGTCTTCCCTGGCCATCGGTCTTTACTTTTATTCTATGTTAATTAGTGTTCCATAATTTTATTTTCTTATTTACTTTCTATTTTTTCTCTTTCTTCATCCTGTAAAGCACTTTGAGCTCCATCACTTGCATGGAAATGTGCTATAGAAATAAATGTTGTTGTTGATAACGGTGTCCTCTCATCAGCCCCGGCACACTCTTGCTGCCTGATGGGAATTGTAGTCCACCTGATGCTGGTGATTTTTGGGGTTCACCCTCTATTTAAACCCTACACCGTACAGCCTTTATTTTAAGTGGGTAAAACGGCAACACACATTTTAAAATTTTACGAAAATCAGCTCAGCCATTTTTACGTGACTGACTAACAAACAAACAAATTAACAGAGATCATGATTTCTCTAGTATAATAAAAAAAAATCTTGGGACAAGACGGGACTAATCCTGCGACGAGACGTGACTTTTTGAAGAGACTTTTTGGAAGAAAGTCCTGCGAGACGGAGATTTCTACCATGAGATTCTTTCAAGTTACGTCATACTTACAACCTTTGGAAGAAAGTCACGTCAGATGAAGACTTTTACCATGAGATTCTTTCAAGTCACAGAAGCAGAGGATGATGGTGCAAGGAACCTCATCAGAACTGGCAGATGTTAAGAGTGGTGACCAGCGGGGGTCAGTGCTGGGGCTGCTGCTATTTTTAATAGATATAAATGATTTAGATAGGAATATAAGGAACAAGCTAGTTAAGTTTGCAGATGATACCAAGATAAGTGGATTAGCAGATAATTTGGAATCCGTTATGTCTTTACAGAAGGACTTGGACAACATACATGGTTAGGCAGATTTGTGGCAGATGAAATTTAATGTCAGTAAATGTAAAGAATTACACAAAGGAAATAAAAATGTTAGGTTTGAATACACAATGGGCGGTCAAAATCGAGAGTACACCTTATGAGAAGGATTTAGGAGTCATAGTGAACTTGACACTATCAACATCCCGACAGTGTTCAGAAGCAATTAAGAAGGCTAAGAGAATGTCAGGTTATGTAGCGCCTTGATATGTGGAGTACAAGTCACAGGAGGTTCTGCTCCAGCTTTATAACACACTGGTGAGGCCTCATCTGGAGTCCTGGGTGCAGTTTTGGTCTTCAGGCTACAAAAAGGACATAGCAGCACTAGAGAAGGTCCAGAGAAGAACACCTAGGCTGATTCAGGGCTACAGGGGTTGAGTTATGAGGAAAGATTAAAAGAGCTGAGCCTTTACAGTTTAAGCTAAAAAGATTAAGAGGTGACATGACTGAAGTGTTTAAAATTATGAAGGGAATTAGTCTAGTGGATCGAGACAATGACTTCAAAATGAGTTAAACTTGCTAAGAGTACAGTAATCCCTCCTCCATCGCGGGGGTTGCGTTCCAGAACCCCCCGCGATAGATGAAAATCCGCGAAGTAAAAACCATATGTTTGTATGGTTATTTTTATATATTTTAAGCCCTTATAAACTCTCCCACACTGTTAACATTATTAGAGCCCTCTAGACATGAAATAACACCCTTTAGTCAAAAGTTTAAACTGTGCTCCATGACAAGACAGAGATGACAGTTCTTTCTCACAATTAAAAGAATGCAAATATATCTTTTCTTCAAATGAGTGTCTGCATCAGGAGCAGAGAATTTAAGAGAGAGAGCGAGCGCTCGCAAAGAAAAACAAACAATCAAAAAATCAATACGTGTGCTTTTAAGTAAAGCGGCATTTTTCAGAGGAGCGTCAGTATCTTCTAAGCAAACAGCCTCTGTTGAAACAGCCCCTCTGCTCAAATCTCCTCCGTCAGGCGCAGAGAACGTCAGAGAGAGAGCGCGAGATTAAAGCAAACAATCAAAAAATACATATGTGTGCTTCTGTGCTTTTAAATATGCCGAGCACCGCAATAAAGCGGCATTTTTTAGAGGAGCGTCAGTATCTTTTAAGCAAACAGCTTCTGTGCAAACAGCACCTCTGCTCACACCCCCTCCGTCAGGCGCAGAGAATGTCAGAGAGGGTGAGAGAGAGGCAGAGACAAGCAAACAATCAAGCACCGCGCGGGAAGCATATCTTATAGCATTGAGGAGTTTTAGTTAATATGTAATACATGCTCTGATTGGGTAGCTTCTAAGCCATCTGCCAATAGCGTCCCTTGTATGAAATCAACTGGGCAAACAAACTGAGGAAGCATGTACCATAAATTAAAAGACCCATTGTCCGCAGAAATCCGCGAACCAGCGAAAACTCCGTGATATATATTTAGATATGCTTACATTTAAAATCCGCGATAGAGTGAAGCCGCGAAAGTCGAAGCGCGATATAGCGAGGGATTACTGTAAATTTCGTACAAACATTAGGAAGTTTTTCTTTACACAAAGAATGATAGAAATATGGAATAAGTGATCAAGTAGTGTGGTAGACAGTAAGGCGTTAGGGACTTTCAAAACTCGACTTGATGTTTTTTTAGAAGAAATAAGTGAATAGAACTGGCGAGCTTTGTTGGGCTGAATGGCCTGTTCACGTCTAGAGTGTTCTAATGTTCTAATGTCCACCAGCAGACATAAAAGTTGTTAGGCAATGCGTTGTTTTTATGAAAGGAATAACGCAGAGGTCCTGGAAAAAAACCTGCACCAGAGAGCACACAACTTCAGACTAGGGTGGCAGTTCGTCTTTTAGCACAACAATGACCAGAACTGTACAGCCAAGGTAACACTGGAATGGCTCAGGAACAAAAGCCTCTGTCTGTGCTTAAGCGGCTCAGCCAAAGCCCAGACTTAAACTTCGCAGAACGTCTGTCGAGAGTCCTGAAGATGGAAGTTCACAGACGTTTCGCCTCAAATCTAATAGATACTGAGAGGATCTGCCAAGACGGATGGCATAAACTGCTCAGACCTAATCAAGCTTGAGAAGATCTGACAGGAAGAATGAGATAAACTACCCCAATAAAGGTGTGCAATGCTTGTAGAAACTGTGAAGGAATCTTGATCCTTACGTCATTTCACCACTCACATATGAAAGGGTATTTAGACTATGGGCAACAAATAAGATTAACCCTTTCGGCCCTGACATCCCATATGAGAGTTCATAAATATGCATCCGTTTTTTGTAAAGCACAGGTACGTTTGCAGCCGTTGGACCTGGGCGCGGTACTATTAGTGCAGACTGGAGAGACTGGCATACAGTCTGCGAAACACAGAAGTGAAAATGGACGCTTCCGGACTGTGCGCACCACATAGTAAGTAGCTCCACTTTCAATTTTATTTCCTCAAGAAGATTGAATTATTTGGCAGCTATTGTATAATAATAGTGATCATATTTTTGTATTTTTGATTTTAGAACTTACTAGGCACCCCAAAGTTAGAATATCGCATAAAATAATTTTTCCCATAAAAACAGAAAATTCAGGACCGAAAGAGTTAAGAAATGTATTCAACAAGCACATCTTCAGTGCACACCGTCCAAGCACTCAGAAAGAACAGTTGTGATAGCAGTCCACCTTTATAGAGTATGAATACTGTCACACAGGCAGCTAGAGGGTCTAAATAATGGTAGTACCACGCCAGAGCAGGGGGTGGCGAGCTACACTAACGTTCTCTCTCCGTCCTCTGCAGACTATCCACAGGAAATCCCACTAGGTGCCGGTGCTACTGCTCACGTCACTTCTGGTACCGGCACCATGGATGACGTCACTTCCAGTCCTGATGACACCACTTCCGGTTCCATCGTTATAGATGATGTCACTTCCTGTCTCGATGACATCACTTCCGGTCCATATGATTTCACTTCCTGTCACGGCCTTTAAAGCCACCATTTTATCAAACTAAAATCAGTTCTGGTTTGGATTTCAACCTGAACACAACTCACAAAAAAATACCCATTTGCAGCCAGGGCATATTATACGGTTGCCAAACCTTTGATGTCTCTTGGCTCTCTTTTTTACAATACACAAAAGCAGCTTTTAGCAAATAGCTGATAACATATTAATCTAATAATAATAATAATTATTATTATAATACATTTAATTTACATAGCACCTTTCCCATGCTCAAGGCGCTTATTTAAACAGTAGGGTATACGGTGGATATAGAAAAGAATCCCCCCCCCTTCGAAATATTCCCATTTTTTTGCTTTACAGCCATACATAAACATACACACAAATCAATATTTCTTCCCAGCTTTACTTACTCAATGCAATCTGTAACATCCAAGTGAAAGATATCACAGCTACAGTTCAGAAGAATTTAAAAAAATCAAAAGCAAGACCTACCGAGATTAAAAAAGGATCACCCCCCCCCATGTCAATTTTATTTTGTTGACCCCCCTTTTGCTTTAATGACAGCCTTGAGTCTGTTGGGATTCTTCTCTATCAGCTTTGCACACCTAGATTGAGTAATATTTGCCCCCCACTCTTCTTTACAGAACTGTTCAAGTTCGGTCAAATTAGATGGTGAGTGTTGTTGGTCCGCTATCTTCAAATCTTTCCACAGATTTCAATGGGATTTAGGTCTGGGATCTGACTTGGCCCCACGAGGACATTCACTTTTTTCTCCTTCAGCCACCGTGTGGTCAATTTTTCTGTGTGCTTCGGGTCGTTGTTGTGTTGAAAGGTGAACATTCTGCCCATCTTCAACTTTCTGGCTGAGGGTAGCAGGATTTCCTCAAGAATTTGACGGCATTTTGCCCCATCCATTTTTCCTTCTACCCTGACGAGAGCCCCAGGCCCCCCAAAACAGGATGTTGCCACCTCCACGCTTTACTATCGGTATGGTGTGTTGTGGATGGCGACCTGCATTGGTGCACCGTTTGGTATTGAGGCCAAATAGTTTGATTTTGTTCTCATCAGACCATAAGACCTTTTTTCACTTGGCATCAGAATCTTCAAGGTTCAGTCTGGGAAAGCTCAAACAAGCCTTAGTGTGGCCTTTCTTGAGAAGTGCGACCCTCCTGAACAAGCCACAATTGTGGTGCACTTGTGAAATTGTTGTCACACGCACACAATGACCACTCTTTGCAATAAAATTCTGTAACTCCTTCAAAGTGGCCATTGGCCTCTCGGTAGCCTCTCTTACCAGTTTCCTCCTTGCTCTTCCAACCAGTTTGGAGGGACGGCCGGATCCAGGGAGGATCCTAGTAGTACCAAACCCTTGCCACTTCTTTATGATGGACTTTACTGAGCTCCTTGGGATTGATAAAGCCTTTGAGATGTTTTGTCTCCACCTCCTGCTTTATGTCCATCCACAACTCTGTCCCTGAGATCTTTTGAAAGTGGTTTGCCACCCATAGTCAGTTGTTTGCTGTCAGTTGCACTGCCAAGCAAGGGAAATAATGCTCCAGGAACAGCTTCACTGATCACACTCATTACAACTGGTCACAGGTGGAAGGAAGCCAGTAACCGCAATGGAAATGGTCGGCACTGACACCTGATTGAGTTTAGGAGGGGGTGATCCTTTATTAATCTCAGGATTTCTTGTTTTTTATTTTTTAAAATTCTTCTGAACTGTAGCTGTGATATCTTTCACTTGGATGTTAGAGATGGCATTGAGTAAGTAAAGCTGGAAAAAATATTGGTTTGTGTGTTTTCATTTAAGGCTGTAAAGCAAAAAAAATGGGATTATTTCGAAGGGGGGATTCTTTTCTATACCTACTGTATGTAACATTGGATACAAATATATTCTGCTTGGGACGCTAAACAGATAAATATAGGATATACAGAGCATTAAACAGAATAAAAGAAAACAAAGTTAAATAAGCCCATATACAGGACATTAGGACAGAGGGGACTGGGCAGTCTAATGGTCTGGAATCCCTGCAGATTTTATTTTTTTCTCCAGCCGTCTGGAGTTTTTTTTTTGTTTTTTCTGTCCACCCTGGCCATTGGACCTTACTCTGATTCTATGTTAATTAATGTTGACTTATTTTATTTTCTTACTGTGTCTTTTATTTTCCTATTCTTTATTATGTAAAGCACTTTGAGATACTGTTTGTATGAAAATGTGCTACACAAATAAATGTTGCTGTTGTTGTATTAGATCATCCAGTCTTAGGTTACATACACAGACCGATGATTCTTTAGTCCAAAGTCGGTGGCCACCTTGGGGTCTGCATAGTTAGGAAGATCTCAGTTAGACAAAAGGCAACGCAACTGAAAAGCTTAACAGGAGTTAAGAAAAAAGTTTTCTGCTATAAGATTCGCCCATGAAGACTCGAAGTGGGTATTGGTGCCAAAGGGGGGTTCTATAAAGCACTGAATTAAGGGTCTCAACACATACATGCACGAAAGATTTCAGGTTTTGATTGTTAATTTGCCAAACTTTTCTGAAAATGTGTTTTCTTCATTTTGTCATGATTACGGTTGCCAGAGGGTGGCGCAGCGGTAGTGCTGCTGCTTTTCAATAAGGAGATCCGGGTTCGCTTCCCAGGTCCTCCCTGCATGGAGTCTGCATGTTCTCCCCGTGTCTGCGTGAGTTTCCTCCAACAGTCCAAAGACATGCAGGTTAGGTGCATTGGTGATTCTACATTGTGCTTGGTGTATGAGTGTGTGCCCTGTGGTGGGCTGGCAGCCTGCCTTGTGCCCTGTGTTGGCTGGGATTGGGTCCATTGGATGCCCGTGACCCTGTGGTTAGGATATAGCGGGTTGGATAATGGAAAGGGTTGCCAGACATCCCTTATATACGGGGCATGTCCTATATTGGATCATTTCGTCCCCTGTCCCGTACTGACCTTTCAGGGACAGCCAAATGTCCCGTATTTAGTTAATTTTCAAATTTTGTGATAAAAATATATTTTTACTACCTTCTTACAGTAGTTGTAACTGTAGAAGTAATTATACTTTCTTTTCTCAGATTCTCTTGATGAAAATAACCCAAATGAAACGAGGAAACGAGTGTTTGCTGCCTGTTTGTAACTTGTTCAGTTGGCCGAGGACAGCGACGCTCTTACTGTTTTGCTCTCCATTGGCACTGATGTGCAGTTCTGGATAAGCATTGCAACATACAGGGGCAACAAAGTCGGTTGTTACTACTTGCCATGGTCCACTTTTTATCTAACTGCCTGTATTAAATAATAATAATAATAATAATAATAATAATAATAATATTTCTCTGTTTTTTATATTAAATAAATATTTTTAAATGATTTCACTTTTACAGAATTTTTTTTAGCTTGAATTAAATTATCTTCAAATGATTTTACTTTTGTTTTCCTCATAACCCATTAAAATCCTTGCTCTATGTTTTAACTTATGTCTCTACTTTTATATAGTATATTGGTCTGGGTGTGTAGGGGGTATGTATAAATTTATATATATAGTAATACAGTGTTTCTCAACCTTTAAGTATTTGCGACCCGAGTTTTCATAACAGCTTTAATCGTGCCCCCCCTAATGTTTTTTTGAGACGTAGATGCATATTTTACCTACTTAACTTTTATCGACATTTATCTAACTCTATATTTATTGTAGTATCTAGTATCAGAATGTAGTTTAAGTTAATTTGTTTTGGTTTCAACAGATGTTTTTTTCATATTTTCGATTCTTGTTTTCTTTTTTTCACATATTCGCGCCCCCCCTTTTTATTACTTTGCGCCCCCCTAGGGGGGCCCGCCTCACAGGTTGAGAACCACTGTAGTAATATAAAGGGAGATTTTAAGAGTGTCTCTGTAATAAAAGGCGCTATATAGGCACCTGACCCGACACAGATGGACACGGAGGCACATATAAAACAAAAAGACTTTGATTTTTCATTAGCTGGAGGGCACGTCTTCATATATCCCCCAGCCACAACACAGTCCCAAAACACCAACACACCACACACTTTCTTCTCCTGCACCACCACTCCTCCAAGGCAACCTCGCCCTCCTCCACCCGACTCTGGCCGCTGAGTGGTGGTTGCTGGCCCCTTTTATTGGGCACCCAGAAGTGCTCAGGGTGCTTGATTGCCAAAACCTGGCCGCACTTCCGGGTGTGGCAAAACTAGTGCCCAGAAGGGTCCAGCGGCACCTGCAGAACCCAACAGGGCTGCACAAAACTCCAACCTCCATGAAGCCCTGGGGGAGTCCGAGGCACCGCTGCAACCCAGGGACGCTGCCGTCTAGCGTCCATATGTTTCCCATGCTTGCTCCTCTGGTACATATGCTGCAGG
Organism: Polypterus bichir lapradei; assembly: GCA_026402145.1. NCBI lineage: Eukaryota > Metazoa > Chordata > Cladistia > Polypteriformes > Polypteridae > Polypterus > Polypterus bichir. Next base: position 9,281,924 of record JANRMT010062852.1, read on the forward strand.
GGCGTCCTGGCCGGGTCATATTTCTAATCTGGCAAACCTAGTCATGATGGGTTATCGAGTGTAGATTGATGGGATAGAAATGGCATGTTTATCCATTTGAAAATGAAATCTGCAACACAATAAAATGTGCAGAAAGCGAAGGGTTCCTGGCTCCACTGTATATAGTGCCTTTTTAGACTTAGCATCCCCCCATATCACGTGTACCAAAACAGAACAATCATTTTATCAGATTCCTAATCTCTTTTAATGAGTCCACCATCTTGGCCCGGTTGCCAGAAGATCTTGTGATTGATTGGTTGCCACAGCAGCCAATGAAGCACTTAATTCAATTAAAATGTTTGTAAACAGTTGGCTGAATGAAAGAACAACTTCAGATCCTTTCTTGGCATTTGTCTGTTTAACAATCGATGCCTGAAATTAAACTTGCAGTTGCTTGTTTCGATGGCATTTACGTTTCTTATCCTCGGGCCTCTTTCCTCACTGGCTGCATTTCAATGCCTTCTTCATAACTCCAATGCGGGTCAAAAGCTGATGAGATGTTTTGTTCAGAAGTGCTGTCCATCTGAGTGTTCTCAAAACCTCTTCCCCTTGTGGGCGGCCTTCTGCGGGAACTGTCACCCTATTGTGTAACACGCTTCATTGTAATAAAGTGAAACAGAGATATCTGTGGGAAGATCCTTTAGGCCTACAGTTTGAAAGTTTGCTCTGGAGGTCTGGCATCATTCTTGCTTTTTTTGTTTTCAAGTTGTGGTCTAAACTTCACTTTCAACACTAAATTTGAAAAAAAAACTAGTTGAGCCAGGGTGGCATGGTGGTGCAGTGGGTCGCACTGCTGCCTCGCAGTTTGCTTCCCGGGTCTTCCCTGCGTGGAGTTTGCATGTTCTCCCCATGTCTGCGTGGGTTTCCTCCTACAGTCCAAAGACATGCAGGTTAGGTGCATTGGCGATCCTAAATTTTCCCTAGTGGGTGTTCAGTGTGTGTGCGCCCTGAGGTGGGTTGGCGCCCTGCCCAGGGTTTGTTTCCTGCCTTGCGCCCTGTGTTGGCTGGGACTGGCTCCAGCAGACCCCCCCCGTGACCCTGTAGTTAGGATATAGCAGGATGGATGGATTGATAGTTGAGCCAACAATTTAAATAACCCTACAGGACCAATGAATCCATGGTTTTAGACAACAGAATGTCTGTCTTATCATGAGGGGACTTCTAAAACTGTGTTTCTCAACCTTTCTGGTGTAAAGCCGACTTTTTCCCATGTAAGGGTCTTTGAGCCCCATCAATGTACTGTTACTGTCTCCTATGCGTTTAACATAAGTGTTGTTGTTCTTTATCACTCTCCAGGTTTGATGAAGTAACTTCCTCAACAAGATGGACATGCCGCTCTCCTAAATCTCAGATGTCAGCATCCCACTACTACTTTTCATGAACCCAAACATCTACATGGACATTCCTCCTGCTACTGAGCTACAGATTTCCCTTCACTTTGTTCTTCTTTCAACATGACACATCTCTACACCCCATCAACTCACTAAACCTGATAATCTTCTAGATCTTATTTTAACATGGAACTGCACCCTCACATACGCAACTGTCACTCCATTGCACAGCTCTGACCACTTTTCAGTTGTCTCTCTTTCTTTACTTTCGTTCCTCCCATGTCCTGCTGCCATCACCTGCACTCCTTATCTCCCACCCATTTCTCTTCCATAGTCTCCTATGCTCTCCCACCATCTGCTCTCTTTCCTCTTATGATACAAATGCTGCTGCTAACACCCTGTGCTGAACTCTGTCCTCATACCTTAACGCTGTCTGTGCCCTCTCCTGTAGGCCTGCTATGTAAAAGACTGTCATGCCCATGGTGCCTATGGACCAAGCCTAAGGGCAACTAAAAACGAAAATGGATGAAGTCAGTGATCCAGGATGAACTGGGTAAGCACTGAAGTATTGGGATGCCTGACCTTTACACCAACAGGACTTGAATGACATTGCTTTCAAATACATAAGACTTTAATATGGAGTTGGTCCCCCCTTTGCAGCTATAACCCCTACCACTCTTCTTGGAAGAATTTCCAAACGATTTTGGGGGGTTTCTGTGGGAATTTGTGCCCATTCATTCTCATTTATGAGGTCAGACCCTGATGTTGGATGAGAAGGCCCAGCTCGCAATCTCCATTCCAGTTCTTTTGTTTCCGGTTCCGGATGAGAGTGCGCTGTGCGCAGTCTGGCCGCCGCTTCTCACCGGTGTCTTTTTGTTCTGTTTTGCTTTTGTTGCTGTTACCACATCCTCTGTCTTGCTCATGCTTTTTTATGTTTTATGGACGGTCTCTCACTGGATTCATTCTGGTCCTTCTGTAAAGTTTTATTCCTTTCGCTTCCTATATTCTACAAGCCCTCTCCCTTGTACTCTACCTGTGCCAGCATGGTTGGTGAGTAAGTCTTTATTTTCTTAGTTGACTAGGATTAAGACTTTCTTAGCTGACTTTTGTAGACAGTTTATGGGTTCTGGCTAACATGGTGGTAGCTGTTACTGCTTGATGATTATCTACTCTACAACACAATTATGCGCTTACCGTATGCACTCCAGACTAGATACGGTGACTTACGGCTTATGCATGGAGCTTGGCATTGCTCGTCCGCGGTATTTACACCGCTCCTCTCACCGTCATTTTAATATCACCCCTGCATCCTGCCGACACTATTGCCACGATTTAGTCTATTAGACCTGTTTTTTCAAAAAGACAATCCGCAAGACGATGGAGTAGGCGGACGAATTGGCTGAGACACCTGCCGCAAATGCCGGACCGGAGTATCCAAGGATTACAATCTAACGTAACTCTCCATTGTGCGCTCCTTAACTGCAGATCATTAACTAATAAAACAACTTTCCTTAACGACTTATCAACTTCTAAAAAACTGGACATGTTGTTCCTTGTAGAAATGTGGCAAAATCCAGGCGATTACTTACAACTAAATCTGCTTACCCCCACTGGTTACAGTTACCTGTCTAAACCGCGTCTGACAGGCCGAGGTGGTGGATTGGCAGCGGTTCAGCGTGATTGTCTTAAAGCAACCACTGTTGATTTTCGCAACATTATGCCCTTTGAATACCTGGTTGTTAAAATCACTGGAAAGGCTTCTCTGCACATTATATTAATCTATAGGGTGGTCCAGATCTAATTATGCAATTTTTATTACGCTATAACTTATTAAGTTTATTACATAGAAAATCACCCGAAAAATCCCAGACCATCGAGAAGTGCGTGAACTGGCGACATGAAGAATCGCCTTCGTGCTGAACTGGAATCCTTCAAATCAAAGTCATCCAGACGATCTGGATCTGCATAATTAGATCTGGACCACCCTGTACAGACCTCCTAAGCTTCAGCTGGATTTTTTCTCTGAACTTTATGAAATACTCACTCTTGTCTGTGGCATGTCTGCTGCTGTTATTTTACGTGGTGACCTTAATATTCATGTGGATTCTGACTGTCCATCTCATTGTCGGCCAACCGGTGCAAATTTTCTAGGGGCCCCGCAAAAGCTTTTGTAAAATATTTCAAATTGCTAGTGTTTTTGAGCTCTTGGTTGATTAAAAAGATAATGTTTAAAAAAAATATTTTATGTTGGAAAAAACAGATAACGGTTAATCAGATTGTTGAATAAACGAATGTATTTATTTTGAATGCAAGTTCAAATTTTCGCTGTTCACCATTCATCGTAATATCAACACCAGCGGTGTCAAAAACACATCTCGTGAGACTTAAAAATTCTCGTTGTTAGAAGATCTCGCTCACTGTACGGATACGGAAATGAAGTCTAAGAAACGCGAGAGACTTCAAATGATCGACAAGGAAATGCGCGTCTGTCTTTCGAAAATTGGTCCTCGCATCAATCTCATATGTGCTGAAAAACAATCTCAACGTTCACATTAATTAAATTTAAGATTTATCCTTTGATTCCTTTATTAATAAAATGTCTTTCAAACTTGTAAAATTAACTGTTTTTATTGGCGATTGTCCATAGATTAGTAGTGCTGCTGCTTTGCAGTAAGGAAACTGTGGAAGATTGTGGGTTCGCTTCCCGGTTCCTCCCTGTGTGGATAGCGCTTTGAGTACTGAGAAAAGCGCTATATAAATGTAATGTATTATTATTATTATTATATATTGTGTTGTCACGACTTTATTTATGGGCAGTCCCTCAGGTGCGCCGCAAAAGAAAATTTTTGGACTTAGTGCTCCGCAACTCGAAAAAGGTTGCCTTTCACTGGTCCATCTGCTTGTGAGTTACGTTCAGTACTGGATTGTTTCAGTTTTGTGCAACATGTTGGTTTTTCAACCCATGCTAAGGGCCATAGTCTGGATCTTGTATGTTTCACCAGTCTGCAGAATGTCTGTACATCCGGTACTGTTATTGGTATCTCCGATCACAAGCTGATTGAATTTAGCTTTACTTATCCCCTCCCTAAAATAAGTCTAAAATCAAAAATAACCTATCGTAATATCAAGAACATTGATCAGTTATCCTCCTCTATGTCTGTTGGTGCTTCCTGTCTCCACAATGTTTCTGGGTTGTCTTGCCCTATACAGATTTTATCTCTATATAATTCCACATTGTCACAAATTTTGGATCATTATGCACCGATTAAATCTTTGAATGTTCCTACTACCCGGTCATCTCCATGGTTTACAGCAGAATTGCGTACCATGAAACAATCTGGTCGCCGCTTGGAAAGGCTCTGGAATAAGACTGGTCTGGCTGTTCACGCCCTGGCTTACACCGAGATGTGCCTTATCTGCTGCACGCTCAAAGTACTATTCCTCTCATATTGACTTTGGTACATGTCACCCTAGATCTCTTTTTAATACAGTTAACAGACTTTGTCAACCTGCTGGTAAAAATCCGTATTTCTCTGTTGAGCACTGTAACCTATTTTTGGACTATTTTCAGTCAAAAATTATGACCATATATCAAAGTTTCCCTACAAATCATTCCTCATTTCTGTTGATTGATCACACTTCTAAATCGACAGTTTATTTATCTAAATTTAACCCCACAACACTAACTTATATTGCTGAAGTAATATCTAAATTAAATCAATCTACCTGCCACCTAGATCCTGCACCTACTTTACTGATTAAGACTTGCACTGACACACTTTCTGCCCCCATTTCTCACTTTATCAACTGTAGTTTCCGCACCCGTGTTGTTCCCAGTGATTTAAAAACTGCTGCTATAACCCCTGTTTTGAATAAAGCCTAGCTCAGATCCCTTACAGCTAAAATTTTACCGCCCAATTTCTAATCTTCCATTTATGACTAAGATCTTAGAAAAGGTTGTTGCTGCTCAGCTCAATGATTATTTAACCTACTTGAGCCTTTTCAATCGGGATTCAGAGCCCTACATACTGTAGCACTGAAACTGCTTTACTTAAGGTAGCCAATGACTTACTGATAACCACAAATTCTGGGATGGCTGCTATTCTAGTTCTTCTTGACTTGAGCACAGCGTTTGATATAGTTAACCATAACATTTTACTGTCCCCACTTTCAGCCATTGGTATCTCTGGTGCTGCTCTTTCTTGGTTCACATCGTACCTCAGTGATCGCCAGTATTACGTCTTCATTAGATGCCACTGCTTCATTCACACAAGGTATCCCTCTGTTCTCGGTCCAATATTCTTTAACATCTCTATGCTCCCATTAGGGGAGATTATCCGTCGGTATGGTCTGAGCTTCCACTGCTAAGCTGATGACACACAACTTTATGTAAGCGTGGATGGAACTGAAACATCTTCACCTGTTGCACTGACTGACTGCATTCGGGGAATCAATCATTGGATGACAGATAATTTTTTACAACTCAATCCTGATAAAACAGAAATCTTATTAGTTGGCACCAAATCTGTCGTCTCTACCCTTCGTGACGTTGAAGGGATCCTGGTTCAACCCTCAGCATTATTCCGTAATTTGGGTGTCATCTTTGATCAGCTTCTTACTTTTCAATCACACATCAGCTCAATAGTACAGACAGACTTTTTTCATCTTCGCAAACATCGCTCATCTGCATTCTTTCCTCAGTGTGAAAGATACTGAGTCACTCATTCACGCTTTCATCACTACCCGTCTGGACTATTGCAATGCTTTGTTTTATGGCCTCCCGACTAAATATATCAACCGATTACAATATGTTCAGAATTCTGCTGCTCGTTTACTTACACGCACTAAAAAAATCTGCTGACATCACTCCAGTCCTCTATGACTTACATTGGTTACCGGTTTCTTCAAGAATCAAATATAAAATTATCCTTCTCACTTTTAAAGCCCTTCATGGTTTAGATAGATAGATAGATAGATAGATAGATAGATAGATAGATAGATAGATAGATAGATAGATAGATAGATAGATAGATAGATAGATAGATAGATAGATAGATAGATACTTTATTAATCCCATGGGGAAATTCACATAATCCAGCAGCAGTATACTGATACAAAAAAAAAACAATATTAAATTAAATAGTAATAAAAATGAAAAAATAAAAAAATAAAAAAGCAGACAATAACTTTGAGTAATGTTAGCATTTACTCCCCCGGGTGGAATTGAAGAGTCGCATAGTGTGTGGGAGGAACGATCTCCTCAGTCTGCCAGTGGAGCAAGACAGTGACAAAAGTCTGTCACTGAAGCTACTCCTCTGCCTGGAGATGACACTGTTCAGTGGATGCAGTGGATTCTTCATGATTGACATGAGTTTGCTTAATGCCCGTCGCTCTGCCACAGATGTTAAACTGTCCAACTTTACTCCTACAATAGAGCCTGCCTTCTTAACAAGTTTGTCCAGGCGTGAGACGTCTTTCATCTTTATGCTGCCTCCCCAGCACACCACCGCGTAGAAGAGGGCACTCGCCACAACCGTCTGGTAGAACATCTGCAGCATCTTATTGCAGATGTTGAAGGATGCCAACCTTCTCAGAAAGTATAGTCAGCTCTGACCTTTCTTACACAGAGCATCAGTATTGGCAGTCCAGTCCAGTTTATCATCCAGCTGCACTCCCAGATATTTATAGGTCTGCACCCTCTGCACAGTCACCTCTGATGATCACAGGGTCCATGAGCGGCCTGGGCCTCCTAAAATCCACCACCAGCTCCTTGGTTTTGCTGGTGTTCAGGTGTAAGTGGTTTGAGTCGCACCATTTAACAAA
>JANRMT010062852.1:9296526-9306777 GCA_026402145.1 Polypterus bichir lapradei
TTTCATATCTATCTATCTATTATATAGTGCCTTTCACATCTATCTATTATATAGTGCCTTTCGCATCTATCTATTATATAGTGCCTTTCATATCTATCTATCTATCTCTCTATCTATTATATAGTGCCTTTCATATCTATCTATCTCTCTATCTATTGTATAGTGCCTTTCACATCTATCTATCTATCTATCTATCTATCTACTCTTAAACATGAACTCCTACTCCTTGCTGAGAGATGCTGTAGGACGTTTCTTAACTTCTTCTCATGCCCTACTCTTTGGCAGGGCCAATTCTTATCCTAGTTAGACTTTTAGTGCCATTTCCAGGAGTAATTCTGAGACTCTTATTAAATTTGGGCACAGATCTCTGCCTGTGTGGTGTCTGGATGTTTTCCGTATCGAGGATTTTCTTCCCACATCCCAAAGACGTGCTGGTTGATTTGATTCTGAACTGGTCCCGTGTAAATCGAAGTGTGTGTGCACAAGCTGGACCGGTTCTTCTCTTCTGCGTGAGGCCCTGCAAAGCTCCAAGCAGGTTTGAGAACTTCATATTCACACTCTGCTCTTTGCTGATCTTTCCTCAGCTCAGAGGTCATCCTCTAAAACATCTGTTCATCCACCCACTGCACAAACTTAATCCCGTTAAGTGTCACAGGACCTATTTAAGTAGTATGAAGCCCAAGGAAAAAAATGCGCTGAGGACAGAGTGCCAGTCCACTGCAGGGCACACTCATGTGTACACCCACACACACTCTTGAGCTTTTACATTCATAACGGCAGCAACAGATCCTGACACCCATTGTTATAATGACAGCTGCCAGTCGAGAAAAAGCAACAGACATGCAGGGCTGATCTAACATTCATATCACTCCCACACGATGACATTATTTCATTAAAAATTACTAAGCCAAAGATCTCATCCCAAAAGTGGAAGGAACTTAGCAGTAAGGCCGTGTTGTGCTTGGATTACAAAGAGAAGGCATGGCGAGACACCACACTCACAGACAGCATACCAACTAATCTGCATGCTGAAGGCAGCCATACTGTTCATATTCATCTGCTGTTTACGTTCTACTTTATTGATGAATTTAATGTTTTATCTTTAAACACAGTGAAAAGGACTTTTGTTCAACCAACAGCTTGCCACCTGATTATTGAATACAGTACGCTCAATAAAATCCAGACCCAGTCAGTGAGCTAATACTGGTTAGTCTGCTCTTAATCACAGCACAACATGTCCGCATTTACAGGGCCTTCCATAATGTTTGGGACAAAGATACATTTTTGACGGATTTGCCCGTCTGCTCCACAGTTTAAACTTACAAATCAAAAAATTCATACATTGTGATTAAAGTGCACATTGCAGACTTTGATTTAAGGGGATTTGCAGACATTTCATCACACAACACTTTTTCTACACGGTCCCCCCATTTCAGGGCACCGTAATGTTTGGGACACTTGTGTTTGTGATTCCTCAGGTGGATTTCATTGCTTCATAAGACACCTCGGCTTGCTTCTACCCTTTGGGGTCATTGTTCAACATGAGGATAAGAGTTGTGCTAATGAAAGTCAAAGAAGACATTATGAGGCTGAAGAATAAGAATAAAACCGTCAGAGACACCTTAGGATGACCAAAATCAACTGTCTGGAATATCATGAAGATGAAAGAACACACTGGTGAGCTGAGTAATCACAAAAGGACTGGTAGGCCAAGGCAGACCTCCACTGCTGATGACAGAAGAATCCTCACTGTGACGATGCGGGTTCGCTTCGGGTTCCCATCCGTCTGCAGGGAGCTCTAAAACCCGACACCAAGATGAGCTGACATGTGAGGACAATTCTCAAATGAAGCCAAGAGATACAGGGTGATGCAGAAAGGACGGACGTCTTTGAAATGGCTTGAACTCACCACGAGGTGGAGTGACAGATGTGTGGTAGGTTTGCGAAGTCTTAACCTTTTTAGTTGAAGCCATGGAGCCGTGGACGATAGAACACCACATTTTTGCTTACGACTGTTTTTTCAAGAACAACCAATCTATTACCGCAGTTCAGCGTGAGTGTCGTTGCCATTTCAATATCCACAGAAATAAAGCTGTTCCCGCTCGTAACACTATCCTACACTGGGTTAAAGCACTTCGTACACGAGGTACACTAATGAACAAAAGACCGCCGGGGGCTACACGAATGGCACGTACCCCTGAAAATGTGGAAAGCGTACGACTAGCCCTGCTGACAAATGACCAAATAACTCAATCAGTCCAAAGCACTTTGTTCCAAAATGAATCTGGCTTGTCTAAATGAGCATTTGCATACAACAAGCGACTCTGTTTGTGGCGTGAGTGCAGAAAGGGCTTCTTTCTCATCACCCTGCCATACAGATGTTCTTTGTGCAAATTGCACTGAATTGTAGAACGATGTACAGATACACCATCTGCAGCAAGATGTTCCTGCAGGTCTTTGGAGGTGATCTGTGGGTTGTCTGTAACCATTCTCACAATCCTGTGCATATGTCACTCCTGTATTTTTCTTGTCCTGCCAGACCTGAGGTTTAACAGCTACTGTGCCTGTGGCCTTCCATTTCCTGATTCCATTCCTTACAGTTGAAACTGACAGTTTAAACCTCTCAGATAGCTTTTTGTAGCCTTCCTCTAAACCAATGAGACTGAACAATCTTTGTTTTCAGATCTTTTGAGAGTTGCTTTGAGGATTCCATGCTGTCTGTCACTCTTCAGAGGAGAGTCAAAGGGAAGGAAGCACAACTTTTAATTGACCGCTTTAAATACCTTTTACCACTCATGATTGGACACACCTGTTTATGAAGTTCAAAGCTTAATGAGCTAATCCAACCAATTTGGTGTTAGAAGTAATCAGTATTGAACAGTTACACGCATTCAAATCAGAAAAATTACAAGGGGACCCCCATTTTTGCACAGCCAGTTTTTCACATTTGATTTAGTTTCATACAACTAAATACTGCTTCACTAAAAATCTTTGTTCGGAAAACACCCCAGCACTCAGATGTTCCTAGGAAATGAAAGACATACCACTGTTATCTTTTTTGTTGAAAGGAGAGGAAATGATTTTGCAGGCTGAGAGGGGTTCCCAAACCTTTTCATATGACTGTATTAGAAAATGGAACGAACCTTCACAAAACTGATCATGTCATTTCTCAATGCCGTCTCCACCCTTCTCAATGCACTTGTGCCACCTGCCTGGAAGTGCCAGTGGATTCAAGTAGAATAAAAGGTTTTGTCTTGTCCTTGCCACCACTCATGTACCCGAGTTATTGTTGACCACTCCATGCCGAGGGGTACTAGAGTCAGAGTCAGCCTTATGGGTGTGCAGGGACCTAGGGCTGACCAACCCCATGCGAGGCCGGTTACATCAAACTCTGTTAACGATATGTGTGGACTGTATAATCTTACACACGAGTTTAATAAAAATAATGTTAACATACACCGGATTTTCTCATTACAGTATTCAGCTATTTTTTTGCAAGATAACACGCAGAGTTTATCAAAATATAACTGGAGAATATAACTTGACAAATCCGCTCGAATAAGACACGGGGACCTCAAAAGTGGGGCCCCCTTAGGCGTTGGGTCTGGGGCGGTCGCCCCACTTGCCACCCCCAAACGCCACTCTTGGCTACAGTCACTGGTGCAAGTCACTGTGACTTGCTGGAGACCAATATGAAGCCTGCATTTTGCAGAAATTCTCAGATGATTCTGCACTTATGGGGTGTATCAATGAGAGGAATGAGACGGAGGAGAGGAGTCAAGTGGAGAACTTTATTTCCTGGTGAAAAGAACATTTTCAGCAACTTAACATCAGCAAAATCAAGGAACTGGTTATTGACTTTCAGCACACAAAAGAGCTTCTATTTCCGGTGTCTATTCAGGGAGTGGATGTAGAGGTGATCTGCTCCTACAAGTACTTGGGGGTCCACATTAATGACAGATTGGAGTGGTCTCAGAACACAGCGGAACTATAAAAGAAAGGACCGAGCAGGCTCTTCTATTAGGAGGCCGTGTTCCTTTAATACTGAGGTGGGTTGGCACCCTGCCTGGGATTGGTTCCTGCCTTGTGCCCTGTGTTGGCTAGGATTGGCTCCAGCAGACCCCTGTGACCCTGTGTTCGGATTCAGCGGGTTGGAAAATGGATGGATGGATGTATGTAACATACACAGGCCTGGTCCGCAATAGAAGTAAAATCCTGCAGTACTTCTTTATATTCCCTGCTTTGTGCCCCAATAAATGTAAGTTATCTGCAATAAACTAGTAACCCAATTGTGCTTCACTCACTCAGAACATGGAACCAATGCAGAAAGCATTTTAAGAAGGAGAATCTTTTACCTGTGGCACCTCTACAAGAGAACCACCTCTTTCAACCCTCACAAGCATATTCAGTTTTTAATATCTGCAAAAGATTTAGGATTAAATTGCTTAGAGATCTTTATATAGACAACATTTTGCATCCTTTGAACAATTGCATTCCAAATTTAACTTTCCAGCTACACATTTCTTTCACTACCTTCAAATTAGAAACTTTGTCAAACAGAACCTGCCCGATTTCCCTCATCTTGCACCTTCCTCTATGCTGGAAAAAATATTGCAATATTATCAATTTCAAGGACTTAGACACCATTTCTGCAATATATACAATTATTTTACAGTCTCTCCCTTTCAAAGATCCAAGAGGACACTGGGAAAAGGATCTCTCACTCAACATATCAGAAAACGAGTGGAAGGTAGCAATGCAGAGAATTTACTCAAGCTCCATATGCACAAAGCATACAATTATTCAACTCAAAATTATATATCGAGCACATCTGTCTCGCCTAAAACTGCCCAAAATGTTTCCAGGCCAAGATCCAACCATGCAAACGTTGCAATCGAGCTCCAGCCTCACTGGGTCACATGTTTTGGGCTGGCACCAAATTAACATCATTTTGGACCAAAATTTTTAAGTTCCTTTCAGACAGCCTCGATGTCACAATCCCTCCTAACCCATTAACAGCTGTGTTTGGGGTTCTTCCAGATGGGTTTAAAGTGGAGAAGGACAAACAAACTGTGATTGCCTTCACTACATTTTTGGCACGCAGACTTATTTTGCTAAATTGGAAGAATCCTAACTCTTTTCTTTTAAGTCAGTGGGTAACCGATGTTTCGTACTATTTGAAATTGGAAAAAAATCAAATTCTCAGTTAGAGGATCTGTGCAGAACGTTTTCAAAACCTGGCAGGATAGATCAATAATATTTTGGAATAAGCTCTTAAAACACAGAGGAAGTAGTTCTCTCCGCATTTCTTTTTTTTTCTCCATTCATCTCTATTGCCCTATTAAACTCATCAATTTAGGTATGTTTACAAGCTTTAAGTTTTACTTCGTTGGCCATGCTCTCTTTCTCAGGGGTGGGGTCGATTTGTTTTCAATCCTATTTTTTGTAAAAATTGATCTATTTGCATGGAATGATTACAATAAAATTAAAAAAATTAAAAAAAAAAAATTTGTAGTTCTTACTTCTGAATAATACTATTACTTGCTCTAATGCATATTTATGTACTTGAATAAGATCCTAGACACTCTGGAAGAAAAGAGTGGCATAGTGGTTAAGACTTTGGGCTTCAAAACCTGAAGTTGTGGATTCTGATCCCACTACTGACACCACTGTCTGACCATGAGAAGCTCACTTTGTCTTCCTTTACTCCAGTTGGAAAAACAAAAGAAATGCAACCACTCATATCTCACATGGTGAAAGTCACCTCAGATAAAGACATCAGTCCAATAATAAGTAAAAAATATGAAGTTTTGAAATAGATTAAAACAAGACCAGAAAGAGATCTCACCAAATTGAACACACTTTCCAATGCACACTCTCAATTTTGACTCCTTTTACCTTAGTGGTATCTCATGTCTCATTTTTGTCTAAAACGATTTCACCTAAGGAATTTTAAGCGAACCATCTGTGACAAAGATGATTAGGGTTAAATGAAACATAAATGAGAATCTGTATTAAGTCTCACAAACCATCATAGATCAACATCTGAGCAGTAAAATTTTCCTCTGAAATATTTCTTGCAAGTCATTTGATACTTCTTTTTCTTATGCCATACAACAAATAAAGAAAATGCAAACTCACAAGCTTTCCCCAAGAAATAAGAAATATGAGCACAACATATGCAGAGACACAGGCGCAGGTACAGATTCATAAAGCTCAAGGTGATCTCAGTTTACTTCAGCATGCATTAACAGGCTCATGAGACAAGGTGGTGGAAACATTTAAATAGGGCCATTAAAATAATAAACCATTTCTTTCATTACAAATACTTACTTTGCTAAGTAAATATATTTGTTTTTTTTTATCATGGAAGATTAATTGTGCCAAAATGAAATGCAATCCTCCATTAACTATGTTGTAATGCAGTATGTATGCAAGTGGGGCCTTTGATTTTGTGTGTGGTTTTACTAGAAAATTGACAAGGATGCCCCTTATCACCTTTGCTCTTTGCAATCTCCATTGAACCACTGGCTGTTTACTTTTGGAATGCATCAGAGGTAAAGCACATTCTCAGAGAAGGACTTAAATAGAAAATATCACTATACTGTACGCAGATGGTATGGTACTGTATATAGCTGACCAACAAAATTGGGTGCCAGCAACCCTAAAAGCACTAGTAGATTTTCAAAAGATAAATTAATTTAAATAAATGTGTGATTTTCCCTAGTGAACTCTCAAGTACACAATATTAGACTGGACACTTTCCCATTTATCTTAGCAGATCAATTTAAATATCTAAGTAGATAGATAGATAGATAGATAGATAGATAGATAGATAGATAGATAGATAGATACTTTATTAATCCCAAGGGGAAATTCACATAATCCAGCAGCAGCATACTGATACAAAAAAAACAATATTAAAGAGTAATAAAAATGCATGCAAAAGCAGACAATAACTTTGAATAATGTTATTTGTTAATGCTGTTGTTATTTGTTAATGTTGTTTGTTAATGCATTTACTAAATGTAAATATCAGAAGAAAATATAAAGCAGTTTTTCAACAAAATTTGGCTCTCTGCAAGGAAAACATTAAACATTACGTGAATAGATGGTCCGCTCTCTATTTCACATTAGCAAGGAGAATCAACACTATTAAGATGAATATCCTTCCCAAGCTTCTGTTCTTATTTCAAATCATCCCCATATACATTAACAAATTTTTTTTAAGAAATTAGATTCAATCACAACATCACTTATTTGGAAATTGAAACATCACGCATTCAAAGCCGACTCTACAACGACCTAAAGCAGAAGGCGGCACGGCACTACCTAACTTTCAAGGTATAAAGACCTGGGGCCTCATGTATAAATGGTGCGTATGCACAAAAATGTTGCGTAAGCCTGTTTCCATGTTCAAATCACAATGTATAAAACCTAAACTTGCCGTTATGCCACGCACATTTCCATGGTAGCTCATACCCTGGCGTATGCAAGTAACACGCTCGGTTTTGCAGACTGGCGGCACCCAGCGTCAAAGCAGAGCTTTTGTTCCAGTGTGGTGTCCCTTTCTTTTTTAGATCCACATCCCTGATGCGGCTTTATAAATACACTGAAATTAACCGCATATTGTTTATTAATTTAATGCATGTGATTGTAATTAACCTGTAACAATATAATGGTCCACAGAATGGCCAAACTATTCTAAATACCACAGCTGCTTTAGCATTGTTACTCTCACTACACCTTCTTCTTCTTTCATCTGCTCTTGTTAGGGGTTGCCACAGCGGATCATCTTTTTTCATATTACTCTCACTGCACCACTCGGAGTATTTATATCACTGTATCTAAGTGTGAATCACAGCTCTACAGCAGCTGATCGGAAAGAGAATTATCAGTATACAGCATCAAGCACACGCTGCCTCTCAGCTTCAGAGCCTTTCCTCACAGGTTCAGAAACAGTTTCATCGCAAGAACTCTAAACACACTCAAACAGTCCATTAAGTGCTCCTTGTAGAACTGTTTGTACTTATTAGTACAATCACCTCACTGTAAACTTGCGATACAGTTGTAATATTGCACAACCTGAGCCACTTCATAAAGTGCATCTTTACATATGACGACGATATCATTTTTAAGATGAAATGCAGCAAAATATGTTTTTTATATTATACAGATAAAACTTTAACTTCATTTAAATAATCTACTGTATATTGTTAATAATTAAACATGTGAGGACATGGTGTTGCTGCGCTAGCGAGGAACTGGCGCCCATTCAAGGATTGTTCCTGCCTCACACTGTATTCTTCTGAACGTAATACGAAGATATTTCAATGTTCCTTAAAAGTTTTGAAGAATCGGCGTTCTAAGGTTATAGATGGCTTAACGTCTATTACAGAGGTGATTGTGTGGCGATTGGGTATTTGGAGAAAGAAAAAGAAAGGACAGGAATTGGGGGTTATTACGTTTGAAAAAGACAGTACTGCTGCAATAAATTATTTCATCGAAGGTCGCGCACGGCAAAGCAAGCATCTTGTGTGAGACATGAACAATCACTGCGCCACGGTGTTCCCATGTTTAATAACATGCTTTAACTCCTATCATCATGAAAATTATATCACATATACATCTCAGTATTTTAATTATTCAGAGAGCTGTAATATTACTAATGTAATAGATTCTGTGTCCTGTCGGAGGAACAGAAAGCCCGGAAGCACGTAGTGATTCACACACACAGAGCACATAGAAGATCAAATACAAAACAAAGCATTTAAGGTGCTACTTTAGTTATGATGGGATTTGAGAAACTAGTAAATTAAATGATTTTAAGATGAAGTTTATGATGTTCTACTTTAATGACAAAATAAATTATGTGATTAAAGTGGAAATTTCGAGATTAAAGTTGACATTTCGTGCTTTTTTCCCACTGGGTGCCTATTTTTTTTCTCTGTACCCTAATAAGCTTTCATATGACACTCAGACCGTGGGCTATGACTTGTCTTTTCACGGCAACTTTGATATCTGGCAACTTCTTTTTTATTTCGGGCACTGTGTGACTTTGTGAACTTGAGCTTTCGAGTTTCTCCGACACTCTATGTCACTCGGTCAACTTCCATTTGTTGTTTATGCCACTGTTTAAATCAACAAATAGTATGTTTTTCTTTGCCTCCATTTGGTATTCGCTGAAATTCTTCTATTTCTCCCCCGTGCTTTTGCCATTGTCTTTTCACAGAACGCTGAGCTTAACGGCTATTTATATTGATTTGCATATTCAAAGAGGCGTAATTCTGGGAGGAGACTGGGTGGCACAGCAGGCGCGTGCACGTGCGTTTCTTTTCACACTGACCGGGATTTATGTAGCGGAAGAAGGTGGAAGTTGGCATTCGCACAGATTTATGCATCTGGATTTTTTTGTGCTTAAGCACATTTCTGCTTTTGTCCTGAATTCTACACACAGCGTTATGCATGAGGCCTCTTGACTTTAACAGAAATTAATGAATATACACAAGCCGAGTCTGAAATAAAATTAAAATCTTGCAATACTTATTTATCTTCTGTGCCCCAGTAAATACAAATTATCATCACTACACTAATAATCTAAATGACCTTATTTCACTCAGAATATGGAACCAATGTAGTCAGCACTTTAAGACAGAGAAGCTCTTAACTGTTGCACCCTTACATGGCAACCACTCTTTTCCACCCTCTCAAACATACACACAGCATTTAATGCTTGGAAAATATCTGGAATTAAAACATTCAGAAACTTGTACATTGATAGCGTTTTTTGCATCCTACAAGCAATTAAGCTTTAAATTTCACATCAACAAAACTATTCCACTACTTTCAAGCTCGGAAATTTGCCAAACAGAACCTGCCCAATTTTCCTCACCTTCCACTTATTTCTATTCCAGAAGAAATATGAATCAGTCTTGAAGACTCAAATAGCATTGATTGATTGATAGGATTGACTACTGCAATGCGGTGTTCAGCAGATGTTCAAACTGTTCTTTATACAGCCTCCAGTTAATCCAAAATGCTGCTGCAAGAATTATTACAAGAATAAGAAAATATGAACACATAACTCCAGGGTGACAGAGGGGTCCTTTCATCGGATTGGCTGGCCCGGCACTGACTCAGCTATGGAATGGCCAATAGGGGAAGGCAGCTTGATGGCCAGGGTCTCCAGGACTCTGAACAAATCCAAATCATATTATGGGATATCATCTACTGTTGAATTCTGCTCTGTAC
>JANRMT010062852.1:9326777-9342311 GCA_026402145.1 Polypterus bichir lapradei
CATTGTTTTTCTTGTGAAATTCCCAATAAGTTTGATGTGTCACATGACCCTCTTCCTATTGAAAAAACAAAAGTTGGATCCAAAATGGCCGACTTCAAAATGGCCACCATGGTCACCACCCATCTTGAAAAGTTTCCCCCCTCACATATACTAATGTGCCACAAACAGGAAGTTAATATCACCAACCATTCCCATTTTATTAAGGTGTATCCATATAAATGGCCCACCCTGTAGATTTAAACATCAAACGAATCCCAATTGACTGTCCACTGTCTTTTGAGTGCCTGGCTCTTAAACTAATAATGGAATCAGGTCCCGTCTCACTTATTGTTCTGTATCGTCCTCCAAAATTCAACGCATCCTTCTTATCTGATCTGATTGAAATTTTAACCCACCTAATCTCTTATTCTCAGAGAATTATCCTTCTTGGTGATTTCAACATCCATATTGACACTACTACATCTAAACTGAGAAATGAATTCCTATCCTTACTGGACTGTTTTGACTCGACACAACATGTTGATTTTCCCACCCACTCTGGTGGTCATATATTGGATCTGATCTGCACTTCTGGACTATCTGTTGCCAACATTTACAGTACTGATTTGGGACTCTCTGACCATAAAGTAGTATTTTTCACTGTCTCATTATCTCTCCCTCCTCTTACCTGTAAATGACAAATTTCTTACAGAAACCTTAAAAATTTCTGTCCCTCTATCCTTTCTGGATCCATTTCTGATCTTTTACTGTCTGCACCTATTCCGTCAACACTAGATAGTCCTGTTGACCACTATAACTCTCCTTTAAAACATCAGGAGGTTTCCTTTAAGTGTTCAACCCCTGGGTATAAAGAATTGCGATCTATGAAAGCAGCTGGCCTATGCCTTGAGAGAATGTCACGTAAGACTGGCCTCACCGTGCACATCCAGGCTTTCTCTGACCACCAAAGAGCTTACAGAGAAGCACTAACTGCTGTAAGAACACCCATTATGGCAGAATAATAGAAAGTGGCCACGATAACCCAAGGGTTTTGTTTTCTGTAGTTAAAAAACTACTCGAACCTGCATCTGGCCCAACTGCCTCTTCTACTGAAGTCTGTGAGGATTTCCTCCACTTTTTCCGTAACAAAATCAAAGATCTAAATAATTCAACTAACATAAATACATCATCTGTTTATATCTCTCCCTGTTTTCCCACTCCATCCAGCTCCTTCTCTAAGTTCTCACCAGTCACATCTGCATTTGTTAATAACCTGCTTTGTAAGATGAGGCCGACTACTTGTGTACTGGACCCCATCCCCAGCACACTACTTAAATCCTGCCTTCATGCCATAATCCCGACTGCTACAACAATAATAAACTCATCCCTTAACTCTGGCTCTGTGCCGCTCACTTTTAAAATCGCTTCTGTAACCCCAATGGTAAAAAAGTCTGGTCTTGACGCTGACAATCTTAACACTTTCCGGCCTATTTCCCACTTACCTTTCCTGTCAAAAGCTCTTGAGCGTGTTGTAGCTCACCAATTATTTAACGTCTAATAATTTGATGGAACCCTTTCAGTCTGTTTTCAGGGTGCGGCACAGCTGTGAAACTGCTCTTCTACGGGTAACCAATGATTTGCTTATGGCAGCAGACTCTGGACAAACCAGCATATTAATTCTGTTAGACCTCAGTGCTGCATTTGACACTCAGGTCAGACATGACATTCTACTGTCCAGAATGGAGAACATGCTGGGTATCTCTGGCACTGCCCTCCAGTGGTTCAAGTCCTATCTGACTGACAGGCAAGAGTTTGTTAGTCTTGGCAACAGCAGATCCAGCTTGGCGCCAGTCACACAAGGAGCTCCTCAGGGCTCTGTCCTCGGCCCTCTTCTCTTCTGTATTTATATGCTTCCCCTTGGCCATATTATTCGTAGCTATGGACTGGGCTATCATTTTTATGCAGACGATACTCAACTCTACTTCAATGTTAAAAGTGGAACTTCATCAGAGCTTTCTCAGCTCACAACCTGCCTCAGTGAAATTAAAACCTGGATGGAGCAGAACTCTTTAAAATTAAACTGCAACAAAACTGAACTCCTGCAAATTGGGACTTGCAAAAATGCAACTTAATAAAATGAGCTCCTTCCCAGTCCATCTTGGTGGTGATCTCATCAGACCTGCCTCTACTGCAAAGAATCTTGGTGTCATTTTTGATTCCTCCCTTTCTTATTCCACCCACATAAATCACATTAAGAAACTTTCTTACTTTCACCTCCGTAACATATCCCGTGTTCGCTCCTTCCTCTCCTTTTCTAATGCAGAGAAACTTGTCCCTGCTTTTATCACATCCCGCATCGATTATTGTAATTCCCTACTGGTAGGTGTCCCTTCTAATCTTCTATCACAGCTCCAGCTTATTCAAAACTCGGCTGCAAGAGTCCTGACACGAACCAGCAGCAGTGAACACATCACACCCATCCTACTCCATCTTCACTGGCTCCCTGTGTCTTACAGAATTGAATATAAAATCCTACTAATAACCTACAAAGCCTTAAATAACCTCGCACCAAACTACATCAGTGACCTTCTCCATCACTATGTGCCTGCCCGCCCACTAAGGTCCTCTGATTCTGGCAATCTTGTTGTGCCCCACACTAATCTACACTCCATGGGTGACAGCAGGGCCTTCAACTCTATAGCGAGCGCCCAGACTCTGGAATGACCTACCGAAATGAATCAGGTCAGCTGACTCCATGAATTCTTTTAAAAAACAACTCAAAACTCATCTGTTCAGGAAGGCTTTTAGCTCTACTTGACATTATTACACTTCTCTCAGTTTATCTCCATGTCAAGATGCTCATGTAACGTATGTGTGTGTGTGTGTATGTGTGTGTGTGTGTGCTAGACTATCAATTATATTGTCTGTTAAGCTTTTTTCTCTGAATTTACTGTTTTACTCTTCTTTATTTATGTATCTGGTTTAGTACAATGCTATATACTGTATACCCTGCTGTTCTTTCTAAAACTCTAAGTGTCTTGAGCATGGGAAAGTATATAAGAAATATATAAATAAAATGTATTATTATTATTATTATTATTATTATTATTATTATTATTATTATTAACAATAAATTTTGTTTAACCTGTGTTTACATTATTTATCCAGCTCCAGAAAATGCCATATGTCATTGTTTAATCCAGCGTCATGTTGATCTAAGCAGGGACTGAAGGAGATTTATATTTCTGGGCAGTAGAAGGCAGAGGGTGAGGTACGGCCCACTGAGAACGCTGCCAAGACACTTTGCACAGAACACAGGGGCTCACAGGCAGATGAGGGTACGTGGCTGGTATGACGCAAGGCCCAGAGACGGCAACACCTGCCTCCACGGACGAAGAGATGGTTCCACCAGAGAGACGCTGGTTGTGGGTCGAGAAAGAGGGGGAAAACTCAGAAAAGGACAGAGTGAAGCTGACGGACGAGAAGCGAGGTGTGCCTCGGTCAACACAGGGAGCCCAAAGTGGAAAAAAAGAGAACGCTCACTCCACGAAGAAGAGACGCCGACAGGAATTTGACAATTTGGCAAAAATTTCTGTTGGGAAATGAGTATCTGGTGAGTAAAGTGCTTCTGTGGACAGTTGGACAATCAATTGTTGGGGTAACACAGCGAGCACTCTGGGCTCTGCACCACTAAAGGTTGTATCCTCCACTTTATAGTTTTAACAGAAGGTTAGAGTGAGATGCCGACTCGCAGTTAGGAGACCTGGGTTCGTTTCCCGGGTCTTCCCTGTGTGGAGTTTGCGTGTTCTCCCCATGTCTTTGTGGGTTTCCTCCCACAGTCCAAAGACATGCAGGTTAGGTGTATTGGCGATCCTAAATTGTCCCTAGTGTGTGCTTGGTGCGTGGGTGTGTGTGTGTGCCCTGCGGTGGGCTGGCGCCCTGCCTGGGGTTTGTTTCCTGCCTTACGCCCTGTATTGGCTGGGATTGGCTCCAGCAGACCCCCGTGACCCTGTAGTTAGGATATAGCGGGTTGAATAATGGATGGATGGTTAGAGTGAGGATGGTGTGTTTTTCTTTTTTAAAAAAATGGTTTTCGTTTCTGAAATTGTTAGATTTGTATTTTCTTTTATCTTTTTGGTGTACTTTATATTGTCTTGTGTAATCCAAGTTACGGATGTTTTCCTGAAAATGCTGCCGTGTCTTTCGTTGTGTGTTTACTCACTGCCAAATTTAAAGAAACCTGCATGTTCTTTTCTGTAAATCTCAAGTCTCTTAATAAAAACTGGGTGGCGTAGTCAGGTAATTTAACAGTGTCTGGGGTTAGATTACCTGTATAGGTGACCAGTCACCTGTCACACAGGGTGGAGAAGTGCCACCATTTGTAAGCATTAGTTTAGTATGTCACTGTGCTCTGTGCAAATATATCTTATAAAACTTGCTTTTTACTCACAGACAGTACAGCAGACACACATGGCCAGATTAAGCAAAAAAGCTAACACAGAGAACTGCCATGCAAGCAAAGTAACAAAAAGATGGACCACTGAAAACCGTGCATAGTTAGACTATGAGATGCTGTAGCCATGTGCTATTTCTATCTGGTAAGTCAGCACCGAATTGCATCCTTGTTTGGTGAGCATTGTTGCCTTTGTTTGGAATGGCATGGGAACCCCGTACGTGGAGAAATAGTATAAATCCTAGGAACATTGCCAGACACACCTTTGAAGCCAACGAACGGATGGAAGACGTCGCTACCTTTTCCTGACAATGCCTTCCACGTCTGCATTGCCGACACAGAAAGATTCCACTCCGTGGGCCCCAACTCCAGGACCGGTTCTTGTCATTGGCTTCATTAATTTTTGTACTATCTGACAAACAAAGCAAAGTTATTTCTCCTACGTGATTTCTTACCGCCATATCGCTAGAGAGGGGTATCGTCTTTTATGTTATAAACTCAGCAAAAAAAGAAACGTCCCTTTTTCAGGACTGTGTATTTCAACAATAATGTTTTAAAAACCCAAATAACTTTACAGATCTTCATTGTAAATTGTTTAAACAATGTTTTCCATGCATGTTCAATTAACCATAATCAATTAATTAACATGCACCTGTGGAATGGTCGTTAAGACCTTAACAGCTTACAGAAAGTAGGCATTTAAGGTCACAGTTCTAAAAACGCAGGACACTAAAGAGACTTGTCTACCGACTGTGAAAAACACCCAAAGAAAGATGCCCAGGGTCCCTGCTCATCTGCGTGAACGTGCATTAGGCATGCTGCAGGGAGGCATGAGGACTGCTGATGTGGCTAGGGCAATAAATTGCCATGTCCACACTGTGAGACGCCTAAGACAGCGCTACAGGGAGACAGGAAGGACAGCTGATCATCCTCGCAGTGGAAGACCACGTGTAACAACACCTGCACAGGATCGGTACATCCGAATATCACACCTGCGTGACAGGTACAGGATGGCCACAACAACTGCCCGAGTCACACCAGGAACACACAATCCCTCCATCAGTGCTCAGACTGTCCGCAATAGGCTGAGAGAGGCTGGACTGAGGGCTTGCAGGCCTGTTGTAAGGCAGGTCCTTACCAGACATCACCAGCAACAACACCGCCTATGGACACAAACCCACCTTCGCTGGACCAGACAGGAGTGGCAAAAAGTGCGTGAGTTTCTGCATGACAGCAATGTCAGTGTTCTGCCATGGCCAGCGAAGAGCCCAGATCTCAATCCCATTGAGCACGCCTGGGACCTGTTGGATCGCAGGGTGAGGGCTAGGGCCATTCCCCCCAGAAATGTCCAGGAACTTGCAGGTGCCTTGGTGGAAGAGTGGGGTAACATCTCACAGCAAGAACTGACAAATCTGGTCCAGTCCATGAGGAGGAGATGCACTGCAGTACTTCAAGCAGCTGGTGGCCACAACAGATACTGACAGGTACTTTTGATTTTGAGCCTCCCTTCATTCAGGGACACATTGTGAAACATTTTTAGTTTATGTCTTATGGTGTTGACTCTTTTAGTGTTCATACAAATATTTACACATTAAGTCTACTGAAAGTAAAAACAGTTGAAAGTCAGGGGACGTTTCTTTTTTTGCTGAGTATATATCTATATTGATTCGGGTTAAGTAACATACCACAGTCAAACAAAAGAACTCATTCCCAGGGAGCGAATGCCCCGTAGTGGACACACCATTCACCAGAGTGTGACTGGGAACAAGGGGCATATCTACAGACTAAGTTCCAAGGGACAGTCGTTGTCCCAAGCTAAATAAACCTAACCCTAACCTGACATTAATTGGAGTAGCTAGTAGCCCTTAACAAGCAACTGTAACCACCACCCTAAACTATAAAAGCTATTCTTTGCCAGTCTAGAGCAGGGATCGCCAAGTCCGGTCCTGGAGGACCACCGTGGCTGCAGGTTTTTATTGTAACCCTTTTGATTAATGAGTGCCCTATTTGTGCTGCTAATTAACATTTTGTGAATTCATTTTAATTGACTTGCTTCTTTAAGATTTGTTCCC
This sequence comes from Polypterus bichir lapradei, assembly GCA_026402145.1. Taxonomy (NCBI): domain Eukaryota; kingdom Metazoa; phylum Chordata; class Cladistia; order Polypteriformes; family Polypteridae; genus Polypterus; species Polypterus bichir. The sequence goes on from JANRMT010062852.1 coordinate 9,333,282, forward strand.
CTGAATTTCTTCATCGTTCCTCTGAATTTCTTCCCTTAAATGGCACCCAAACAGAAATGAAATGTGAAGTGAGTGAGCCAACAGAAGACCAACTAAGCCAGGGCCTCAAACTCCAACCAATTTCACTCCAATCGATTGCTTAATGAGGTGCCGATTCTTGTCGTTAATTAAACCCGTTCTTTAATTCCGTGACTTGTTGCTGCTCTCGTGGTGCATTAGCAGACATTTCTGAAACTGTTGAATGTCTCTTTTCTAAGAGTGCTGGTTAAATGTTTTAGGGACCTGAGCAGATCGATCTTCCCAAGACCTTCATCTTTCTTTATTTTCAGATATTGTATAATGGACACCAGTTGTTTTGGCTCATTTTGTATCTCATTATTATTTCGCTGCTAATTAAAGAAAAAGAAACAATTCAGGGGTCTGGGTCTTCAAGAGCAAGTCAATTAAAATTAGTTAATAATTAGCAGCAAAAACAGGTCACTCAATAAGAAAAGGGTTAGAATGAAAATCTGCAGCAACGGTGGTCCTCCAGGACCGGAGTTGGTGACGAATGGTCTACAGTAGCTGCTCTGAAAACATTCATGAATGTACTTACCTGTTTTTACTTGTTTGTTTTTTTTGTTGTTGTTGCTTTTTTAGCATTTTAAAGTATAATAATAAAGTTTTTGTTTTTAACTGTGCACCAACAATTTGGCACCTAGATAGTGTTATTTGTCTCAAAAATAAACCCAAAAGGGCTATTAGAAAGGCGAATACACCTAAAATATTAAATACATCTAAAAAAGTCAGTCACTCATTGTCCAACCCGCTATATCCTAAAACAGGGTCACGGGGGTCTGCTGGAGCCAATCCCAGCCAACACAGGACGCAAGGCAGGAAACAAATCCCTGGGCAGGGCACCAACCGACCCCAAGCGCACACACTAGGGACAATTTAGGATCGCCAATGCACCTAACCTGCATGTCTTTGGACTGTGGGATGAAATCCACACAGACATGGGGAGAACATGCAAACTCCATGCAAGGAGGACCTGGGAAGCGAACCCGGGTATCCCAACTGCGAGGCAGCAGTGCTACCCACTGCACCACCATGCCACCCCATCTAAAAAAGTGAATTCACTAAAAACTAAAAGGGGAGATTAAAGTGATGAATGGCACTAAATCTAAAATTGCTTCAGTAGATAATGCGATATATGATTCTCCCCCAAAAAATACAAATAACAACAATACAGTCCGAGACATTAAAAAAATTGTTGTCCTAAATTTGTGGAGCCCTGTGTTGTCCTGGTAGACAGTAACTTCTTACTAGCATATTCGTGCCCATACCTAGGCATACCAAATGAGGTTATTGGTAACTTAGAGTTTCATTCATTTTTAAAGATGATCGATAAAGGTAAACCACAACCTCAAGTTCAAAGGTTAATTTTGCTATTAGGTTTGTTGGAAGTTTAAAAGGGTGATATAGCAAATTTAGATTTCATACAATTGGCTAATTCTTTGAAAAAGGCGTTTCCAAATGCTGAGATATTCTTAGCACAAATCCCTGATGTACAGCATCTGTGTGGTTCGGGGTGCCAGCCTATAATGAACATTTGCTGAAGTTAGGACCTGGATGTGCAAAGATTTTATTAAATGGCACAACCAGGATAACCGGATCACCTATTGACCAACAGATGCTTAATAGAGACACTAGGCAGGCACTCATTCATTCATGGCTGTTGCAGGCAAATCTGAAACACTAAAATAATAGGGATTGGATAATCGGGGTCAAACCTAAAATTGCTACCTTTAAGATATTGATTATGGCCTTTCCCTTGTCCCTTCCCTAATGTTGAAGGCTGTTATACCAGCCCTGATGTTAAAATTGTGAATAGGGCCCCGAGGTTAAAATCTGAACCCGGGGCCATCAGTAACTAAACATAGGGCTGGACTATAAGCTTTTTATACAGACTGCCCCTTCCCTTGTTCTAATCTTAATTCCCATAAAATAAGGTCCCTGAATTTAACTCTTTCAGGGCTGATGTTGACTTTTGTCAAAATTCAGGAGTAGAGGATGGTAAACTGCAACAAAACTCATCCTTACGTTTTAGTTCGACTCTCTTTGCTAGAAGGAAAGTTACATAGCTGTGTTGATTGAACCTCAATTCGCTACATGTGCGTGAGTAGCGAAGAGCAAACAACTTCTAAAATGGCGCCGAAATCTGGTGAGTGACCAAAGCAAATGTGCAGAGCAAAATACTCCATGGACGTTTAACGTAATTTCGTTGAACAGGACTCTGACTTGTCGGACTCCGAGTCTGATGCAAGTGATTTGGAGATGGATATCAAAAACAAAAGTGAGGTACCAGCATCAGCCTATTGGTCCCCAGCTGATTGTGCTGCTGAACACGTTCCTGTAGCTGATGCGCCTACAACAGAGTTTCCCTGGGAGGACCACCACTTATGATGATAAGAGGTACAAACCATATTGCGTCACACTGCAACCGCCACTCACCTGCTGTGCAAAGACAGCCAGGCAGCTGGCCCACCGTGCATTCCTGCTGACCATTTAGGTGCCTCGACGCAGCCACTGCCACCAGAGATGCCAAATATGTGCCACCAACAGCCATAGCACATAGCAACAGATGTTTTATGTTGACTTATGTGTGAAACCATTGCTTTGTGTGCTGTTCAGAAAACTGAGTTTTTTGGAAAAAATATTCAGCCCTCAAAGAGTTAAGAGTCTGATTGGAGGCCCTGATGTTAATCCGTGTTTTTATCATAATTCATTTATACTTACCTCTACCTGTAATCCTAAACTTAAAAATGATTAACCCTAGCCCTGATCTTAAATAACCCTGATGTTAACTTAATGTTAGGGTTTTAAAATTAATTTCAGAACCCTAAATAACCCTAATTGTTTTTCTTTTTTTGATTTTTATATAGCGCCTTACATGGAATATAATAAAATAGATGTTTTGACACTTAATGTCTCATTGTAGGAGGGTGAAATAGCTTTTAATTAATTTGTTGAAAGGTTTTTATAGATCTGAATAGTTTTCAACTTATTTTAGAAACAGATCTTTTAAGAACAGTATTTTTAGAATTATTTATAAGCGCATTTGATTCTCTGAACAAGGGACATTTTAGAGAACTTATTTATTTATTTATTTTCATAGATTTTAGAGTGTAAAGTATTTTTATACAACTGCCTATGACACTGAGATGTAAAATAATGTTTTAGAATGAAACTAAGCGTGCAGAGTCATAATTTTAATTACAAAATGAATGAAATTTTATAGGGACATCGAAATTATTTATTTTCAGTAATATTTTAGGACATTTTACCGGGATTGAATAGTGGTTTTAATAACTTGAAAGTAGAGGGTGTGTGTTGCTTTAATAAGATTTTTTAATTTAGGAAATAAGTGTGCCAGTGCATGTCAATTCCGGCCATATCCCCTACCCTAATCTTAACCCTCCGACTGATTACTCAACTACTGTATGTCCTTCCACTGAAGCCCTCCACTGTAATGTTGTGAGAGTCCCACAGCTTGTTGTATAGCCACTTCTCTTTTATTTTTATTAAACTTCTTCTATGCTGTTGCTTTCTTGTGTCACTTAATATGCAAATTATCGGGTGCCTGCTACCAGGGAGTAATGTGTTCAAGTAGCTTTGCGATATTAGCAACCCACCATGTTAACATTGCCTCCAGGATGTGCTGCACAGCTGGGTCAGCCTGCATGATTTATAAATTAGTTTGTATAAGATTCTGGATAAAGTAAGGGGGGGCGTCTGCTAGTCATACAGTGCCCAAGCTGCAGTGTGCATGGGTGCCTGCTGGAGGGCGCTTTCGTTTTCACCTACCATGTGTCATGAAAAATCCATTTAACATTACATTGACTTATTTGGCAAACACCTTTTATCCAAGGCAATGTACAACATCTCTCTCTCTATATATATATAATCCAATGTCTGTCTGTCCACTTTTTTCACGAGAGAACTACTTAAAGGATTTAGGTCAGGTTTTTTTCTATAATTCTTGAACAGTCTGGATGATTTTGCGACTTCTCTCATTGCGCTAAATATCATAGTTTGCTTTGGTACCAATTTATTTGCGCAAATCCGAGAGACACACAGCAGGCTGAGGGGAGGGGGAAGCGTGACATCAGGAGTTGTGAGCCGAGCAGGGCTCTCCGCACTATCCTGTTTCACTACTGCGCGGGACAAGCTGCGGCAGACGGCTCGTTCATGATACAATTGGTTCCATTTCTTTAGGTTTTCGAATTGAAGCACCGGCAGGTCAAGTGACATGCTTATGGTCCCGTCTTGTCCTTTTCATGGAAATGGTGTGAGAGATGCTTCTTCGTCATGATGGTGTGAGAGAGAGGGAGGGGTAATGCAAGCTGAAATGGTTAATTAATACAGGCCAGGATTTTTTATTTCTTTTAACTGTGTAGATGAACCACCAATATTTGTCCAGCTTGAGGTTGAGGAATGTAAAGAGTGATAAGATGATGGTCTCTCCTTGGGGTCAGGTGACAGCTATGCCCTAGTTTAGAAATAATAGTAGCAGAAAGGCAGCTATGCATGGATGCTATGGAAAATATTGGTGTCTTAAGCTAATGATGGTTATGCTAATGCAGTCAGAAAAAGCAACAATAATAATAATTCTTTGCATTTATATAAGGAATGTTCAGAACTGAACTGAGACAATTCTGTACTTTTTGTAATAAACTACTGCTTCTGCCTGCCTACTCCGAGACTCCAGTACCTTCTTTGAAGTGAGGTCACACTTCATGTCACAACTGCAGTCAATGCGCTGTTTTTCACATTCTGACTCAATGAATAAGAAAAACGAGGGATGACTGTGTATAGACTGTGGCAGACAACCAGGGACCTTGCCCCCACCGGGACACGAGAGGGAGGGCAGACCCCCTTGGTTTGTATCGAGGCCGTGGTTCTTGAGTTTGGAGGCTCAATCCTGTTGGGGACCGTGGCCACCATCAGGAGGCGCTTGGACAATCCCGGAGCCTTGGACTGCAGCACCTCCGCCACACCAGGAACAGCTGCCAAAAGAGAACCCGGACGCAACAGAAGTGCTTCCGGGTGCCCATGCAGCATTTCCGCCACACCAGGAAGTGCTGCAAGAAGAGCATCAGGGAGTACCTGGAGCACATCCGGGTGCATTATAAAAGGGGCTGCCTCACTCCATTTGGGGAGCCGGAGTCGAGAGGTGGAGGAAGAGCTTGTGGGAGAGGAGTGGAGGCTGCAGAAGAAAGTAAAGAATAGGAAAAGGACTGAGCATTGTGGGTTTGTGCACCGTGTGTGCTGTGAAGAAGGGTTTTTGGGACTTGTGAGTCTGTGTGTCTGTCTGTGTCGAGGCTGATCTTCCACAATACTAAAAAGTAAAATTTAAAGAGTACCTTCTAACTAATTCCACATTTCAGTAGTGCACAATTATCACATGATTAAAGCCATGTTATCCTATAAGTAATGGTAAAGGAAATCCTTTGTCCTATAGTAGCAATGTAAAGCTTGAGGATAACCTCCATACATCAAGGTGCTATATAACCTGACGTTCTGTTAGCCTCCTTATTGGCTTCTGAACACTGTCTGACAGTTCATAGCGTCGAGTCCACTACGCCTTCTAAGGGCTCATTTATACTTCAGGCTCAGAATCATGGCTGCTACACGTTCCCAGCATTCATTTGACGCGTCCTCTGAGCAGGTCCTCAGAAATTAATGTGACGCGTGCGCGAGTTGCGGTACCAGCAAAAAGTCAGGGGGCGCAGTGTGCTAAAAGTAGAAATGTGATGTCAGAGTCTCTGTTTACTATCTACATGTGACAGAAGGCCGCTATGCGGATCCTACGAGATCGATGTGCATGCTTCGATGTTTGATGAATGGTTCGATGTGGTGAAGCAAAATGCCGACATACAGATGCAATCGTGGTGCTTTTATATTCAAGCGTTGCATATACCCAATCGTAATGACACAACACATTTTAAAAGTCTCACATACCATATTTTGTGCCATCTTTTTTCTTTCTAGGGCTTCCTCCTGACCTGACAGCAGCGGCAAACAGCAATAGATCACCACACAGAACACATTTACATACATTTATGATATTCCAACTCTCTGCACATTTAGAATCCTTAGATTTATACTTGATATCAATACTGTTAATAATTACACACATGGGGGTGACACGGTGGCGGAACAGTAGCACTGCTGTCTCGCCGGGAGTCACGTCACTGGTATTCCCTTCCTGGAGTTTACATGTTTTCCTGCACACTGTGCTCCGGTTTCCTTCCAAAGATATGCAGATTTGGTGACACCAAAATGACGCCAGTGTATGTGTGAGTGCTTCTATTCACCTTGCGATGAGCTGATGCCCATCCAGGGATTGTTTCCGTCTCGTGCCCAATGCTTGCTGGAATGGACACATCCCTGGATTGATGGATTTAATCATAAAACATCCTTTTCAGAGATATTGCGGTAATGTGTCATCGGAATTTAATGGATGTTCCAGGAAATTCACAACACAGTGAAGCTGAACTTGTTCTCACCGTGATAATATCTCGCACTGCCACCTGGTGAATTCCTCCAGATTTACGTAAAGTACGCTCGCAAGTATAAACAGTAAAACGCTTGCATAGCAGGAGCATCTGCTGCAGCATGAGTTGCGTGAAGTATAAACTCGGCCTAAATCCTTCTTGATTTTCAAACCACCCATTGTGTATTCAAACTTAGCACTTTTACTTCCTATACGTAATGCAGGGTGAGTCAAAATTATATTGACATTTGAATGGCGGAAACAATTTATTCACAAAACATACTTCATATGTGCAGGAATGTCTCAATCTGTTTGCCATCATGTTCAACACATGTACCATATGTGGCGCATAAATTGTCCACAAAAATTATATATACAGTAATCCCTCGCTATATCGCGCTTTGACTTTCGCGGCTTCACTCTATCGCGGATTTTATATGAAAGCATAACTAAATATATAACGCAGATTTTTCGCTGCTTCGCGGGTTCTGCGGACAATGTGTCTTTTTACTTCCTGTACATGCTTCCTCAGTTGGTTTGCCCAGTTGATTTCATACAAGGGACGCTATTGGCGGATGGCTGAGAAGCTAACCAATCAGAGCACGCAGTTAAGTTCTCCTGACTGAGAAGCTAACCAATCAGAGCACGCAGTTGAGTTCCTGCGTGCTGAATGCAGTGTTAACCAGGAAGTCTCGTCTCGCTCATTCAGCATCAACGTGTTTCGCTGTGTAAAGAGTTGTGCTCTTTTGTGTTTATCTTTGTGCATAGTCAAGCCCTTCATTATGGCTCCAAAACGATCTGCTACTGCTTCAGGGGCCGTGCCCATGCGCAAGAAGATATTAACGATTGCCGAAAAGGTAAACGTTTTGGATTTGTTGAAGGCTACGATTCTTTTTATTTAAAAAGTAGGAAAGGAATATAAGATCTACGGCTGCAGTGTCCTTTTAACCAGGGTGCAAAACGAGTTGTAAGTGGATGTAATAAGGCAGTAGTCTGGATGGAATCTGCTTTAGGGATTTGGATTGAAGACTGCCAGAAGAAGAACAACGGCAGTGCTACACAATCGCCTGAAGTGGCTCCTTTACAAGGGCTGTAACGCTCTCCTTTGTTGTGCAGTAAAATTAAACTCATTGTTATCGGACAAGTCATCGTGTCATTGTTGGTGAGTAACCATAATTAATTTTCTACTTACAGTACTTAGTACATGTATGTACATTTAGTGTCACTGTACACACATTTACTGTATACTGTTTTTCTTGCATTGTACGTATTTATTGCTGGTGGCCTGTCTATCGTAATGGCTGTAACATATGTGATATCGGAGACACTCAATATCTTTAAAATAATATTTAGGTTTTACTGTATATAAACAGTGTGTTTATATACATAATTTCAATGAATCTTACCTAATATCTAAGAGAATACAAAAGGATTATGCTGTATAACTGCGGGGAATATTTATAAACAGTGCGGGAGAGTTTATAAGGGCTTAAAATATATAAAAATAACCATACAAACATATGGTTTCTACTTCGCGGATTTTCACCTATCGTGGGGGTGGGTCTGGAACGCGACCCCCGCGATCGAGGAGGGATTACTGTACTCTAAGTACAGTATATACTCATGTATGAGTTGAGCCTTGAAACCCGAAAAATCGATCATAAAGTCAGACCCCGACTTATACGCCCGTTCAAAAATACGACACTTCAATTTTTTTTTTTTACATCTTCTTGCCTCCTCCAATCTCTCACCAATTTCTCAGACACATCAGATTTTGTTGCAGCAGCGCAGTTAACAATTTCTTTCACTACTTCAATGACGTTTAATTCAAAACCAGATTCATATTTTCTTCTGATCAAACGCTCCATCGTAGATAAGGGATGCTCTTACGATAAAGGTGTATGAGGTGTGAGATACAAAAAACACAAAACAGAATAGTTTGGGTATTACCATGTGGTCATGTAGGCACAATACACAGAAAAAAAAGGCTGTGTGCTTTGTGGTTACTCGTTGAGTGTTAGCATATCATAATGGACCAATAGCGTGAATTTTCCACATTCGACTTATACGACCGACATTATAGAATACCAGATATTATACATTAAAATCAAGTGCCCCGACTTATCCACGGGAGAATTTAAACGCGAGAATATACAGTATATACAGTACAGGCCAAAAGTTTGGCCACACCTCCTCATTCAATGTGTTTTCTTTATTTTCATGACTGAAGGCATCAAAACTATGAATGAACACATGTGGAGTTATGTACTTAACAAAAAAAGGTGAAATAACTGAAAACATGTTTTATATTCTAGTTTCTTCAAAATAGCCACCCTTTGCTCTGATTACTGCTTTGCACACTCTTGGCATTCTCTCGATGAGCTTCAACAGGTAGTCACCTGAAATGGTTTTCACTTCACAGGTGTGCCTTATCAGGGTTATTTAGTGGAATTTCTTGCTTTATCAATGGGGTTGGGACCAGCAGTTGTGTT
>JANRMT010062852.1:9347311-9364760 GCA_026402145.1 Polypterus bichir lapradei
ACACATTGAATGAGGAGGTGTGGCCAAACTTTTGGCCTGTACTATATATATATATATATATATATATATATATATATATATATATAGTGGTGTGAAAAACTATTTGCGCCCTTCCTGATTTCTTATCTCTGCGCTCTTGGGGTAATTTTGGTCGGCCGGCCACTCCTGGGAAGGTTCACCACTGTTCCATGTTTTTGCCATTTGTGGATAATGGCTCTCACTGTGGTTCGCTGGAGTCCCAAAGCTTTAGAAATGGCTTTATAACCTTTACCAGACTGATAGATCTCAATTACTTCTGTTCTCATTTGTTCCTGAATTTCTTTGGATCTTGGCATGATGTCTAGCTTTTGAGGTGCTTTTGGTCTACTTCTCTGTGTCAGGCAGCTCCTATTTAAGTGATTTCTTGATTGAAACAGGTGTGGCAGTAATCAGGCCTGGGGGTGGCTACGGAAATTGAACTCAGGTGTGATACACCACAGTTAGGTTATTTTTTAACAAGGGGGCAATTACTTTTTCACACAGGGCCATGTAGGTTTGGATTTTTTTTCTCCCTAAATAATAAAAACCATCATTTAAAAACTGCATTTTGTGTTTACTTGTGTTATATTTGACTAATGGTTACATGTGTTTGATGATCAGAAACATTTTGTGTGACAAACATGCAAAAGAATAAGAAATCAGGAAGGGGGCAAATAGTTTTTCACACCACTGTATATGGTTTTGCTAATGTAAGAGCAAAGAAGAATGTTAGCAGGTTAGCAAATTTTTTATTGGGCCTGGGTAAACTTGCCATTTATATTACTAGGATGGAAAAAATTAAGAGTGACAGGGAATCTGACTTGGTGGGTTTGTTTAAGGCACAATTAAAAATAAGAATTTTCATAGATTGCAAGTTTTATAGGATGACCCACAATTTGCAAACATTTATCGAACAGTGGTGTGCAATGAATGCAATTTGTAAAATTGTTAATGAGGAGTCTGTTTTTGTTTTGTGAATTATTATTTTTTTCTTTTGGTGAATTCATTATTATGAAATTACGACAGAATACTCATTCATAGGTTACATATGATGTTCTTTTATTGATGGTTTGTTGATTTTTGTTTTGATTGATGAATGTTTAATAAAAGGTATATTTAAAACTAAAAAAACTCTTTCTTTCTTTCTTTCTTTCTTTCTTTCTTTCTTTCTTTCTTTCTTTCTTTCTTTCTTTCTCACTGAAATCGCTCCCGTGTGCTGTGATCTGTAGCTTTCAGAGTGGATGTCAAAGGGTCATGGCAAAAAGAAAGCACTGCAACAGTAAAAAAAAAAAAAATGTAACAAAAAATTCCCTGACATTTGCTAAAGCAAAGAGTGATAAGATCGCTGTCATCCGGCAGTGTGAAGAAAGATGTGATTGCTGCCACCATATTCCACAAAGTAATTAGTGATCACTATCATCAGATGCTACAGAGGGAGAAATGACCATTACCTGTAAAGTCAATGAAGAAACAATAGCCATCAGTCAAATGTGACTTCATATGGCGCATTTCAGAGTGAGAGTCACCTTTAACCCTTAAACTGCCACACACTTGGGGGTTAATGCACCCCCCGGACGCCAAATACTTTTTTGCTGCACTTTTTAAGGAAATGTCACAATTTACAAAGAAAAAGTGAAATTTAAACGGAACACCTATTTTTTTTCATACAAAGAGCATGACAATTACTGCAACACTGACCATTTTAAACACTGCCAATAAACTGTAAAAACTTTTTAAAAAACTACTGCAACAATCTCTTGTGACATGTACAAGGTGCAACTGGGGTGGCACGGTGGCAGAGTGAGTCTCGCAGTAAGGAGACCCGAGTTTGCTTCCCGGGTCCTTCCTGCGTGGACTTTACATGTTCTCTCCATGTCTTTGTGGGTTTCCTCCAGGTGCTCCGGTTTGTTTCCTGCCTTGTGCCCTGTGTTGGCTGGGATTGGCTCCAGCAGACCCCCGTAACCCTGTAGTTAGGATATAGCAGGTTGGATAATGGATGGATGGATGGATGGAAGGTGCAACTGACACCATTGATGAAATTCAGTAAATCACTGAGCCAATGGCACTTGAACTGGCTGCACGCAGACACACGGAGGCCAACGCTGATTCCTGCTGGCTCGTCTAGTGCAGCGGCTCAGTCTCAAGGACAGTGATGCTGATTTGCTAGGGAGGCGCCAGTGGTTATGAGCTGGCTGCTCAACGAATGTACGGAAAATTGTGCTGGAAAATTGCACTGGGAACCGACTATAGCCAGTTGCAGCGCTCAACGAATGTATGTCGCCGAATGTACTCTGCTCCATTTTGCTGGCAAATGGCACTGGGAAGCGACTATAGCCAGTTGCAGCGCTCAACGAATGTATGTCACCGAATGTACATTGCCAAATATAATTGGCTCCGGCGTGCTGGCAAATTACATTGGGAACCGACTATAGCTGGTTCCAGTGGTTTAAGGGTTAACATGTTAGAATATTCATTTCTATGAAGGATTTTCATATAGTACTCTAAAGGAGTAGCTGGGCCTCTGTTGTAACACAAGTGGACAATATATGCAGCGAATGTCATCTTTGTGAGAGAAGAAAGGGAACATCAAGGGGAGTGGGAATAATCAAGCCTTGACACATTACAGGGTTTGGGTCAGCCTCCCGTATAATTGTAGAGTGGCTGAAAAATTGAAGGTTTGTTGAAAAAAAGGTCTTTACAGACAAGAGTCCAACACAGAACTGAGGTCATGGAACAAACAGGTCGGTTTTAACTCTTTGGGGGCTAAATATTTTTTCCAAAAAAAGCAAACATCCGTTGTTGCATGCTGTGGCTGTCTCTTCACGGTCTCTTGTGGCTGCTGTCAGGCTTTCTTCGCATTGTGGGGACGACAGCAGCGGTCGCACTCACAGTGCAACGCAATCTACTTTGTACCACTTGTTAAAGTAAGTGCCGGTCCTCCCAAGTGAACATTGCCATAGGCACGTCAGCCACACCAACGTGTTCAGGACCACGATCAGCTTGGGGACAATCAGCTGTTGCCGGTACCTCACTTTCATTTTCAAATCTCAGTTTCCAGATCGCTTGCATCAAAATCAGAGTTTGAAGAGATCTATTCAGCGATATTATGCAAAACATCATCCACAGAGTATTTTGTTTTGTGCATTCGCATCTCTCTCTCGCCAGATGTTGATGCCATTGTACAGCACCCCTGGAACAATTTTCATGTTAAAGGCCTTGCTCAAGGGCCCAACAGAGCAGGATCCCTTCTGGGAAGTGACATGATTTGAACTGGAATTTTACACATACCAGCACAGATCCTAAGCCACAGAGCCATCAACATGGTGGACCAAATTTGGGTCAGTCCGACTAACTATTAAGTACAGGGTGTGCACAAAGTCTGTATACCCCTATCTTTTGGACGGTTTTTGAAAACACGTTTCGATTATGGGAGCTGCGATAAATCGCGCACTCGTCAGAGAACATAACCTTTTCCTTCTCAGCATTTGTTGGAAATTAGTGCAGCATCAGATCGCAAGCTTCCTGACGTCTGTCCAAGTCGGCATCTGATAACTCGTTAACGTGTAATGGACGCCGACATTTCATTTGCAAGTCCTGTTTGATGTGTTTTCGCATTGTCGATTCCGCTATTCCCAACTCAGCAGCACGTTTACGAGTGGATTTCATTGGGGATCGTTGGACAGACTCTGCCACATCTGCACACGTTTCATGCCTTGTGGATGGTCTTCCACTTCATGGCGCATCTCGGACGCTGCCCGTTGCAAAAGCCTTCTTCTCCCACTGCAACAGCGTCCTCTTTGTCGGCGATGCCATCCCAAAACGCACAACAAAGTCATCCATGACATTTTTGATCGATTTCCCAGTAACAGGCCACTCATGAACCCACACAGTGGCCACCAAACGCTCCTCGATCGTCAAAACACTTGTGTCACCCATCGCTTCGTCTGGGAAAGGCCGCCATGTTGTTGCGATTTCTTGAGCGGCAGCAGGTGGCAGCACCAGACAGGATGTCGGAAACACACCTCAAAATACCGGGAAGACTTGGGCTGATGTCCACAGGAACCAAATTGTCACGGTTATTCCTGTAAATGCTCCTAAAGATAGGGGTATATGGACTTTGTGCGCACCCTATATGAAAGGGGTCACTGTCCCCAAGGCATCATTTAAAGGATTAGATATGCAACTGTGCAGTTGTGGTGAAGCCTGTATGGGGTCTGTGGTGGATCAGAACGTGTGCAGGATCATTTTAAAAATAGTGAGGCTCAGATGTCAGGAGTGTGGACGTATGCAAAAGCAGTGAGTGGCCAGAAAGCTTAACAGAATAGGAGAATGGACCAATGCTAAATATTTATTTGCAGAAGTCTGATTGGTTCCGCTGTCCCTCATCGACGCTCCGTGAATTGTTTAGAACAGCTACACTCACAAGGAGTATAAAAGGGTCTGAGTAGGTGAGATGAGGAGGAATGAATCAAAAGAAATATGAGGTTGGAGCCAGTGTAATGTCAAGGAGGCTCCATGGTGGAGTAGAGAAACAGCACTCCAGGGTTGAGTCACTCCTGTTGGTCACAAGAGCAGGCTCAGCTGTCGTGCTCCAAGGGTCATCAAGGGTTGGTGACACGATGGAGGAGTAAAGGGCTACGGGCATCCCAGAGGGTACCCACAGAAGGGAATCGATTAAGGACGGCATTCACTGGTGTCCCTGCCCTGATGAGTGTGCCTATGCAAAGAGGAGGGTGAGACGTGAGATTGAGAGAGAAGAACTGGGACGTGATTCTGACTCTCGGTTTTGTCTATTTATTGAGAGGTGGATGTATTTATTGGTTTTAACTTTGACACCTGGGCACTCTTTTTATTGAAGGTATATTTTTTTGCACCTCACTTGGGACACTACTTTGTCGACTGTTTTAATAAAAGCACTGTGCCCCTTTTGCTCCTTTCTTCCTGTGGTGTGCCCTCATTCGCCCTAGCCCACCTCAGTTATGACTATTGATTTCCTGGGATTTCTTTCAGATGAACAGCATGTTCCTAAACACAGCAGCAAGGTATCACACAGAAATAATGTCTGCCAGACAGGCAGGTGTTAATTGCTTGGTGGCCAGCTAATGAGAGCACCAGCCCTGTGCCCACTTGGTTCAAAGTCAAAGGCTAAGTATAACATTCTGTACAGATAAACCATAATTGGTGTAAAGTATCTGTGAGAAAGGAGAACATTTTTCCCAACATATCGATGCTGAAAATAGAGCACGCTTTGTCGGGTTTCAGTGCCTCGCTGAATTGCGGTCGAAAGTCACTGTTCCAGCTGCCACCAGAATGTAAATAAGTTTGCAGGACTAACATTTAATTCTCTAAGGGCCAGTTAGACGAAAACCTTGCCTTGGTGCCTTAAAATCAATAATTGACTTTAGTGGCTGATACAGTATATGTAGATTGGAGCGATATGAACATGCAGAGCACATAACCTTGGCCTTAAGGGAAAGACCACCAGTGCAAAACACAAACTATAATGGCAAATTAAAAGGGACCTAAATAGAGCTGATCTGTGGTACCTCATTGAACAAAACAATCCATCATCTAATCGCTATTTCATAATCCATTATTTTTTTAGATGGGAAGCACAGAGGCTCACTGGCATGTCCTACTAACACTATTATTACTACAGGGCTCCAGTCAAAGTTCCAATTCTTTACTTGTTACGTTAAGGACATGTTCTCACGTTCCTCCCATGTCCATTTTCATTTAGTAGTCTAGTTTAATTCCTCATCCTAAAGATGGGAGGAAGGAAAGCTGGATGAAAACATTTCTTCCAGCTTTCCTCCAATTGAAGAATGTGTGGGGATTCAGGGACCTATTCATTACCACCAAGATCAGATTCTTCAATTCCAGTGTGAAGTCAGTCCTCCTCTACCCAGCTGAGAAATGGAAGACCACAGCAACAACAACTAAAAAGGTCCAGACATCTATTAATATACTTGTGAGAAGGGTCTTCTGGATTTACTGGCCTGATAGCCTCACTAACAAAGAAATTGGCAGTTGAGGAAGAGTCAGATAGGCCATATTGTCCTCAACCCAGTGGAGACATGGAAGACTACTGCAACAACAACAGAAATGTGACAGCAAAATAGATTAGTTTCGGTAGAGGAAGAGGTGCATAGGCCATATCCTCCTCCAACCAGCCAAGACATGGAGGACCATTGCAATTACAACCAAAAAGGTCCAGACATCTATTAACACCTGTTTGAGAAGGATCCTCTGGATTCACTGGCCTGAAATCATCACTAACCAAGAAATACGGCAACGAATTAGATAAGTGTCAGTAGAGGAAAAAGCGGATAGGCCATATCATCCTCTACCAGCAGAGACATGGAGGACCACTGCAATTATAACCAGAAAGGTACAGACATCAATTAACATCTGTTTGAGAAGGATCATCTGGATTCTCTGGGCCGATATCCTTAGAAACCAAGAAATATGGCAGTGAATTAGGCAAGTGCCAGTAGAGGAAAAAGCAGATAGGCCACATCATCCTCTACCAGCAGAGACATGGAGGACCACTGCACTGACAACCAAAAAGGTCCAGATATCTATTAACACACTTGTGAGAAGGATCCTCTGGATTCACTGGCCTGAAATCATCACAAACCAAGAAATTGTATCAGAAAATGAGACACGATGCCACTGATTAACCAGACTGTAGGCATATGAATCCTAGTGGCATGTTCAAGAAGTACACCCTACTCCTGTGCTATTGGCTAATTCTGGGAAATTTAGGTCCCCCTCTTATCAACATCATGTGCTTGTTAATTCCATCCTTGTTACTGGCATCTGCTCAGTGCAGTCAGTACAGCACCTGCCCTTCCAAAACAAATTTTTAAAGAACATATTTTTATGCATGCATATACTGTATATGTATTGCGAAAGACCAGCCCAGACACAGACCGACACTGAGGCAGCCAAGCCCCAAAACACACAGGTTCTTCCTTCTATTGCACAAGTCACCAATAAACAACTCACAATTACTCAGTTCATTCCTTTTACTTCTCTTCTTATTCTTTTCTTCTGCCACCTCCACTCCTCCAGTCGCAAGCTCCATCCTCTGCCTCCCTACTCCGGCTCTCTGAATGGAGTGAGGCGGCCCATTTTATAATGCACCCAGATGTGCTCCAGGTGCTCCCTGATGACCTTCCTGCAGCATTTCCTGGTGTGGCGGAAGTACTGCATACCATGGCTTCTGAACCATCCAGGTGACCCCGGCGGGGGCCATGGGTCCTCTCAAGATTGAGCTTCCCAGCTCCATGGTTCCCATGCAATCCCGGAGTAGGAATTGCCCCTCTCCCCATCCCCTGCTTCTCCAGGTCTCCCGGTGGGGCAAGGTCCCCGGCCGTCTATCACAGTCTATATATTGTCATGGACACCAGGCATGGGCTGGGTTCTAATCCCACCAGGAGGAAAATTTAAAAGAAGAATGTGGGGAAACTAATCACACAGACAATTTGCTCCCCCTGTACACTAGGTGTCAGTCTTCCTGGGCTAAGGTGCCTCCATGGATATTAGCATGGCAGGCTGGGAACTGAAGTCCCATCAGACAGCCCTGTTGTGGTACATGGGTGCCACAAGGGGGAGCTGCAGGAACAGACTGTTCCCACTTTAAAGTACTTCCGCCAAACATGGAAGCGCTTCCTGGATATGAAGTACTCCAGGAGGTGAGTCTCCTGTAGGAGGGAGTTAGATTCAGGAGGAGAGTGGATGAGACTACGTGGGGGGTGAGGAAGGAGACAAAAAGATTTGTATTGGCGGAAGGAGACACAAAGATTTGGTATTGTATTACTGTAGAAGGGATTTGGATGTACTGTAAAACAAAAAAATGATCTTCTAACATGAATTGGAAAGGCTTGCGACTGAGTGTAAAGTGGCAAGGATAAGGATTATCAACTCCAAATCTGAGGCAATGGTCCTCATTAGGAAAAAGGTGGATTGTCCTTTCCAAGTTGGAGGCGAGTTACTGCCTCAAGAGGAGGATTTTAAGTAACCTTGGGGTTGTGTTAACAAGTGAGTGGAAACGGGATGGTGAGATGGTTGGGGTGGCGAGTGCAGTGATGCAGTCACTATACCGATCCATAGGAGGAGCTGAGTCAGAAGGTGAAGCTCACAATTTGCCGGACGATTTACATCACTCTACCCCCATCTATGGTCATGAGCTTCAGTAATGACCAAAAGAATGAATCGCGGGTACAAAAGGCTGAAATGAGCTTTCTCTGCAGGGTGGCTGGACTCTCTCCTAAGAGATAAGGTGAGGTGTGTGGACATCCGGGAGAGTCTCTGAGTAGAGCTGATGACCCTCTGCATCAAGAGGAGACAACTGAGGTGGCTCGGTCATCTGATATGGATGCCTCCCTGTGAAGATTTTATGGGCACAACCAGTTGGGAGGAGACCCCGGGGGAGACCCAAAGTTCACTGGGAGGATTATATCTCCCAGATGGCCTGGAGCAGTAGGGTGTCATACTGTGTTAGCCATTACGGTTCACCGACAAAAGCGCGATAGACATATGAGCGCCGACAAAACCGCGACGGACAAATGAGCGCCGACAAACCCGCTAACTGGTTTTCGACAAATCCACGCTGACATAATGGCCACGACAAAATTGTGAGAGAGGCCAAGAGAGTGGGACGCGTACGTGTGCATTATGTACACATTATGTGCTAGGTTATAACTGTTATAACTGCTGATGGCATGCCGTGAACAAATAACTCAGTCGAGGGTTGGCATAACGCATCTTATACAAAGCGGAATTACCAGCAGTCAGGCAGCCAGCAAGTCTAAATACGCTCAACTAGACGTCTTGCTGCAATTCTTCCTACATATGCAGGGCTTGATCTTAAGGACTATCTGCGTGCCGTGTCTCATAATATTGACTTCTAAAATAAACATTATTATATATGCTTTAAACTAGTAATTCATATTTAATGAAACTTTCGCGATTTTGTCGGCGCGATTTTGTCTGCGTGATTTTGATGCCGCATTTTAATCGGTGCTCATATATCTATCGCTCAAATGTCGTGTCACAGCCATTACAGATGCAATGAGAAGTCAAGCAAAATGACACCTTTTATTGGCTAACTAAGAACATTACAACGTGCAGGCTTTCAAGGCAACTCAGGCCCCTTCTTCAGGCAAGATGAAACGCCTTGGGATTCCACAGTATGAGTTGGCAAGTGTGGCTGAGGAAAGGGACGTATGGGCCTCACTGCTAAGACTGTTGACTCTACTACCCGGTCTTAGATAAATGGTGGAAAATGAATGAATGGATACTGTGACCTACAGGGAGTGCACCAGCTGCCCAAACCTAACACAGACAGACATCAAGTTATAAGTGGGGAAATGCTTCTGTTTAATTCTCCACAACAGTACAAATCAACACTGTACTTAATTTGCCTTCTTCTTCTCTCTCTCTCTGTCTCCTCCACTCCTCCTCTGGCAAGCGTCACCCTCTCCCACCCAACTCTGGCCCTCAGAGTAGTGGCAGCAGGCTCCCAGGAGCACTCCAGGTGGCCCATTAGCATGTTCTGGATGTACTCCCAGGAGAGGCAGAAGTCTGACATAATAGGGCTCTGCAACCTCTGCTGCCCCCCGGTGGCACCCATGGAAACCTAAAAAACTGCAGTGAACTCCAATTCCCAGTATCCCCTGTAGGAATCTGTGGTGCCACAGCAGCCCGGGGGGGACTGCCCTCTAGCGTTCTGGCAGAGATAATGCCCTGAGTACACTCTCTCCCCCAGTCCTTCCATCCAGTTGGCGTACCGGCTGGGCAGTGCCCCTGGCCACCTCTGACAATACTTTAATATTAAATGCATTTTAATGGTCCCATATGTTTTTAAATGGCCACCCAATTTTTTGTTCACTTTTAGGAATATTTTTTTTTTATTAGAATTGTCAGAGGAAATTCTAAAATTATCCCTAACTTTGAACTGTGGCTTCAGTAGACAAGGATTTCCACTTTGTTCTGCTATAAAACGAAGATGAAGTCTTAAATTCACACTGACACTTAATTTCGTTAAGTAGTACAGGCAACCAGACATTTTTGGAATCCACCTCCACATCCTCAAGAAGATACACCCTCTACACAAGTAATTTATTACTTTTGATCTTGCAATCATGACTACGGAACTAACTGACACTTTGATATATTTGGCCATCAAGGACAATTTTTCTGTGTCTGGTTGCTTAGAAACAGGAAAAGGCGAAAAATAAAAATAATACTAAAAGTTAACAACTTACTGGATATTTAATTTTTACAGCCAATTTCAGGGAATCCTTTTAAGTTCATGGAATGCTTGATCCGTAATCCTTTTAGCGTTGCTCATTTTCATTAAGATGCAAAAAGAAAAGGAAGGGACAGAAAGACCTTTGTTTGGCTGGAGTGGTGACAAAAATGAGAGGAAGAAGGGACGGGAGACCCCATTACTGCTTGAAAGGGTTTTCTGGGGATGTTGGTTTGGCTTATATGTAAATGCTGAGGGAGAATGAGATTTTCTTGTTGGTTACTATACTGTATGCTGGGTGGGGTGGGCCTTTAATCCAAAATCTGGACCTTATTGTCATTAGCTTACCATTTTCTTCATTTTCAATATATTTTTTTGTATTTCCTTGGCCTAAAGGTCTCTTGTGAAAAGGTTCAAATAAACATACAAGACTGACCTCCTGAAACAGTCACATTTGAAGCCTTGTCTGGAGTACTGAATGCAGTTTTGTTCTCCAGGATACAAAAAGGACAGAGCAGCACTAGAAAAAGGTCCAGAGAGGAGCAACTAAGCTGACTCCAGGGCTAAATGTAAAGTATTACAAGTAGGAAGTAGAAATGTTAAGTTTGAATACACAATGGGAGGTCTGAAAATTGAAAGTCCACCTCAAGGATTTAGCGATAGTAGTAGACTTGACACTATCAACTGCCAGACAGTGTTCAGAAACCATTGAATAGGCTAACATAATGTCAGGTTATATAGCGCCTTGATGTGTGGAGTACAAGTCACAGGAGGTTCTGCTCAGGCTTTATGACACACTGGTGAGGCCTCATCTGGAGTACTGGGTGCAGTTTTGATCTCCAGGCTACAAAAGGACATAACAGCACTAGAAAAGGTCCAGAGAAGAGCGACTGGGCTGATTCCAGGGCTACAGGGGATGAGTTATGAGGAAAGATTAAAAGAGCTGAGCCTTTACAGTTTAAGAAAAAGAAGATGAAGAGGAGACCTGACTGAAGTGTTTAAAATCATGAAGGGAATTAGTCCAGTGGATTGAGACTGTTAAGGATGGAGCTGCCAGGTAAGAGGAAGGCCTAAGAGAAGGTTTATGGATGTGGTGAGAGAGGACATGCAGGTGCTGGGTGTGACAGAGCAAGATGACGAGGACAGGAAGATATTGAGGGGGATGATCCACTGTGGCATCCCCTAATGGGAGCAGCCAAAAGAAGTAGAACAAGATCAAGACTGTGACTTTAAAATCAGTTCATCAAGAAGACGGGGACTCAGTTGGCGACTTGTTAAGGGTAAATTTCACACAAACATTAGGAAGTTCTTCTTTACACAAAGAACAATAGACACTTGGAATAAGCGACCAAGTAGGGTGGAAAACAGTAGGACTTTAGGGACTTTCAAAACTCGACTTGATGTTATTTTAAAAGAATTAAGTGGATAGGACTAGCAAGCTTTCTTGTTGTTCTTCTCTAGATTGTTCTAATATTCTAAAGCTGATGTCACATTACGTAACTTTTAGTTGTGGGTCAAAAGTCCAAGGAGGTTCTGCTCAAGCTTTATAACACACTGGTGAGGCCTCATCTGGTGTCCTGTGTGTAGTTTTGATCTTCAAGCTACAAAAAGGACATAGCAGCACTAGAAAAGGTCCAGAAAAGATCAACTAGGCTGATTCCAGGGCTACAGGGGATGAGTTATGAAGAAAAATTAAAAGAGCTGAGCCTTTACAGTTTAAACAAAAGATGATTAAGAGGAGGCCAGACTGAAGTGTTTAAAATCATGAAGGGAATTAGTCCAGTGGATCGAGATGGTGACTTTAAATTGAGTTCATCAAGAACACAGTTGGTAACTTGTTAAGGGTAAATTTCACACAAACATTAGGACATTTTTCTTTACACAGTGTGGTCCCCGGCCGGGCATGGAGCTTGTGCCTCCTCCAGACCGAGAGGGGGCGTCCGTCCTGGTTATACTGGAGGCCTCGGGTAGAGGGCTTGGAAGCCCAGCCCTGTAGGGACCCATGGCCACCGCCAGGCGGTGCCCCAGTGCCTGATTATCCCGGGAGCCCGGCACTTCCGGCACACCAGGAAGTGCCGGGGGGAAGGCTTTGGAGGACACCCGGAGAGCTGCCGGGAGGACAGCCGGCACTTCCGCCACGCTGGTGCGTGGCCAAGGGAAGAATGCCGGGAACACCTGGTGCTCGTCCGGGAAGCATATATAAGGGGCCGCCTCCCTTCAGTGAGCAGCAGAAGTCGGGTGGAAGAGGACGGAGCTGGAGTGAGGACTGGAGGCGGCCAGGAGAGAAAGGCACAGAGACTGTGAGGCCTGGACTTGGGGGAATCGGTGCAAGAGGCACTGGGGTGTGAGTGCACAGTTTGTAAATACTTTGTAAATAAACAGTGTGTTGGGTGAAATATGCTGTCCGTCTGTCTGTGTCCGGGCCAGCTTCCACGACAGAGAACCATAGTGTCATAAGCCGTCTACTAAAGCAGATGGCCTGCTAGTAGTTCAGGACCAACCAGGACTAAGGGGTAATAAGAGAGGCTCAAGAGAGGCAGATGTTCACATAAAAAAGGTAATTTTATTATTTTACGATAGAGAAAAAAAAAATTGCTGATGTAAATGGTTGCACAAAAAAAAATATAATCCAATGACAACACAAGTCCAATTATGAAAATGCAAAGAAGGATAATAGAATCTGTAAAACACAGAGGCTCCTACCCTGATACACATGCAGTCACATTTAGTTCATGTAAGGGTATCAGCAGCCTTACAATAAAACTAAACTGTAAACTCTGTTGCAGCCCTTGTCATAAATGCAACTCCTCAAAAAAAAAAAATTTCAGAAGCTATTTTTGGTTCTCAGGAGCCTAAACCGCTCCTTAACATCACCCAACAGCTCAGCCACCAGGCACCTCTTAGCCCGGCGTACCTCACACAACCTAACCCTTCTTCTCAAATCTCTCCGCACGATCGGCCCCCCTTCTTGCGGCCACAACTGTACTTATAAAGGCTTCTCAATTCCCCTGGGCAGCTTGCCTAAACATAGGGAGATGCCATTTCAGGCCTCCCAGGGGAATCAAACACCTCGAGCAAAAATATAAAAAGTATCTGCCAGCAAAATACACATAATTAAACACTAAATAACAAAACAGAAAAAAAAAAAGATACCTAACCTTGAGGTTACTAAGATACAAACAGAAACGTTACAATACACCTACACTATTAGTCCAAAATGGACTCCCCAATAGCGGTCTTTCGAATTTCCCAGGCACCCGTGACTGTGTTTAGCTTCGGCGCCACCTTTGAAACACAGATAGGTAAATGTGGAATATTACGCGCAACGCTTGTACCTGAAACAAATGGCAGAACATCTGAAAAAAAAAAAAAACTAAAGAAACAGCCTACCGGTAAGTTCTAAAATTTTGTAAATTATTTTTTTTTTCTCGTTGTAAACTCGCTGACATATTCTTCATTGCAGTTCATGCATAATGCTTATTGAGGATCTTGCTGTCCAGTATCCGTCTCTAATATTCTGTGTTAGCTTCCCGGTGAGGCTATAGTGTCACACATAGACACTTGCAATAAGCTGCCAAGTAGTGTGGTAGACAGTAAGACTTTAGGGACTTTCAAAACTCGACTTGACATTATTTTAGAAGTATTAAGTGGATAGGACTAGCGAGCTTTCTTGTTGTTCTCATTTAGATTGTTCTAATATTCTAAAGCTGATGTCACATTATGTAACTTTTACTTGTGGGGTAAAAGTCCAAGGAGGTTCTGCTCAAGCTTTATAACACACTGGCCATTAAGAAGGCTAACAGAATGTCAGGTTATATAGCACCTTGATATGTGGAGTACAAGTCACAGGAGGTTTTGCTCAAGCTTTATAACACACTGGTGAGGCCTCATCTGGAGTCCTGTGTGGAGTTTTGGTCTTCAGGCTACAAAAAGGGCACAGCAGCACTAGAGAAGGTCCAGAGAAGAGTGACTAGGCTGATTCAGGGCTACGGGGGATGAGTTATGAGGAAAGATTAAAAGAGCTGAGCCTTTACAGTTTAAGATAAAGAAGATTAAGAGGAGATCTGACTGAAGTGTTTAAAAGTATGGAAGGAATTATTCCATTGGATTGAGACGGTGACTTTAAAATTAGTTCATCAAGAACACAGGGGCACAGTTGGAAACCTGTTAAGGGTAAATTTCACACAAACATTAGGAAGTGTTTCTTTACACAAAGAGCCACAGACACTTGGAGTAAGTGACCCAAGTAGTGTGGTAGACAGTAGGACTTTACAGACTTTCAAAACTCAACTTGATGTTATTTTAGAAGAATTAAGTGGATAGGACTGGTGCGCTTTGTTGGGATGAATGGCCCATTCTCATCCAGATTGTTCTAATATTTATTATTCAGTGCAAATCTCTCATTCTGATTATTAAAACAGTTCAACAGTACACACAAAGTAAATGTTGGGGGTGCCAAACCAGCCATCCTCATTTAATTCTTTTTCAAACTTAAATAAACAAGACAAGTGCACATTGATACAGCCAAGTAACTTAAAGGTCAAAGCAGAACGACTAGCCCTGCTTGGGTTTTTTTAGCAAAGTCTCTGAATACACAGAGCTCCATCCTGTGGACCACTCAGGTCATTGCCTCCTACTGATGCATCCTCACCGGAAGGGGAGGGGTCATATTCTCTCAGTGGGCGTGGTCTCTGGACCACATAGACCCCTTTCGCCGCGGGGTGGCACTACATGCCTCAGATGAGTCCAGAAGGTGATCCTCAGACGCACACGCATGACACGTGTTCAATTAGTGCTCATTTCAATGCAAAATGCAGCCAATGTTTTTGCTTATAACTGAACTACAAAAATAAATAAATCTTGAAAAATAACTGTAAAAGAGATTAATACCAAATAGTAAATACTAACGCTACTATTTATCATGAAATGTTACATCAGCGTTTTACTTTAAATTTGACTTTTGCTGGCTTTATTTAAAACTTACCATATACTTATATTTCATAGTGGGATTTTTCCACACGTCACTTATCAAAATAGTTTACAGTATTGCCCCCAGAATCCAAACTCCCCAAACTTGAACAAATTAGAATCCAAATGAAAAATGTGTGCAAATTTTGCCCTGGAATCCGAACGCTGCTTTGGAATCTTAACAGCCAGCATGTTGCTCGTGTGTCTTTGTGCGTACGTTTCCCCAGCGCTCGGGCCACCCATACTCTTTGCCGTTCAGTTCGTTGTCGGAAGCTGTAGTAAAAGCATCTTGTGTGATTTTCACTGCTAATTTTATGGTTTTGTGCCTGTTTTAATGTTATTTTTTTAATATAATAACAACTTAGTGTATTCGGCATGGGTCCTAAAAAGCATAGTGAGGAAAATAAGAGGAAGAGGAAAGCCTTCCAAGCAATAATCTCTCCTCCTTCTCCTTCTCCAGCTTCCACATGCACCAATCATTCCTTTGTAAGGTAAATACAGGTTTATACTGTATCTTTTTAATTATATTAATTTACATTTTTATTCAAATATCATTTGTTAATATTTTACCTTAAAATCCATTGTATTTATTGTTAAAATCATTTTGAAAATTCAACTTTGTGGGACCCAGGAATGGACTAATCCAGTTTCTGTTATTTTAAAGGGGAAAAACTGTCTTGGAACTCAAACGATTTGGAACTTGAACGGGGTTCTGGAACAGATTAAATTTGGATTCCAAGGTATCATTGTATTATGTAGTTTGAAAGTTTTTTTTCTTAATCTGATTTTGTCATCTTAATCAATCAATACATTTTTTGTATACATTGTTGAGGATTTTGAACATGTAATGATTCATTTAAATTTCTCATTGCCGCTTTACAAGTCACTATTTATTTCATAATTATCTTTATAACAAACATGGCATTCCATTTTGTTCCTGCCAAATGAGATTCCCAGCTTAATTTAATACCCACGATTTTCTTTCTGAATTTTGAGAGACACACAACCAAATATTATCAACTGACAAAGTCACAATGGCAGTGAGTTCATGTTAATGAGCAAAAAATGAGCAGATGAGGCTTTGGCCCACTCTTTAAAATCAATTTAGCTACAGTAACAATATAATGCAGAACATGAAACATGTTCTTCTTCTCTTAGACTTGAGTGCAGCATATCACACCGTAGACCACAGTAATCTCATAAATCACCTTAGTCAATGAGTAGACCTCTCCAGCAGCGTCTTAAGTTGATTTCAGTCTTACTTACTCGTTAGCTTTGGTGATTGTACTTCAGAGATCTGTGATATTTTATACCACATACCTCAAAGATCTATTCTGGGTCTGCTGCCTTTTTCAATCTCCATACTTCCATTAGGTCAGATTATCTCAAAGCACAAGGGGAGCTACCACAGCTATGCAGATGACACACAGCTTTATATATCGCTAGCGCCTGATGCTCCTGTGTCTTAGCAGAATTTCTGATTGAGAAAGTTTCTAAATAAATAAGAAGAAAACAGAAGTCTTAGTGATTGACAAATACAGCAAGGATTTTGGAAATGAACTTGATTCCTTAGGCTTAAAAAGTCAAGGTGGAAGTAAAGAATTTAGACTGCAATATTTGCTCTGAGGATGTTGACAGAGAAGTTTAGAGAAGGCCAGAAGGAGTTGCATTGCGTTTTTGTGGACCTGGAGAAAGCAAATGACAGGGTGCCTATAGAGGAGCTGTGGTATTGTATGAGGAAGTCGGGAGTGGCAGAGAAGTATGTAAGAGTTGTACAGGATATGTACGAGGGAACTGTGACAGTGGTGAGGTCTGCGGTAGGAGTGATGGATGCATTCAACGTGACGGTGGGATTACATCAGGGATTGGCTTTGAGCCCTTTCTTATTTGCAATGGTGATGGACAGGTTGACAGACAAGATTAGACAGGTGTCCCCATGGACTATGATGTTTGCTGATGACATTGTGATCTGTAGCGATAGTAGGGAGCAGGTCGAGGAGACCCTGGAGAGGTGGAGATATGCTCTAGAGTGGACAGGAATGAAGGTCAGTAGGACCACCAAGACAGAATACATGTGTGTAAATGAGAGGGAGGTCAGTGGAATGGTGAGGTGATGAAGGTGGATGAGTTTAAATACTTGGGATCAACAGTACAGAGTAATCGGGATTATGGAAGAGATGTGAAAAAGTGAGTTTAGGCAGGGTG
>JANRMT010062852.1:9379356-9398723 GCA_026402145.1 Polypterus bichir lapradei
ATAGATAGATAGATAGATAGATAGATAGATAGATAGATAGATAGATACTTTATTCATCCCAAGGGGAAATTCACATACTCCAGCAGCAGCATATTGATAAAAAACAATATTAAATTAAAGAGTGATAACAATGAAGGTATAACAGACAATATAACTTTGTATAATGTTAACGTTTAACCCCCCGGGGTGGAATTGAAGAGTCGCATAGTGTGGGGTCTCCTCAGTCTGTCAGTGGAGCAGGATGGTGACAGCAGTCTGTCGCTGAAGCGGCTCCTCTGTCTGGAGATGATCCTGTTCAGTGGATGCAGTGGATTCTCCATGATTGACAGGAGTATGCTCAGCGCCCGTCGCTCTGCCACAGATGTCAAACTGTCCAGCTCCGTGCCTACAATAGAGCCTGCCTTCCTCACCAGTTTGTCCAGGCGTGAGGCGTCCCTGTTCCTTATGCTTCCTCCCCAGCACACCACTGAGTAGAAGAGGGCACTCGCCACAACCGCCTGATAGAACATCTGCAGCATCTTATTGCAGATGTTGAAGGACGCCAGCCTTCTAAGGAAGTATAGTCGGCTCTGTCCTCTCTTACACAGAGCATCAGTATTGGCAGTCCAGTCCAATTTATCATCCAGCTGCACTCCCAGGTATTTATAGGTCTGCACCCTCTGCACACAGTCACCTCTGATGATCACGGGGTCCATGAGGGGCCTGGGTCTCCTAAAATCCACCACCAGCTCCTTGGTTTTGCTGGTGTTCAGGTGTAAGTGGTTTGAGTCGCACCATTTGTGTGTTTGTGTACGTCATTTACTTGTGTCATCGTACGTTTCTCGTGCTCATCATGGCTGTTTATGCTCGTCTGTAATTCATTTTGAAAGTGATGTGATGATTGTTCTGTGACTATTTTTATATCCTCTTCTATATGTGTACTCATTACATATACATATATGTTTAGATCATACATGTTTATATATCTTGTGGCCTGCAGAGGGCGCACCACCTCCCAGACCCGACACAGACAGACGCAGGACACAAGTTCAAGGCACACACGATTTTTTATTTTTCTTTTTTCCTCGTGAGAAACGCCTTTGCCCATTTTCCACAAGTCTAGCACAGTCCCCAAGCACAGCACCAACCAAATTTCTTCTTCTTTAATTTCTCTTTTTTTCTGCCCCACTACTCCGGACAAGCTTTATCTCCCTACTCCCGACTCTGGCTCTCCGAGTGGTGGCTGCTGTTCCCTTTTATAAGGGAGCCGGAAGTGTTCCAGGTACTAGTTGACGCATTTCCG
The DNA here is from genome assembly GCA_026402145.1 of Polypterus bichir lapradei. Classification (NCBI taxonomy): domain Eukaryota; kingdom Metazoa; phylum Chordata; class Cladistia; order Polypteriformes; family Polypteridae; genus Polypterus; species Polypterus bichir. Next base: position 9,380,639 of record JANRMT010062852.1, read on the forward strand.
GCAACACTTCCAGGTGTGGCGGGAAAGCTGCCCATAAGGGCTCAGCAGCTGCTGCATCACCCCCTGGCGGCGCCCATGGATTCCCAAAAGGGCTGTATCATGGAGCCCAGTGGGAGTCCGAGGTACCGCTGCAACCTGGGGGGCTTCCATGTAAAGTTCTGGGGGAAGTAATGCTCTGGATAAGCTCCCTCACCCGGTCCTCCCAGCGTGAAGGCGTCCCACAATCTATAATTATAATTTAATTAAAATGATCGATTTTTTTGTCTTCCGCAGTTCCCTAACATCATTTTATTTGGTTGCTCAAAAATGGTGGCTGTCCCAATCTGAGATTTTGTAAATCTGGAAACCTTGGTTATATCTAACGTCTTATTTTCAAATAAAATATTTTTTGCATTTTAAGAAGTGCCGTTTTTTTGGGTTTTTTTTTACAGGTATTGTGAAGCTTGGGTCACAGAGTGAGTTGCATGCAGGTCAACGCCCGGTGTTAAATGTTTTAAATATCGTGCAACAAGCACGTTATACAGTAAGCCTGATCCTGCAGAGGACAACCAATTACTCTGCTATTGGTTTACAGTTTAGTAGAGGCAGCAGAGAAGCTACAGAGGTGTCATTGTGCCGCTGCTGTTAGAAATGGCGAATCGATGGTGATGCCACTCACATTATTATACGAAATATCCCCATATTCATCAAATTCATAAAGAAATATTTTATGGTCCTTGCCTGGCTGGGCAGAGCAGCCTGGTCAGGACAGTACCTCCCCCGGAACGCTAGATGGCAGCCCCCTTCTGCGTTGCAGCGGTGCCTAGGACTCCTGCAGGGCTTCATGGGAGTTGGAGTTTGGTGCAGCCCTGTTGGGATCCGTGGGCACTAACAGAGGGTGCTATAGCTGCTGCTGAGCCCTACAGAGCAGCTCTTCTGCCACACCCGGAAGTGCTGCTGGGAATAGGTCATCAAGCACCTGGAGCACTTCCGGGGTGTTATAAAAGGGGCCAGCAGCCACTACTTCGAGAGCCAAAGTCCGTAGGAGGGAGACGAAGCTTGACCGGGAGGAGTGGAGGAGGAAAAGACGAAAAGTAAAAGTCTTGTGCTTGGGACTGTGCTGTGGGCTCGTGGGAACGGGGAGGACATTCTCTACAAGCAGAAAGAAAATAAAAACCCCTTGTGTGCTTTAAACCTGTGTCGATGTCAGGGCTGAACTTTATAGGTCCCATGCATTTTGTCACAGTGGAGTTCCATTTGTGCCTATTTTATGTACAGTAAGTTCATATGGATCTATTTATTAATTAATTGTTATTCTTAGCTCATTTTTTTTTTCTCGTAACTATGTCTGTGACATCTTGTAAAGCACTTTAAGCTGCATTCTTGTACAGTTGTGCTTGAAAGTTTGTGAACCCTTTAGAATTTTCTATATTTCTGCATAAATGTGACTTAAAGCATCATCAGATTTTCACTCAAGTCCTAAAAGTAGATAAAGAGAAACCAGTTAAACAAATGAGACAAACATATTATACTTGGTCATTTATTTATTGAGGAAAATGATTGAATATTACATATTTGTGAGTGGCAAAAGTATGTGAACCTCATGGATGATCAGTTAGTTTGAAGGTGAAATTCGAGTCCGGTGTTTTCAGTCAATGGGATGCCAATCAGGTGTGAGTGGGCACCCTGTGTCATTTAAAGAACAGGATCTATCAAAGTCTGCTCTTCACAACACATGTTTGTGGAAGTGTATCATGGCACGAACAAAGGAGATTTCTGAGGACCTCACAAAAAGAGTTGTTGATGCTCATCAGGCTGGAAAAGGTTACAAAACCATCTCTAAAGAGTTTGGACTCCACCAATCCACAGTCAGACAGATTGTGTACAAATGGAAGAAATTCAAGACCATTGTTACCCTCCCCAGGAGTGGTTGACCAACAAAGATCACTCCAAGAGCAAGGCGTGTAATAGTCGGTGAGGTCACAAAGGGCCCCAGGGTAACTTGTAAGCAACTGAAGGCCTCTCTCACATTGGCTAATGTTCATGTTCATGAGTCCACCATCCACAATGTGGGTACGAGATTGGCAGTTTTAACCCGGGTGGTGCATTATGAAGAGAAAAATATGGCAACAAAGGCCTTGTATGACTGAAGACCTGCATAATGAATGAATGGGGGGAAAGTTGGCTTACTAAACATAACCAACTTGTGTCTTTAGTACTTAATAAATGTTGTAAGACCCAAACTTAGAAAGAAATGCTTTAAGTTAAGTTAAATTCATATTAGTATTTGCTTAATCATAGTTATAGACAATGGTATAGTCTTTAACCCCTGTAAGTTAGCATGAGATAGAACGTTCTTGCTATAACGGCTGACAGCTCAATCCAACCGGGACGCCTAAAGAATGGAAGGATGGGGGAAGGCAGCTACTTTGAGACACTGTCTCCCCCAGGACGCTATATGGTGACTTCCCTGCAGCATAATGGTGTCCTGGATTCCCGCAGGGCATCATGGGATCTGTAGTTCGGCTTCACAGCCCTGCTGGGTGCCACGATGAGACACTGCAGGGAGACCTGGGAGATTTTACTGTCTGCATAGCCCGGAAGTATTCCAAAGTCACGGGGATGGAAGACCCAAAGTACTTCCAGGATGAAGAAAATGCAAGTTCTCCAGTTCTCAAGGACTATATAAAGGACTGCTGTGAACCCAGCAAGTGAGTGGAGTCAGGAGGTGTAGGACAGAGCTCACTGGGAGGTGTGGAGCAGAGAATTGTGATTATTATTAACACTAGAATTACCAGCGCGTACGAGAAAACTCGTAAATCCGACCCACATTAAATCCGTTCGCACCTCTCTGTTAGCGTTTTTGTCCTGCAAATGTGCCGATTAAGACAAGCAGCAAGCAGCCTGCTATTCCATCCCCCCACCATCGCAGAACGTTCACAAAGTTCTTCCAGCTCGTGCCTTGTTTGATTATCTGGGAGTGTAGTGCTGGAATTTAAGAGTGGAAATAATAGATTGTTATGTGGAACACATGCATTTCATGTGTGTTCCGTTTCTACAGTAATCTGTGTAAACACAGTGTTAAAGCAGAAACTTTTTCATATTTTAGTCATAAATATTACAAAATGTAGGCATAAACTATAAAATGTGTGAAGCTTGAAGGCCAAAGATCAAATAAACACTTTCACAAAATGTTCAAGACTGTCACAACAGTTTCTGTGGTGTAAGGGTAAGATTTCGTCACTCAGAACGGAGCAGACTTGCCGAACCTCAGAGACCAGAGTTTGATTCCCCGCCAGGGAGAAAATGTTTTTTTTTTTTTTTAAACCTTCACTGTTCTGCCTCCCTGAACTCCCTGTCTATCTATATAGTAATAACAGTAATTTTATTATTATACAGCAGCTTCCCTGTCTGCCTATCATATAGTGCCTTTCCTTCCTATCTATCTATATATCTATCCCCTTAGCTGTTTTTTTATATATCTATTATACAGTGCCTATGGGGTGCCAAACAGGCAATTACAATGATATTTGGAATATATTAAGTCATTCCTGAATATATAAAGTCAAAACTTGAATATATAAAGTAATTCCTGAATATATAAAGTCGGCGTCAGAATATATAAGGTTATTACTGAATATATAAAGTCAGAGTTAGAATATATAAAGTCATTACTGAATATATAAAGTCAGAGTTAGAATATATAAAGTCATTACTGAATATATAAAGTCAGCTTTGGAATATATAAAGTCATTCCCGAATATATAAAGTCAAAGCCTGATTATATAAAGTCAGCGTTGGAATATATAAAATCATTCCCGAATATATAAAATTTCCGTGCTTGTCATTTCACTCGTACTAGTGAAAGAGTCAATCGGGCTTTTGAGGTTCGTCCAAAAATGCACCCATACAAAAAGAATAAATAAATACAGTGTTCAAAATGCCAGGCACATACATAATTTTGAATGAATTAACTGAACAGTTGTTTTTTTTTTTTTATATTTTTCTGAAGATGTTTTTGTTAACTTGGTTCATTACGTTGTATTAGGAACTCATTGAGTTTACTAAAAATGTGCCTGAGTCATTTCAATCAGTATCAATATAATCTGACTTTAAATTTATATGTTCAGTAATGACTTTATATATTCTGACGCTGACTTTATATAATCAGGCTTTGACTGTATATATTCAGGAATTACTTTATATATTCAAGTTTTGACTTTATGTATTCAGGAATGACTTTATATATTCCGAAAATCTTTGTAATTGCCTGTTTGGCACCCCATATGGCACTATATAATAGATATATAAAAGAAACAGCTAAGGGGATAGATATATAGATAGATAGGAAGGAAAGGCAGTATATGATAGGCAGACAGGGAAGCTGCTATATAATAATAAAATTACTGTTATTACTATATAGATATTATTTATTTACTTACTTCCTACAGCGTAAAGTCACGAGTGCAAAGCTTCCCATGTACATATACAAAGTACAGCGATGGCAAAAGTGCATTCTTGATCCAATGTGGAACAGTCATCATGATTTGAGTTTGCCTCTGTTATAGCGGGGGGGCTGTAGGGGGTTTGAGTTGGGATCCTTAATGCGGCTGAGAGAAAAAAAAAAAAGCTAACCTTTACAAGTATCATAAATTACACCGGCTGTTACAGACTGGAATCAAATGTATGTTTTTATTTAAAAATAGTAAGAATACGTGCAGCTCACTTTTCAAAACAGATTCATCTAGAATCGAACCTGTGAAGTTTAGACTACCAGTCAAGAGCTGATACTGTTGCGCCACCACAGCGCTCTTAGCAAATGCTTGTCAATATCACACTCTAACGCAGGTTGTTTTTCTGTAGTTATATTTTTGAATAAAAACGCACTTGTTCTGTTATATTTGTACTTTTTGTGAAAGTGTTTCTTTGATATTTGTACTTCAGGCTTCACACATTATGAACTTCATGTCTATATTTTGTCAATTATTACTAAAACATGAAAAACGTTTCTTTTTTAACGATGTGTTTACATAGATTGCTGTAGACACGGAACACACATGAAATGCAAGTGTTCCAAATAACGATATAGCATTTATAAAAGGTGTCATTTTGCTTGACTTCTCACTCTGTACAACTCCAAGCAACTGACACGCAGGTAAACAGACTTGAGCTGAGAAAACTGTGTGCCGGTGAGGGGATGTGATAGCAGGCTGATTGCTGTTTGCCGCTTAGCCACACATTTAGAAGATAAAAGACGTGACGGAGAGGTGTGAAGCGTTTTAAGGTGGGATGGATCTACGAGATTTTTCGTAGGGTCTGATAATTCTAATATTAAACGTTAGATACAATTATTTAAAAATTTTGAGAAAACAAGATACTTATTTTTATTGACATCTCGATACAATTTTTCCATTATCTTGAGAAAACGTACTTTGTTTACTTGAGAGCTCATTAAAATTAGTCCGCTATCTTGAGGAAACGATTTAAAAAAATAACGACATTGCACATCGTCGCTTGGCTTCCGTACTATTTTGTTTGTCCACTTTCACTTACATTTCATTTTTCTTTTCAGTGTCTTAGCTTTGAGCACACACACACAGAGTCTGGCCACTTTGCTAATTCACTGTAACCCATCACCATTTCACCACACGTTACACACTTTCTTTTTTTCCCTTCTCAAAAATTAATCTTAAAGGTCTTTACCTTTTTTTTCAACCCTTGTTCTTTTTTCAATTGCTCTTCTTTGATTTTCCATGCCTCCTCTACCTCGTTCTCACATTTCTACAATAGTCTTTGAATTGATACATTCTTGTCATGTATAGTGGAACCTCGGTTTGAGAGTATTATTCATTCTGGAAACGTGCTTGTAATCCAAAGCACTCGTATATCAAAGCGAATTTCCCCATAAGAAATAATGGAAACTCAGATAATTTGTTTCATAACCCACAAATATCCATCTATTATCCAACCCGCTAAATCCTAACTACAGGGGTCTGCCAGAGCCAATCCCAGCTAACACAGGGTGTAAGGCAGGAAACAGACCCCAAGGAGGGCGCCAGCCCACACACACACACACACTAGGGACAATTTAAGATCGCCAATGCACCTAACCTGCATGTCTTTGGACTGTGGGAGGAAACCCACGCAGACAACATGCAAACTCCACGCAGGGAGGACCCGGGAAGCAAACCCAGGTCTCCTAACTGTGAGGCAGCAGCGCTACCCACTGCACCATCGTGCCACCCAACCCACAACTATTTATATAAAAATGATTAATACAAAATATAAAGTAAAAATACGCAAAACAAATTAACTTGCACTATACCTTTGAGAAGAATCGTGGCTGGTGTGAGGGAGACGAGAGAGAGAAGAGGAGGAGGGTTATTGTGTAGGACAACTTTCACTCTAACTAACTAAATCTCAGGTATCTGTTGGCTCACTGGAATCTTTTTCTTTTTTTGCGACTTTAACGAGGAAACCTCTCCAATGACAACTGCTTTTGCCTGAAGAGTGACTACACTTGGACACAAAATTTTAAAAAATGGTTTACGTGCTGTAAGGTTTTTAAACTCTTTTGGGACCCCCCCCCCAAATGGGACAACATGCAGAAGAGCGTCCCGAAACAACCGTAGGCTCCCATCGCCATAAAAGTGAATCAGAATACGTATCACAATATGTGATACAAGGAACATTATAAATGCAAGAGCACAGTACTACTTAGCGACTAACCTGACCACGACCCTGCCTGACTGCTGTGTCTGTGTATAGGAGAGCGGCAAAAGATCCCACTACAATAAATAACCGTGCTGTTCCTGTTTCACGCTGAATAAAGCTGGTTTTGCTAAAGTACTGAGACTCAGCCTCGTGTTTTGCGGTGCATGACAGCGACTCACACGTTACAACACACACACACACGTGGTCACCATGCTATAGTAAACAGTATACGCTCATATGGATATTGACTATATGAGTGAGGCACACTGCCCGAGAACGAGCATGGGAGACGATTACCCACAATCCCCACGTGACGCTCGGCAGACAAAGTGTATACGTACAACTCATATTGCAAGACCTCGCTCGTTTATCAAGTTAAAATTTATTACAAATTTTAGCTCGTCTCGCAAAACACTCGCAGACCAAGTTATTCGCAATCCAAGGTTTCACTGTATTACCAATTCGTTCCTTCCCCACCACATATTCTCTTTTACTATATTAATTACTTTTGGCATTTTCCCATTTATCTCCTTCTCCACTGATCCATACAGTTCTCCCTCCTTTGTGGTTTCTTCTTTCCCTAAGGACCCTTCCCATTTCTCTAATACACCATTCCAAATCTCTTGTGCTTTTTTGCAATGCCAGAAGACATGAGCTGATGTTTTTATCTCTGTACGGTCCTCTCTCAGACATTTCGGAGTTTTTGCTGCTCGCCTTTTGTACATTGTGCATTTGTTGGTAGCACTTAATGTACTGTTAGCCAGCCCTGGTCCTTTTGTGTGTTTATCCGCTCAGGCCCGCTGCCAGGGGGGTAAAAACAGGACTCTGGTCCGGGGCCCTAACGGAAGGGGGCCCCTTAACGCTTGATTTTATTTGTATACGTATTTGAAGGTTTTGACATGTGGGGACCCGGGGGAGGGCAGAGGGGCCCACACGTACCCAGTTGTCTGGGGCCCAAATATTTCTGATCCGCTCCTTATCTGTGTTCTGTTGCCATACTTTTTTTAGCTTGTTCTTCTGTCATAGGTTGTATTTTATACCTTCTTTCCTTATATATTTCCTCAGGTCTCTTTCCCTTCCCCATATTGTTGCCTCTCCTTCCTCCCATCTGTATTTCCTTAAAAATGTTATTACTGTCTTGTAATGTTTGGGCGTATTAAAAGCAATTGGTCTGATGTTAGTGAATTTTGATAGTTTCGCTTTCCTCCACTCCGTGCCCAATAGCACACAGGTATCATTTAATTATTTGCATTGTAAAGAATTCAATGCTTAATGAAAGTTATAGCACATTGTCTGGTGGAGAAGTAAAGTTTGCTTTTCTGGTGTTTGGTGCCCTAGAGGTGTGCCAGCTTATCGAATGCAACCCACCATAAATCAGCCTCGATAACCTCAAAAAAACCTTCAGCACGCTGGGAAAAATAAGGCTGCTGACTTTGTTTAAGTTTTTTTCCCCTTCGATTCAAAGGGAGCAATATGGTAAAAGGGGGCGTGTCCTTATGCAAATATCGTAACGTTGATGTTACTGAAACAACGCTTTACCGTTTTACATTTTACAGTTGCTTACCATCGCTATTCAACAGTTCTGCATTGTAAAATTAACGGTGTTTTATTCATTGGAACTGTAATGTATCAGTAAATGGTATGTAGCATATTTTGAAGGCACAAAAAATATTGATTTTACTGAAGTTGGCTGCAAAAAACAATGAAATGTATTGTTTACAATAAACAGATAATTTTCAATAGAACATAACGTCACTTTCCTTTTTTTCAAAAAAGATATTTCACTTTCACCATTTACAGTATTTTTACACTTAAATTTACTAACATTTTTTACAGTGTACCTATAAAGGTTGGTGAACAAATGTCCAGGCTTTCCTTACATATCTCAGTAAACCCTCCATCCATCCATTATCCAACCCGCTATATCCTAACTACAGGGTCGCGGGGGTCTGCTGGAGCCAATCCCAGCCAACACAGGGCGAAGGCAGGAAACAAACCCCAGGCAGGGTGCCAGCCCACGGCAGGGCGCACACACACTAGGGACAATTTAGAATCGCCATTGCACCTAAACTGCATGTCTTTGGGAGGAAACCCACTCAGACACGGAGAGAACATGCAAACTCAACGCAGGGAGGACCCAGGAAACGAACCCGGTCCCCTAACTGCAAGGCAGAAGCGCTACCCACTGCCCCACCATGCTGCCCCTCAGTAAATCCAATTGTCAAAATTCAGTGTGTCTAATTTACGTAAACAGTGATGTCAACTGCAAGATATGTAAAGTGCCTCCCACTCTTGATTCTGCAGATCGTCTCAAACCATTGATTCATTACAAAGGGACTTGGACAGAATACAGGCTTGGGCAGATTTGTGGCAGATGAAATTTAATGTCAGTAAATGTAAAGAATCGCACATAGGAAGTAAAAATGGGAGGTTTGAATACACAGTGGGAGGTCAGAATATCGAGAATGCACCTCATGAGAAAGATTTAGGAGTAATAGTGAACTATAAGCTATCGACTTCCAGACAGTGTTCAGAAGCCATTAAGAAGGCTAACAGAACGTCAGGTTATATAGCGCCTTGATGTGTGGAGTACAAGTCACAGGAGGTTCTGCTCAAGCTTTATAACACACTGGTGAGGCCTCATCTGGAGTACTGGGTACAGTTTTGGTCTCCAGGATACAAAAAGGACATAACAGCACTAGAGAAGGTCCAGAGAAGAGCGGCTAGGCTGATTCCAGGGCTAAATGTAAAGTATTACATGTAGGAAGTAGAAATGTGAGGTTTGAATATACAATGGGAGGTCTGAAAATAGAAAATCCACCTTATGAGAAGGATTTAGGTGTCATAGTGGACTATAAGCTATCAACTTCCAGACAGTGTTCAGAAGCCATTAAGAAGACTAACAGAACATTAGGTTATATAGCACCTTGATGTGCGGAGTACAAGTCACAGGTGGTTCTGCCCAAGCTTTATAACACACTGGTGAGGCCTCATCTGGAGTACTGTGAGTAATTTTCGCCTCCTACAACAGAAAGTCTAGATAAGATCAACTAGGCTAATTACAGGTCTAAATGTAAATTATTACATGTAGGAAGTGAAAATGTAAGGTGTGAATGCACAATGAAAATAGAAAGTGCCCCTTATGAGAAGGATTTAGAAGTCATAGTGGACTCTAAGCTATCAACTTCCAGTCAGTGTTCAGAAGCCATTAAGAAGGCTAACAGAATGTCAGGTTATATAGCGCCTTGACGTGTGGAGTACAAGTCACAGGAGGTTCTGCTTAAGCTTTATAACACACTGCTGAGGCCTTATCTGGAGTCCTGTAAGTAATTTTCGCCACCTACTACAGAAAATCTAGATGAGGGCAGCTAGGCTAATTACAGGGCTAAATGTAAATTATTACATGTAGGAAGTGAAAATGTAAGGTGTGAAAACAAAATAGGAGGTCTGCAAATAGAAAGTGCCCCTTATGAGAACGATTTAGGAGTCGTAGTTGATTCTACACTGTCCACTTCCAGACAGCGTTCATAGTCCATTAAGAAGGCTAACTGAATGTCAGGTTATATAGCGCCTTGATGTGTGGAGTACAAGTCACAGGAGGTTCTGATCAAGCTTTATAACACACTGGTGAGGCCTCATCTGGAGTACTGGGTACAGTTTTGGTCCCCAGGATACAAAAAGGACATAGCAGCACTGGAGAAGGTCCAGAGAAGAGTGACTAGGCTGATTCCAGGGCTAAATGTAAAGTATTACATGTAGGAAGTAGAAATGTAAGGTTTGAATACAGAATGGGAGGTCTGAAAATCGAAAATCCACCTTATGAGAAGGATTTAGGAATCACTGTAGACTATTAACTTCCAGACAGTGTTCATAGTCCATTAAGAAGGCTAACAGAATTTCAGGTTATATAGCGCCTTGATGTGTGGAGTACAAGTCACAGGAAGTTCTGCTCAACCTTTACAACACACTGGTGAGGCCTCATCTGGAATACTGTGTGCAGTTTTGGTCTCCATTTTTCAAAAAAGACATAGCAGCACATGAGAAGAGCAACCAAGCTGATTCCAGGCCTGAGGGGTATGTGATATGAGGGAAGATTAAAGGGGTTGAACTGTTTCAATTAGGGTTAGGGTTAGGGTTAGACAGAGAATAAAAGATGACAGGATTGAAGAGTTTAAAATTATAAAAGAAATTAGTCCAGTCTGCGGTAGGTTGGCACCCTGCCCGGGACTGGTTCCTGCCTTGTGCCCTGTGTTGCCTGGGATTGGCTCCAGCAGACCCCCGTGACCCTGTGTTTGGATTCAGCGGGTTGGAAAATGGATGGATGGATTAGTCCAGTAGAGCCAGGTCGTGACTTTAAAATGAGGTTTCCCAACAGTTGCAAACCTGTTAAGGGTAAATTACACACCAACATTAGGAAGATTTTCTTCACACAGAGAACCACAGACACATGGAATGAGTAATGTAGCAGAGAGTAGGATGTCATGGACCTTCCAACCTCGACTTGATGAACACCATTGGGTTGAATAGCTTCTTTTCATTAAAATATTTTTAATGTTCTCTTGACATCATGTCTGCTGGTGTACACGAGTTTGTGGTCTGAGTCACGAAGCAATGATAATTACTTGAAAAACTGGCTGTAACCTTAGACACGGGTCAGGATTCCAACCTTAAACATTTTTAATATAAAGTTATACTCAGCAAATTGTTAAATATAAATGTTCCCTGATTTTAATAAAAATACCTGCTGATATAGAGCAGCCAAAGAAGAGATAACGCTGCAATTTAGCCCATCACCTCTGCTGATATAGCTGCACAGGAAAGATTTCTTTCTTCAATAATAGATAAAAGCAAGGGGCATAATTAATAGAGCTTTCTTTTTATGCCATTTTTATACAAAGGCAAGTCCAGGTTTTTTGATTGGCTGATTGGTATTAATTGTTCTTGGAGTACTAAAGGTGCACGAATAGCAAGCATACAATAAAATAAAAGAAAAGAAAGAAGCCTGGCATCCTTGCTAGAATTCAAGTTCAATCATCTTTGCATTGAAAATGATCGTTCATTCAGGAGAAAAATGCAAAGGCATGACTAATTCTGGCTTATTACATCAAACTCAGTATTCACTGGTAAGAACCGAAGGTCAGGGCACATTGTGGAATTTGATGGAGTCTTTGGTGGATCTACTGAGCATCACATTGGCACAGAGTCTTAGGATGTCATACTTTCAAAGGACTTGGTGCAAACCTCAACTTGGCTTCTGTCGGTGTGGGTTGCTGCTGGAAGAGGTGTTGGTGAGGCCAGCAGCTGGCGATTACCCTGTGGTCTGAATGGGGATCCCAATGCCCCAGTGGAGTGACAAGGACACTGTGCTGTAAAATAGGTGCCGTCCTTTAGGTGAGACGTAAAAGCGAGGTCCTGATTCTCAGTGGTCATTGAAGATCTCTGGGCTTCCTTTGTAAAGAGTAAGGTGTGGCAGGATATCCTACGTAAATTGCCACTCACGGCCTCGTCATATTGACCCTCTAATCACCCCCTGTCTCTGATTGGCCGTGTCTCTTACCCCTTCACCACCTAGTAGCTAATGTGTTATGAGCACACTGGCACTGCATCATTCAACAACAACAACATTTATTTATATAGCACATTTTCATACAAAAAAAGTGCTTTACATAACGAAGAATAGAAAAATAAAAGACACAGTAAGAAAATAAAATAAGTCAACATTAAATAACATAGAATAAGAGTAAGGTCCAATGGCCAGGGTGGACAGAAAAAACAAAAAAAAAACTCCAGACGGCTGGAGAAAAAAATAAAATCTGCAGGGATTCCAGACCATGAGACCACCCAGTCCCCTCTGGGCATTCTACCTAACATAAGTGAAACAGTCCTCTTTGGATTTAGAGTTCTCACGGAAGGACTTGATGATGATGGTCACGTAGACTTCTGGCTTTTAGTCCATCAATCTTGGAGCATCATAATGCTTTCAGTAGGTGGTGGTGGCGCAGGCCGCCACCACAAAGAAACCAGAAAAAGAAACAGAAGAGAGAGTAGGGGTCAGTACGGATTTTAGAGCCACCATGAATAGTTATTATGATGAATTGAACATACAGAGTATCAGGATTAAATGAAGGTGAAGTTATGAAAAGGCCATGTTAAAATAATGTGTTTTCAGCAGTGTCTTAAAGTGCTAAACTGTATTAGCCTGGCGAACTCCCATTGGCAGGCTATTCCAGATTTTAGGTGCATAACAGCAGAAGGCCGCCCGCCTCACCACTTCTTTTAAGTTTTGTTCTTGGAATTGTAAGCACACACTCATTTGAGGATCTGAGGTTACGATTTGGAATATAACGTGTCAGACATTCCGATATATAAGATGGGGCGAGATTATTTAAGGCTTTATAAACCATAAGCAGAATTTTAAAATCAATTCTGAAAGACACAGGTAACCAGTGTAGTGACATCAAAACTGGAGAAATGTGTTTGGATTTTCTTTTCCTAGTTAGGATTCTAGCAGCTGCATTCTGCACTCGTTGCAAATGATTTATGTCCAGGTGTGTGCTACACAATATTGGTGGTTGACATGGTTCCCCACTCGCAGTGTAAAGCACTTTGAGTAGCAAGAAAAGGCACTATATAAACGGAAAGAATTATTAAGGAGACACTGAATGCTGGTGAGACTTTAACCCACCACTGTCATCCCCCAGGGTCGTCTTAACAGAACATTAAAACACTCTAGATGAGAACAGACCAATCAGCCCAACAAAGCTCGCCAGTCCTATTCACTTATTTCTTCCAAAAAAAACATCAAGTCGAGTTTTGAAAGTCAATGTCAAACGTCAATGTAAATTTATTTATATAGCACGTTTAAAACAACATAGGATTGCTGTGGCCAAAGTGCTTTACAATAATAGAATAAAAGAAAACAAACAAATAACATAAATAGAAATAAAACATATGAACATAAATAAAATAAATAATAAATAGAAGTAATGTTATATAATCACAATGAGGAAACCATCAGTATTACTGAAGGTCACAGAATGCAAGTCAATAGAAATGAGTCTTTAATCTCGTTTTGAATTGTAGACGACTCCTTTATGCAATGAGGTAAAGAGTTCCACAGGTGAGGAGCAGCAGCTGTAAAAGTCCTGTCTGTCCCCCTTAGTTTGACACTCGGTACGAGAAACAACAAGAGACAACTGACCAGAAGATCTAAGCACTCTAGATGGCTGGTGTAAAGCATACAATTCAGATAAATAGGCAGGAGCGAGCCCATGTAAAGATTTAAAAACTAGCAGCAAGATTTTAAAATAAATTTTGAAAACTGACAGGCAGTCAGTGTAAAGAAGCTAAAATAGAAGAAACAGAATCAGACTTTCTTGCCCCAACCAGACAGCGATCAGCAGCATTCTGGACCAACTGTAATCTGCGTATCATGGATTTGCTAATCCCAGAATACAGCGATTTGCAGTAATCGAGGCGAGAAAAAATAAAAGCATGAGCAGCTTTCTCAAGATCCCTAGAAGATAATAAAAGGCTTGATCTTACCTAATAGACGAAGCTGGAAAAAGCAACTCTTGACTACAGAATTTACTTGTTTCTCAAAAGAGAGGTTACTGTCAAAGATAACACCAAGATTGTGAAATTGAGGTTTGCAAAAGACAGAGAAAGAGCCAAGAAGTCCAAGACCAATTTGGGCTTTAGCTGATGGACCCACTATAAGCACCTCCATTTTATTTTAATTCAGATCAAGAAAAGTATTAGTCATCCAGGATCTTAGTTCAGAAAGACAGTTGTGCAGTTGATTTACTGCAGAGTTGCAGATGAGAATATAAACCTGAGTATCATCAGCATAGCAGTGAAAAGAAATGTTACATTTCCTAAAAATAGCTCCAATAGGGTGAAGGTATATAGAGAATAAAATAGGACCCAAAATGGATCCCTGAGGAACACCACATTTAAGATGAGCAGTAGACGAAAAAGAGGAATTTAAAGTCACTGAAAAGTGTCTATCAGTTAAATGAGACCTGAACCAGTTAAGAGCAGCCCCTTTAAGCCCCACAAGATGTTCAAGTCCCTAACGTCTACCACACTATTTGATCACTTATTCCAAGTGTCTGTCATTCTTTGTGTAAAGAAGAACTTCCTAATGTTTGTGCAAAATTTACCCTTAACAAGTTTCCAAATGTATCCCCGTGTTCTTGACGTACTCATTTTAAAGTCACCGTCTCGATCCACTGGACTAATTCCCTTCATAATTTTAAACACTTCACTCATGTCTCCTCTTAATCATCTTTTGCTTAAAATGTAAAGGCTCAGCTCTTTTAATCTTTCCGCATAACTCATCCCCTGTAGCCCTGAATCAGCCTAGTCGCTCTTCTCTGGACCTTTTCTAGTGCTGTTATGTCCTTTTTGTAGCCTGGAGACCAAAACTGCTCCAGTACTCCAGATGAGGCCTCACCAGTGTGTTATAAAGCTTGAGCAGAACCTCCTGTGACTTGTACTCCACACATCAAGGTGCTATATAACCTAATATCCTATTAGATGTTTGGATCACTTCTGTTCTCTGCCTAGACATAGACAGTGACCAGTCCACTATGACTCCCAGGTCCTTCTCAATGGAGACCAAAACTGCACCCAGTACTCCAGATGAGGCCTCACCAGTGTGTTATAAAGCTGGAGCAGAACCTCCTGTGACTTGTACTCCACACATCAAGGCGCTATATAACCTGACATTCTGTTAGCCTTCTTAATGGCTTCTGAACACTGTCTGGAAGTCAATAGCTTAGAGTCCACTAAGACTCCTAAATCCTTCTCATAAGGTGTACTCTCGATTTTCCAACCACCCATTGTGTTTTCAAACCTATCATTTTTACTTCCTATTTGTAATTCTTTACATTTACTGACATTAAATTTCATCTGCAACAAATCTGCCCAAGCCTGTCTGCTATCCAAGTCCTTCTGAGATGATATAATGGATTCCAGATTATCTGCTTATCCTCTTGGTATCATCTGCAAACTTAACCAGCTTGTTCTTATATTCCTATTTAAATCATTTATATTTATTAAAAATAACAGTAGCCCCACCACTGACCCCTGTTGGTCACCACTCTTAACATGTGCCAATTCTGATAAGGTTCTTCACACCATCACCCTGTTTCCTCTGTCTGAGCCAATTCTGCACCCACCTAAAAACATCACCCTGAATTCCCACCTCATTTAGTTTGATGCACACCCTCTCATGTGGCACCTTATCAAATGCTTCATGAAAGTCCACATAAATAATATCATCTGCTCCACTTTGATCGTATCCTTTTGTTTCTTTGTCACAGAATTCCAGCATGTTAGTAAAACACGACCTCCCTCTTCTGATCCCAGGCTGACTGTTCCTAATAACTCCTGTCCTTGCCATGTGTTGCTCAATCTTATCCTTAATAATTCCTTCCATTAATTTTCCTGTGATGCATGTTAAGCTTACTGGCCTATAGTTGCTTGGATCTGCCCTGTCACCCTTTTTATATAATGGGATGATAGTTGCCATTTTCCAGTCCTTCAGCATCTCCTCAGTGTGCAGTGACTTCCTAAAAATATGTATCAAGGGTTTATATCTGCACTCTCTGGCCTCCTAAAGAACTCGAGGGGAAATATTATCTGGTCCTGGTGATTTGTTTGATTTCAGTATCAGTTATGAGCTGGGGTCACCTCTTTTGATAGCAAAACAGAAATATCCATAGGCATCAGAAACATCATGGGGTCCTATGCTCCTGTGACCCCCGGCCAGTGCCCATTGTGACAATACATTAAGACAGCCCTACAACTTCTCAATCACTAAAGCCCTAAAATAACAGGTGAGCCTGCCTTCCTCACCAGTTTGTCCAGGCGTGAGGTGTCCCTCTTCTTTATGCTGCCACCCCAGCACACCACCGCGTAGAAGAGGGCACTCGCCACAACCGTCTGATAGAACATCTGCAGCATCTTATTGCAGATGTTGAAAGACGCCAGCCTTCTAAGGAAGTATAGTCGTCTCTGCCCTCTCTTGCACAGAGCATCAGTGTTGGCAGTCCAGTCCAATTTATTATCCAGCTGCACTCCCAGGTATTTATAGGTCTGTACCGTCTGCACAGTCACCTCTGATGATCACGGGGTCCATGAGGGGCCTGGGCCTCCTAAAATCCATCACCAGCTCCTTGGTTTTGCTGGTGTTCATGTGTAGGTGGTTTGAGTTGCACCATTTAACAAAGTCCTTGATTAGGTTCCTATACTCCTCCTCCTGCCCACTCCTGATGCAGCCCATGAAAGCAGTGTCGTCAGTGAACTTTTGCACGTGGCAGGACTCCGAGTTGCATTGGAAGTCTGATGTATGTTGGCTGAACAGGACCGGAGAAAGTACAGTCTCCTGCAACGCTCCTGTACTGCTGACCACAATGTCAGACCTGCAGTTCCCGAGACGCACACACTGAGGTCTATCTGTAAGATAGTCCATGATCCATGCCACCAGGTATGAATCTACTCCCATCTCTGTCAGCTTGTCACTAAGGAGCAGAAGTTGGATGGTGTTGAAGGCGCTAGAGAAATCCAGAAACATAATTCTTACCGCACCACTGTCTCTGTCCAAGTAGGAGAGGGATCGGTTTAGCATATAGATGATGGCATCCTCCGCTCCCACCTTCTCCTGGTATGCGAACTGCAGAGGGTCGAGGACGTGGCGGACCTGTGGCCTCAGGTGGTGAAGCAGCAGCCGCTCCATGGTCTTCATCACATGTGACGTCAGAGTGACAGGCCGGAAGTCATTCAGCTCACTAGGACGTGATACCTTTGGGACTGGGGTGATACAAGATGTTTTCCAAAGCTTCGGGACTCTAGCTGTCTATCTATCTATTATGTAGAGTCTTATCTATCTTTCTATCTATCTATCTATTGTCACACACGTGCGCATTGGAGGCAGCTAAAGGGGTTGAGTAACGGCAATTCCGAGTCATACCGGGATGTGGCAGAGTGAACTGACTCTTTTTCTCCCTTTCCTGTAGACCATTTACGGGGGATCCCACTTGGCTCTCTTGACGTCACTTCCGGGACCGAGCCTATGGAAGGAGACCTTGCTGGCTCCGGCCCCTGTGATGTCACGTCCGGGCTCGAACCTATGACTGAAGACCTTCCTGAACCCGACCCCTTTGATCTCACTTCATGTCTCCCCCTTTAAAAGCCTCCACCTTTTACCTCTTCCCTCAGTTCTGTTTTGGACTCGGTTTTGTGCACATCAGTTCATTTGTGCAACTTTGCAGCCAGGAAATCAATTATATGGGTGGCTGCCCCAAACCTTTCTATGAGTCGGAGTCAAGTTTGTGACACTATCTATCTATCTATCTATCTATCTATCTATCTATCTATCTATCTA
>JANRMT010062852.1:9398733-9411082 GCA_026402145.1 Polypterus bichir lapradei
CTATCTATCTATCTATCTATCTATCTATCTATCTATCTATCTATCTATCTAGTGCCTTTCATATCTATCTATGTAAACATGGTAGAGCTCACAATTGAAATCCAATTAGCAATCATTTGAATTTGAAACTGTCTCTGCTTACATTTCTTGTATTTTTTAAGTTTACTACTAAGAATATACTTGGGCTACAGGCCTTAACAATGTGCATTTACTTCAAGGAGACCGATCATTGGGCAAAGTCTGAATAACAATTCTGCCATTCCTTAAATGACTGTTAAAGCAGCCCTCCCATCAGATTTTGCTCACCTACTGAACTGACCTGAAATGAACATCTCCCATTGAACGGGACTCCAAGGACAGCCATTGTGCATTGTATGATTTATCTCTGCTGGATTTTCTTTGAATAAGAGAGTGGGAACAAAAAGCTCCATGGTTTAAATGTAATAAGCAGTAGTCTTGCACAAAAACTTACCTTGGGTATTTCTTTATGAAACTTCATTCTATCAATACAATACAATACAATGCATAAAATATGTATTCTTCTCAGAGCCAAGAGCTTTCACTGTCCATCATAAACATTTGTAATATATGAAGCCTGCAAGCCAGCTTTGGGTCCCTGCATTTTAATACATTTTAGCTGATTTCAATTCACTTCTATGGGTTATATGGTGGTGATTGAGTTAGCACAGATGCCTTTTGAATGAAGTTTCTTGGGCTGAAATCCTCCATCTAGTTCTGGTCTGTGCAGAGTCTGCATGTCCTCCCTATGTTTATGCGCCATTACACATAATCTGAAAGTATAACCTTCCATTCCCTTTCCCTACATTGGGATATTACTTTTCAAAATACATCACCTGAACCATTACTGCACTTGAGATATTTGAGTTTCTTTGGTCTCATCTTAATTAATATTTTTTCATTCTCAGATTTCCAGAAGGCTTGGGGATGGCATATCTCTTTTGATTTGTTATTCTCTACACCTTACTGATGTGTAGTAAGTTCATTGCAATTAAAATCAATTACAAAATTGTATTTTTGTCAAAATTCCTGAAACACAGTCAGAACAGAAGATAACCTCATCCCACCAGCTTAATCCAATTCAAACTCACTGGGTGGCCAGAACCTGTCTGGATGCAAAGTAAGACCGGGTTTATATTTAACGTGACGCGATGTGTGCTTCAGTGGACGCTACTGCTACACCAGCGTTGTGCTGTTCATACTTGCACATGTACTTTACATAAATCTGGAAGATTCCATCAGGTGGCAGTGCGCAATATCATCACGGTGAGAAAACGTTTGGCTTCGCTATGTTATGAATCGAATGGAAATTCATTAAATTCCGAGAACATCTTGCCACAATATGTTTAATGATTAAATCTATCAATCCAGGGATGTGCCCATTCCAGCTAGAATTGAATAAGAGTCAGTCAGTCAGGATTGGAAACAACATCTCCAGAACCACCACGCTGAGCACTGGAGCCCCTCAAGGCTGTGTGCTCAGTCCATTATTATTCACACTGCTGACTCATGACTGTGCAGCAACGCACAGCTCTAATCACATCATAAAATCTGCCGATGACACGACTGTGGTGGGTCTCTTCAGCAACAACAATGACTCAGCATACAGAGAGGAGGTGCAGCGGTTAACGGACTGGTGTACAACCAATAACCTGTTTCTGAATGTAGACAAAACGAAGGAGATGATTGTTGACTTTACGAAGACTAAGGGTGACCATCTGCCACTGAACATTGACGGCTCAACTGTGGAGGTCATCAATAGCACCAAATTCCTGGTTGTCCACCTGGCAGAGGACCTCACCTGATCCTACAACACCAGGTCTTTAGCCAGGTAAGCTCAGCAGTGGCTCTACTTCCTGCGTAGGCGGGGAAAAGCCCATCTTCCACTAGCTATTCTAACAACATTCTACAGAGGAACCATAGAGAGCATCCTGAGCAACTGCATCACTGTCTGGTTTGGAAATTGCACGGTCAGGGATTGTAAAGCCCTACAACAGATAGTGAAGACAGCAGAGCAGATCATCTGTGTCTCTCTTTCTTCCATCATGGACATTTACAACAAACGCTGCATCAGCAAAGCCACCAGCATTGTGAATGACCCAACACACCCTGCACACTCACTGTTTACACTTTTGCCATTGGGAAAAAGGTACCGAAACATTTCAGAATGTGTAACACTTTTTCCCCCAAGCAGTCAGATTCCTGAACACTCACGGACCGATCTGATATCTGATATATGTGTTCTGCTCTGCAATGTTGCACAAGGTTGCACATGTTTGCACATTTGACTCACATGCACCTTGTTATATATTATGTGTCTTTATGTTACGTGTCATGGATTCTTCGTTGTCCTGTGTTCTATGTAGCACCATGGTCCTGGAGGAACGTTGTTTAATTTCACTGTATGCTACAGTACTGTATATGGATGAAATGACAATAAATACTCTTGAATCTTCAATCTTGAGTCATTGGGCACGAGACAGAAACAATCCCTGGATGGGGCATCAGCTCATCACAAGGTGAACACAAGCACACACATTCACACTGGTGTCATTTTAGCATCACCAAATCTTTGAACCTTCTTCTCTTTGGAAGGAAATCTGAGCCCACTGTGGAAACCCACTAGGAAAACATGCAAACTCTAGGCAGGGAACACCAGAGATTTGACTCCATACTGTGAGGCAGGAGCTCTACCACTCCGCCACCATGTGTAATTATTAACAGTATTCATTATTTAAATGAAGTTAACGACTTAGCTGTAAAATGTAACATACATACTTTAAAGCATTTGATCATGAAGTTGATATCAAGTATAAATCTAAGGATTTCTAAATGTGCAGAGAGCTGGAATATCATAAATGTAATGTGTTCTGTGTGGTGATCACTGCCTGCTGCTGCTGTCAGTTCAGGAGGAAGTCCCAGAAGCGCGTAGTGATTAACAGCTTGGCCGGTTTTAAGATGACGTTTACAACGGTCTACTTTAATGATAAAATAAACTGCGAGATTAAAGTGGACATGTCAAAATTTAAGCAGAAATTTCCACTTTAATCACAAAATACACCTCTTCACTGTGTCCCTAAATTTTTATCTTTCTGTGGCTCAAATACGCCGCCGTACATTCTGATGCTGTTGTGAAGGTGCAATATAAAAAAAGAAAAGGCGGCACAGAAGATGGTATGTGAAAGTTTTGAAATGTATCATGTCAGAATATGCGACGCTTGAATATAAAAGCACCACGAATGCATCTGTATGTCGGCATTTTGCTTCACCACATCGAACCATTCATCAAACATCAACCCCGTAGGATCCGCAAAGTGGCTTTCTGTCACATGTAGATAGTAAACAGAGACTCTGACGTCACATTTCAACTTGATCACACTGCGGCCATCGACTTTTTGCTGGTACTGCAACTCGCGCACACGTCGCATTCATTTCTCAGGATGTGCTTAGAGAACGTGTCAAATGAAGGCTGAGAAAACGTGGCAGCCATGACACGTGTGTGTATGCATTCTGAGCGTAAAGTATAAATGGGCCCTAAGATAGGGGTCACCGAGTCTGGTCCTGGAGGACCACCATGGCTGCAAGTTTTCATTCTAACCTTTTTTTTTTAATGAGTGCCCTGCTTGTGCTGCTAATTAACTTCTTGTGAATTCATTTTAATTGAATTGCTTTTTTAAGTTTTGTTCCCTTTAAATTCGTCATCGTTCCTCTGAATTGCTTCATTTCTTTCCTTAAATGGCACCCAAACAGAAATGAAATGTGAAGTGAGCGAGCCAACAGAAGACCAACTAAGGCAGGGCCTCAAACTCCAAACAATTACACTCCAGCTAGCTGCTTAATGAGGTGCCAATTCTTGTCGTTAATTAAACCCGTTCTTTAATTTCGTGGCTTGTTGCTGCACTCGTGGTGCAATATCAGACATTTCTGAAATTGTTGATTTTCTCTTCCTAAGAGCTCTGGTCAAATGTTTTGTGGACCTGAGCGGATCAACATTCCTGAGACCTTCATCTTTCTTTATTTTCAGATATTGTATGATGGACAGCAGTTGTTTTGGCTCATTTTGTATCTCATTATTGTTTGGCTGCTAATTAAGGAAAAAGAAACAATTAAGGGGTCTGAGTCTTCAAGAGCAAGTCAATTAGGTTAATTAGCAGCAAAAACAGGTATGTCATTAAGAAAAGGGTTAGAATAAAAACTTGCAGCCACGGAGGTCCTCCAGGACCAGAGTTGGCGACCCCTGCCCTAAGAAACAATCCGTGCCAGTATGCCAGTCTATAAACCAGTGTTTGTCCAAGTGAAGTTTGCATGTTCTCCTCATCTATGTGGCTTTTCCTTCAGGTAACTCTCGTTTTCCTCACATAACCTAAAGAATGCACTGGTTGGGTTAACCGAGTAGTCCAATTTGGTCGAGTTTGTGAGAATGGATGTTCTAATGGATTGGCGCCCCCACTGCCAGAATAGGTTCTACCCTTAACCCTGGTCATACACGTGAGCATGGAAGACAACTTCAGGGCTCATTGAATGGTAATACCACTCTGAGTCAAGGGTTGGTGCTGTCATCTAATGCTTCTCCTCCTTTGGGACAGCTTAGCTGTTAGCAACAAGTGAGCAACAAATGAACTAAAATGTCTCCTCTCGTTTATGAAATTGTATATGTTCTTATCAAGATGTATCCGGATGAGATATTGGGACAGCAAAGCAATATACCTAAAGAAATTAGATTGATGGACTTAACAGTCTCATCTCACTTACACAGTTTCTATGTTCTTATTAGGGCATATCTGGACAAGACAAGGACAGCTTAGTTATCAGCAACACATGGACTGAATGGTCTCCTCTCGTTTGTCAGATTGCGTATGTCCTTACCAAGACATATCTGGATGAGATCTTGAGACAGCTTAGCTATTACTTTAACAAACAAGCTTGATGGCCTTAATGGTCTCCTCTCATTTTCCACATTTCATATGTTCTTATCAACATGTAACAAGCATCAAATAGACTGAATGGTGTCCTCTCTTTTGGCAAATTTTGTGTGTTTTTATCTAGATGTATCTGGATGAGAGATAGGGACAGTTTAGCCATTACTTAAAACAAATGAGCAACAAATCGACTAAATGATCTCCTCTCGTTTACAAGATTTCATATTTTCTTATCAAGACATATGTGGATAAGATATCAGGACAGCTTAGCTGTTAGCAGCAAACGAGCAACAAATGGACTGAATGATCTCCTCTCATTTGTCACATTTTGTACCTAATAATCAAGTCATATCTGGATGAGATATTGGGACAGCTTAGATATTACGTTAAGAAAAGTGATTGATGGACTGAATGGTCTCCTATTGTTTGTCTCATTTTGTTACTCATCAAGATGGAATTGGATAAGATATTGGGACAGCTTAGCTATTAGCTAAAGAAACGAGCAACAAATGGACTGAATGGTCTCCTCTGGTTTATCAAGTTTTGTATGTTTTTATTAGGACATATCTGTATGGGATATGGGGACAGCTTATTGTAACTATTAGCAACAAGCGAGGCACAAATGGGCTGAATGGTCTCCTGTTATTTGTGAAATTTTGTATGTTCTTATCAAGCTGTATCTTCAGGAGATATCAGAACAGCTTAGCTATTACCTTAAGACACAAGCTTGATGCACTGAATGGTCTCCTCTCATTGGTCACATTTTGTATGTTCTAATCAAGGCGTATCTGGATGAGATATTGGGATAATTTAGCTATTAGCTAAAGAAATGAGCAGCAAATGGACGGAATGGTCTCCTCTCGCTTGTCACATTTTGTACCTTCTTATCAAGTCATATCTGGATGAGATATTGGGACAGCTTAGCTATTACCTTAAGAAACGAGCTTGATGGACTGAATGGTCTCCTATTGTTTGTCTCATTTTGTATGTTCTTATTAGGACATATCTGGATGGGATATGGGGACAGCTTACTGTAGCTATTAGCAATAAGCAAGAAACAAATGGACTAAATGGTCTCCTGTTATTTGTGAAATTTTGTATGTTCTTATCAAGCTGTATCTACATGAGATATCAGAACAGCTTAGCTATTACCTTAAGACACAAGCTTGATGCACTGAATTGTCTCCTCTCATTGGTCACATTTTGTATGTTCTAATCAAGACGTATCTGGATGAGATATTGGGATAATTTAGCTATTAGCTAAAGAAATGAGCAACAAATGGACTGAATGGTCTCCTCTCGCTTGTCAGATTCCATATGTTCTTATTAGGACATATATGGATGAGATATGGGGATAGCTTATTGTAGCCATTAGCAACAAGCGAGCAATAGATGGTCTGAATGGTCTCTGCTTTATCAAATTTTGGATGTTGTTATTTTACATTATTGTACGTTGTTATAGAGTGTGGATAATTATTGACTCATCCTCTTAATATTGCATTTAATTCTTTCCAGTACTATAATTTAAATAAAGCAGTGCACACTTTGTACACTAAACAGGTTTTTATCATAGCTCTTACTTTCTGTCTTCGTAGGAGTCCCGTGGACTTTATAAAGCCGATACTGTTTAACGTTGCAACATTTTACCTGCCTTTGTACCGATGTGCCCCCTCAGTGAGCTCACTTGTTAATTTTTCTCTGCTTCTTTGAATTTGCTGCATTGATGTATTCTTATGGTATCATAATGCAGCATGTTATAATTTTCTTTTATTGCCCGCCGGGTACAGTAGATTCTCCTTGCTAATTGCATTCCTTCTTACATTCATGCTAACTCATTCGCTGTTGAATTCAGTCCCTTTGTGCTTAAGACACAATGTTACGCTTTTTGTAAAAATCTAGTAGAAAAGGATTACCTTAAACTGCAAAAGAGGCTGGAGAAAAGTTAAAAGAATGCAAGACGCATAAAAATTAACTCCGTGAAGCGCCGTCAATTAGCAGTGAAGGGGAGCACAAAATGCAAATGTTTTGGTTTGTAGTTTCAAATCTTAGAGCCTACGGTTTAAATCAAAGTCCGATTTGGAGGAATCCAGCATCTGTTTGTTAAAAAGAAAAAGTGTTGATTTTGTAATAATGTAATCAGGCGCCTCGGTCTTGAACAGCAGGGTATGCGCCTTGTTCTAGGAGACATATTAGGGTTAATGAAGGAGAGCTTTATTGTAATGAGCCAAGAAGATCATCAGGAAAAGAATATATTAAAAATGCAGGATATGCACGCTCCAATTTACAAGGAAGCCCTCTTATGTATGCTTTAATCGAGAAGCATTTCATTAGAACATTGCATCATTTCCCCAAGGCTTAGAATACGCTAAAATTAAACTGACACAAACATTATGTAGATGACACCTTTGGCCTTTTCAGAGGATGGCGGTAAGATTTTCGAGTGATTCCAAGACATTTACACAAGGACATAAAGAAGACTATTAGATTCTTCCCTGTTATTGTCGCATGAGCCACCAATTATATTAGGTAAGGTTCTTTGTCATACATGGTATGCAGTGCGCTGAAAAAGAACCCAAGTGGATCAACATTTAAAAAAAATGTATATGTTTAGAGATAAGAAATCGTTACGGAATGGTCCATACAATACTTCTACATAAATTACACTTTGGTGATTCCTTAGGACATCACTCAGCAGACAATTTCACAATACAATACAACTGACTTTATGGTGCAATTATACAGAGTCAAGTACATTAGCTTATAGAATATTTGTTATGTACAGGAAAAATCAAATCAAGTGAACAATGCCACTACTCTTCTTCTTCTTCTTCCTCTTTTCCCACATCTATGTAGGGTCGATGTGCCTGATCCACCTTCTCCATACAGCTCGTTCCTGCACCTCCTCCCCAGTCAGACCCTTTTCCTTCTGATCTTCTTTTACTTGATCCATCCACCTCTACTTTGGCCTTCCTCACTTTCTCTGCCCCAGGACTTCCATTCCCATCACTCTTTTGCCCACATCTTCATTGTTTCTCCTCATCACATGTCCATTCCACTTCAGTCCTGTCCTTTCTTACTTATCTCTCCCACTTTTCGTTGCACCTCTGATGGTGTCATTTCTCATTCTGTCCTTTTTTTTTATTACTCCACACGTCCATCTCCACATTCCCATTACTACCACATCCAACTTCTTCTCCTGTTCTCTCTTTACTGTCCATGTCTCAGCTCCATATGTCATTGTTGGTGTTACCACTTTCTTAAAAACTTGACCTTTAACCTTCGCCTTAATTCTTCAATCACACAATACTCCTGATACATTATTCCAATTGTTCCACCCACACTTATCTCTATGGGTTAATTTTATTGATCTTACACAGATCCTAAATAATTAAACTTATCTACTCTTTTCAGCAGCTCTCCCGGCAGGCTAACTTCTGAATTCTGTTCATCATTACACCTCATATGTTCCATCTTCTTCCTGTTTATCCTCAGCCCTCTATCATCCCAAGCCCTTCTCCATTCTTCCAACTTGCTCTCCACTTTCTCTTTTCTGGTGCTACACAACACAATGTCATCAGCAGAAAGCCTGTGCCACAGTGATTGGTCTTTCAGCCAATGGCACAACACATCCATAAGTAGATCAAGGAGGAAAGGACTTCAAGAAGACCCCTGGTGCAGACCTCTTCAAACTGGGGTCTTGTCTGTTACCCCAACACTGCTTTTAAATTGAGTCCTCACTCCCTCATATATATGCTGGACATCTCTTCGTATACTTTCTGGTCCTCCTTTCTCTCGCCTACACCTCCACACCACTTGATGTGGCACTCCATCGTAAGCTTTCTCCAAATTAATAAGCACCATGTGCAGACCTTTCTTTTTTTCTCGATGTTTCTCTATCAGCTGTCTCCATGAAAAGAATGAATCTGTTCTTTCTCTCACTGGGATAAAACCAAAATGCTCTTCCCCTATGGTGGTCTCTTCCCTAAGCCTTCTCTCTATAAGCCCTTATTGTCTGTGACATCAGATTTATCCCACTATAGTTTCCACAGTCCTGAATATCGTCCTTCTCCTTATAAATGGGTCCAATCCCACTGCTCCTCCACTCCTCTGGTATTCCCTCCTGTTCACAGATCGTCTGAATCTGATCCCACAACACATCTAGTCACTCTTCTCCTAAACTCTCCCACACTTTTCCTGGTATATCAATCCAGTCCAGGTGCCTTTCCATTTGTCACCTTTACTTCTTCCCTCCTTATTCTTGGTACTCGCCCTTTATTTGGGACTCCATCCCTAAACACTACCCTAATATTTTCTAGTTTTTCAACAGCTTTTCAGAGTCCATATTCCATCTGTTCTTGGTCTTATCAATTTGAAACTAAACACATCGGGTCAAATGAAGTAAACAAGCTGCACAGATAGACAGAACGGTACAGGGGTGGATAAAGCCTCTCTGCACACAGACCTTTAGAGATCTATGAGGTGTGATCAAAAAGTACGGTAAATGTTGATGCAGAGCGCCATCCAAGAGCAACGCAAAACAATTCAATGTCGGTTCTGACAGGTCCATCCTAGAGCCGAGTTTGTAACAAGCTCCAACTTGTTTGATGCTCTCAGTCATTTGTGAGCCACTGTTGTGTTTTTCAAGTATGTCGTTAATAATGGATATCGAGCAACGCATTAACATGAAATTTTGTTTCAAATTGCAAAAAGTTCAGGAAACCCATCAGATGTTAAAATTGGTTTATGGTGACACTGCACCGACAATTAAGACTGTTTTCAAGTGGTCTGATCGATTTCATAATGGATCTGACTCGATTGAAGATAAGAAAATATCAGGACGTCCTTCAACTTCGATAACCAAGGAAAATGTTGAAACGGTTTCATTCTTCATCATGACAATGCTCCTTGTCACACATCTAGTACGACAATTTCTGTTAAATAAAAAACATTGCACTGTGTCCGCATCCACCTTATTCGCTGGATCTGGTACCGTGTGACTTCTGGCTGTTCCCTAAATTGAAAATGAACATGAAAGGCAAACAATTTCAATCCATTGAGGACATCCAGGCAGCCACGACAGCCCAACTAAAGCATGAGTCGCCAAGTCCGTTCCTGGAGGACCACTGTGGCTGCAGGTTTTCATTCTAACCCTTTTCTTAATGAGTGACCTGTTTTTTGCTGCGAATTAACTTCTTTTGAATTCATTTTAATTGACTTGTTCTTGAAGACTCAGACTCCTTAAATGTTTCTTTTTCCTTAATTAGCAGCCAAACAATAATGAGATACAAAATGAGCCAAAACAACTGGTGTCCAAAGTACAATATCTGAAAATAAAGGTGAAGATCTGCTCACGACCCCAAAACATTTTAAGAGAGCTCTTAGAAAAGAGAAAATCAATCATTTTGGAAATGTCTGCTAATGCACCACAAGAGCAGCAAGAAGCCACAAAATTAAAGAACGAGTTTAATTAACGACAAGAATCGGCACCTCATTAAGCAACTGGTTCTAGTGAAATTGGTTGGAGTTTGAGGCCCTGACTTAGTTGGTCTTCTCATTTACTTCACATGTCATTTCTGTTTGGGTGTCATTTAAGGAAGGAAAAGAAGCAATTCAGAGGAACAAATCTTAAAGAAGTAAGTCAATTAAAATTAATTCATAAGAAGTTAATTAGCAGCATAAACAGGGCACTCATTTAAAAAAGGGGTTAGAATGAAAACCTGCAGCCACGGTGGTCATCCAGGACTGGAGCTGGTGACCTCTGAACTAAAGACACTCTCGAAAGAAAACTTCCAGAACTGCTTTGCAAAGTGGCAGGAGCGTTGGTATAAGTGCATTCAAAGTGGAGAAGAGTATTTTGAGTGTGTCTAGTAGTTGAAAATCTTTTACTGCAATAAACGTTTCTTTTTTAAAACATTCACCATATTCTTTTTATCACACCTCACATAATGGTGTGCTTGTGTGTTGTGAATGTCATAATGGATAGACATGCAGTCTACGAAAGATGGATAGAAATGTCTTACCTGTCTAAAAGACCATAATCAAGGCACAGCCTACATTGAGCTGCCATCCATCCAGGATGGTTCCCAGTTCTAATCGTAGTCGGGAGAAAGACTATTGGATGGACTGGGGTAGTCAGTATACCAGGGACAGTTTCTCCCCAGGAGCAATAGGTGGCAGTGCTTCTCAGGTATGGTCCCAAATTTGGACACCCACTGGGTTGTATGGGACTCGTAGTTCTGAAGCGCAGCCCTGTTGGGGGTCTGTTGGTACTGACAAAGAGCACTGCTTGGGGAAGTCCTCTCAGTTTTGCAGTACTTCCATTTGACCCAGAAGTGCTTCCAACCATGCAGTGCTATGACACTGGATGTACTCCCGGGTTTAACCATAAAGGAAGCCGTCTCAGCTCAATGTGCAGGGAACAGTCAGAGTTGGGAGGAGGTGGATGACACTCACTGGAGGAGAATGGTGACTGCATTTGTAATGTCGAAGAAAGAACCTGTGAAGGTACTCTGCTTTATAAAATAAAAAGGCTTTGATTCAAACCGGGAATTGTCTTGGTGCTGTTGTGTCTGGGATTTAGGGGGCTCAGTGGCTTCCCCTAGAATTCACAATGTTTTCATTTCTAAACAAATCCAAATTTGTTTTATGTGATATCATCTACTGTTAAATTCTGCTCTGTAATATTTTTATTGTTATACTGTATTGAGGATTTGTTCTGTTCTGTGTATTGTTTTGTATTTACCCCCCTTCTTTTTGACACCCACTGCACACCCAGCCTACCTGGAAAGTGGTCTCTCTTTGAACTGCCTTTCCTGAGATTTCTTCCATTTTTTATTCTCCTACAAGGGTTTTTTTTTTGGAGTTTTTCTTGTCTTCTTAGAGAGTCAAGGCTGGGGGGCTGTCAAGAGGCAGGGCCTTTTAAAGCCAATTGCTGCACTTCTTGTGTGATTTTGGGCTATACAAAAATAAATTGTATTGTATTGTATTATATTTCTTTCTCTTCATCATCCAGCATGTGCTTTGAAAGGGAAAATCAGCTGTCAGCTATCTTCACTTATAAATTTATTTCAGTTTGTGTGTGTGTGTTCATGCTTGTGTGCACCTCCATGTGTGCATACATGCATAATTAAATAAATTATGTATCTCTAAAACTACTCGTGCAAAAATTTTGCATATCAATAGGCCTGGTCTCATAACTAAATAGAGCAGACTGCAAAAATCCGGGTACAATTAAACAATTTCAACAGCACTTATCATTAGATAGATAGATAGATAGATAGATAGATAGATAGATGTGAAAGGCACTATATGATAGATAGATAGATAGATAGATAGATAGATAGATAGATAGATGTGAAAGGCACTATATGATAGATAGATAGATAGATAGATAGATAGATAGATAGATAGAT
>JANRMT010062852.1:9425812-9451397 GCA_026402145.1 Polypterus bichir lapradei
TTACCCAACCTGCTATATCCTAACACAGGGTCACGAGGGTCTGCTGGAGCCAATCCCAGCCAACACAGGTTGGCACAAGGCAGGAAACAAACCCCGGGCAGGGTGCCAGCCCACCGCAGATTATTATTATTATTATTATCATTATCATCACCTGTTTGAAGTCACATCATTGTTTCATTATTTTACTTCATTACTGATTTAATTTGCCTTTTTTTTTTTAATGTGTTACAGGCCTGAAATGCAGTAATGAATGAAAACGAGACTGTGTTTCTATCTCTTAAACAAAGCGATGAGAACTGATTATGAGCACTTGGCATGCCAGTTTAAACCTGCCCAAACCTGCATGACAAACGACAACACTCTCTGCCATTTAGTCGATTGTCACTCACCATTTGTGTTTTGTTGTTGTGTTTCCCCTTGTGTGCCGGACTCATGTGTGAAAGACCAGCCTCGGCACAGACAGACACGGACTCCGGATGTTCAAAACACGCACCCTTTATTGTGCAACACACAACACCAACACAGTGCACTAATCACCACACCATACCCAGTCCTTTTCCTTCCTTCAGCCACCTCCACTCCTGTCTTGCAAGCTCCGTCCTCTTCCACCCGACTCCAGCTCCTTGAATGGAGTGAGGCGGCCCCTTTTAACTCGCCCCGGATGTGCTCCAGGTGCTCTGTAATGGTCTTCTGGCAGCAACTCCGCTACACTAGGAAGCTCTCCGGGCGTACATAGTTCCTGGTTCAGCAGCGCTTCCTGGTGTGGTGGAAGTGCTGTCCTCCAGGGTTCCAGGACCATCCAGACACCCCCTGGTGGTGGTGACGGGTTCCCACAGGGTTGAGCTTCCCAGCTCCATCTTCAGGCTTCCCTCTTACACTCAGGGAAGGATAGTGCCCCTCTCCCGGTCCGTCCTTCTTCCAGGCATTCCGGTGAGCAGGAACCCTGGTTGTCTGCCACACATGCTAAGTTTAAAAGTTGAGCAACGTGTCAAATTTGAAATTTTGAGTAAACAAAAACAAGACACCAAAGGAATCTTTTCAAATGCTTACTGAGACATAGAGGGAAGACTGCAGGTCTCGTGCATGTGTGTTTTCCTAAATTGAAATCGGTGCTTAAAGGAACACATTTTGAGTCAATGGACACAGTAAAGAAGTATCTATCCATCCATCCATTATCCAACACGCTATATCCTAACACAGGCTCACGGGGGTCCGCTGGAGCCAATCCCAGCCAACACAGGGTGCAAGGCAGGAAACATAAGGGTAGTCTGTCAGTTCTGCGATCGAAATTCAAAGAGTTAGGTGCCAAGCTGAGGAGCAGAACTGACAAGGTAGTCTTCTCCGAAGTTCTGCCTGTGCCACGCGCCAGTCCAGGTAAGATTGAGGAGATTAGAAGGCTTAATGCGTGGCTCAAATCTTGGTGCAGGGTAGAAGGGTATAGGTTTATGGGGCATTGGGACTCCTTTTGGAACAGATGGGACCTGTTCCGCCGTGACGGGTTACATCTGAACCGGAGGGGCACCAATGTATTGGGGAGGCGTATGTGTAGGCTAGTCGAGGATTGTTTAAACTAGGGAATGGAGGGGCAGGGAGTTTAGGACAGGCCAGGTTTAGATCTATATATGGAAGAACAAACAAGGGTGTAGAAATAGAAATGCATAGTAATGTAAATTCTAAGCAAACACGTAAATGTAGAAGGAGTAACACATTAAAAATAGCTTGCCTTAATGCTAGAAGTATCAAAAATAAGGTAAGTGAGTTGGAGTTGTATGTAGCAGAGCATAATTATGATATTATAGCAATAACGGAAACCTGGCTAAATAACAAAGATGGAGATGAGTGTAACATAGAGGGATACACATTTTTTAGGAAGGATAGACAGAACAGAAAAGGAGGTGGAGTTGCTGTTTATGCCAAACAGAATTTAAATGTAAGTCCTCTTCAGTTGGATGATGAGCCCCATCTTAGTGAGGACATGTGGCTTCGCCTGGAAAATATTAGGGAAAGAGGTCTTATTTTAGGAGTGTGTTATAGACCACCCAATGCAGACAGTAATTTCAACACACATCTTTTTAGTAATATCAAAAAGGCAAGTTTACAGGGCGATGTTATAGTCATGGGGGACTTTAATTATCCAAATATTAACTGGGATAACCTTGCAGACAGAGGAGCACAAGAGCAGGAGTTTTTAGAAGTAATCAGCGACTGTTTGATAACACAGCATGTTAAAGTACCAACACGGGGTGAAGCCTGTCTGGATTTAGTATTCTGTAATAATCAGGATAGAATTGAGGGTGTAGAGGTGATTGAACCACTAGGGTCACGTGACCAGAATGTAATACAATTCTCAGTATTTTGTAAGAGTGCAGATGCAAAGACTAAAATTGTGAATTTGAACTTTGGTGGGGCTAATTTTGAGCAGATGCGACAAAGTCTAAGTAGGATAGACTGGGATAAGCTTTTAAATGTGGAGACCGTCGAGGAGCAGTGGAGCAGGTTTAAAAATGTTTTACATGTAATGCAGGACAGATACATACCTAAATTTGGAATTAATAGGAAACTAAAAAAAAACTCCACGGTGGATTAATAAAGATTTAAAAAAGAAGTTGCAAAGGAACAAACTGCTGTATAAGGCATATAAGACTAATGACTACAAAGTGAATCGTAGAGCGTATGAGAACATGAGGGCAACCATTAAGAAGGATATCAGGGAGGCTAAAAGACAGTTGGTGAGGAATATAGCAGATAAGGCGAAAGAAGACCCCAAGAGATTCTTTCAGTATTTTAGTAGTAAAAGAACAGTCAAGGAGAAGGTCAAGTTCATCAGGAATAGTAAAGGGGAATTAAAAGATACAGACAGTGAAATAGAGGATGCCCTAAACTTACATTTTTCTGAGGTAAACGCGACTACTAAGGAGGTACTGAGGGATTTGGAAATTGTAGAAGTAGAAGTGCTGCTCAGATTAAATAAGATGAAATCAAACAAACCATCAGGACCAGATAATATTTATCCTCGCGTTCTTAAGGAGGCTAGTGAGTACAGATATAAACCCTTGACACATATTTTTAGGAGGTCACTGCGCACTGGAGAGATTCCGAAGGACTGGAAAATGGCAAATATCATTCCATTATATAAAAAGGGTGACAGGGCCAGGGCCGGATTTAGATGAAAAGAGGCCCTAGGCTATTCCACTTATGAGGCCCTTTCACCCCCCATTTTTAAGTTTGTTCAAATTGCTAACAATTTTAATGTAGGCCCCTCTTGATCTTGAGGCCCTAGGCTGAAGCCTAGTTAGCCTATAGGAAAATCCGGCCCTGGACAGGGCAGATCCAAGCAACTATAGGCCAGTAGGCTTAACGTGCATCACAGGAAAATTAATGGAAGGAATTATTAAGGATAACATTGAGCAACACCTGGCAAGGACAGGAGTTATTAGGAACAGTCAGCCTGGGGTCAGAAGATGGAGGTCGTGTTTTACTAACATGCTGGAATTCTATGAGGAGGCAACAAAAGGATATGACAAGAGTGGAGCAGATGATATTATTTATCTGGACTTTCAGAAAGCATTTGATAAGGTGCCACATGAGAGATTGGGCATCAAATTAAAAGAAGTGGGAGTTCAGGGTGATGTTTTTAGATGAATGCAGAATTGGCTCAGACACAAGAAGCAGAGGGTGATGGTGTGAGGAACCTCATGAGAACTGGCCGATGTTAAGAGTGGTGACCAGCAGGGGTCAGTGCTAGGGCCGTTGCTATTTTTAATATATATAAATGATTTAGATAGGAATATAAAGAACAAGCTGGTTAAGTTTGCAGATGATACCAAGACAGGTGGATTAGCAGATAATTTGGAATCCGTTATATCATTACAGAAGGACTTGGATAGCAGACAGGCTTGGGCAGATTTGTGGCAGATAAAATTTAATGTCAGTAAATGTAAAGTATTACACATAAGAAATAAAAATATTAGGTTTGAATACACAATGGGCGGTTGGAAAATCGAGAGTACACCTTATGAGAAGGATTTAGGAGTCATAGTGGACTCTAAGCTGTCGAATTCCCGACAGTGTGCAGAAGCCATTAAGAAGGCTAACAGAATGTCTGGTTATATAGCGCCTTGATGTGTGGAGTACAAGTCACAGGAGGTTCTGCTCAAAGCTTTATAACACACTGGTGAGGCCTCATCTGGAGTCCTGTGTGAACTTTGGGTCTCCAGGCTACAAAAAGGACATAGCAGTTTAAGCAAAAGAAGATTAAAAGGTGACATGATTGAAGTGTTTAAAATTAGGAAGGGAATTAGTACAGTGGATAGAGACTGTGATTTAAAATGAGATTATCAAGAACACGAGGACACAGTTGGAAACTTGTTAAGAGTAAATTCCGCACAGACATTAGGAAGTTTTTTTTTACACAAAGAATGATAGACACTTGGAATAAGCGACCAAGTAGTGTGGTAGACAGTAAGACGTTAGGGACTTTCAAAACTCGACTTGATGTTTTCTTGGAAGAAATAAGTGGATAGGACTGGTGAGCTTTATTGGGCTGAATGGCCTGTTCTCGTCTAGAGTGTTCTAATGTTCTAACAAACCCTGGGCAGGGTGCCAGCCCACTGCAGGGCAGACACACACACCCAGCATACACACTAGGGACAATTTAGGATCGCCAATGCACCTAACCTGCATGTCTTTGGACTGTGGGAGGAAACCCACGCAGACACGGGGAGAATATACAAACTCCATGCAGGGAGGACAAGGGAAGCGAACCCAGGTCTCCTTACTGCGAGGCAGCAGCGCTACCCACTGCGCCACTCCAGTAAAGAAATAAAGAAGAAAATTTCCAATGTCATAAAACAGCTGAGACAAACTGATGTGCTCCACACCTTCAACCAGAGGAAACCAAAGGGCATCGGTGCGTAATTGAGAATGGGGATGACAATGAAGGGGACAAGTATTAAAATCTACTCTTTATATATAAAATCCTAAGCCTAAAAGTGCAACGATTTTGTGCAACAATTTTATGTTACTTTTTTGTCACGCTTTAAATCTGGATTATTTTAAAACCTACTTATATATGTTTGGTACGACTCTTTTCAGACTTTATCGAACTTTAATGTGATGTTGTTAGATTTTCAGATATTATTCTGGTTTTAAATTATAAACTAAAAAATATCAAGAACTCACGTCCCGCGAAACAAGACTTTTGTGCCAAGTGATTTAACTATGCCCGGGGCCGGAAATAAAAGACAAAGAGCATGACAGCTGCTGTACAGGCTTTTAAATGTTCAAAGCTCACGTGGCATGGCCGCAGCAGCAGCAGCTGATCGAGCAAAGAGGAGATAAAAAAAAAACTCTTTGTATCTCTTTGTATCACTGTTTAAGAAGGAGTTTCGGAGGAGCAACCATATCTCCTTGGGGTGCGTTCAGCCCCTCTCTTCACAACACGAGTGGCAGAGATGCAACGGCAAGAGGGGTTGGTGAGCGAAGTGAGCAGGGGGTGAACCCTCTAGTTGTTATACAAATAAAAGTGAGTTATTGTGTCAGTCTCGTTATTTAATAGACGGAGCTCATATATAAACAAATGATATGAACCTGGCCAGTCAAAATATGAAGTATCTTGGGTTCATACTGTCTGCAATGAAATAAAATCAAAGTAATTTTTTTTTTTTTTTTTTATTTCCCATACTGTCCCAATTTTTATCCGATTTGGGGTTTGTAATTCCTGGAAGTTAATTTGGAAGAAGGGACTGTCATTTTGCAAGAACACGTGTGTGATTTGTGTGGGTGTGTCTGCTAGCAGAATACGAAGTTGAAAATTAGCATCGGCCGCACACTTTGACATGAAAAGTCTGACTTAACAGCCGTCATTAAATCAGAGTGTGCTGTAAAAATGAGGGAATTGACCTTTGAGTGCTCCGAAGTATTTCAATTTGGATTTTCATTAAATGAAACTACTGGTACGTTTATAGTATTGATTATTTTATTCGGCTTTCCAAAATCCATTAAAAGGAATGGCTCAATAAAAAATGTGTAGCAAGAACTGAATTGAAAAAAAAAAAAGAACGAAAAAAATAGTTCTGTGCGGGTCCATCAGAAAATGACAGCATATTGGCAACAGTCTTGTCTTCTGCTCATATTATTTCTCCCACATGTACTTTTATGTTAAGTTTTGACATTCTGTCACTGGCAGAGATTATAATAAAGATTATGGGACTGATTTCTACTTATTTCAGGATGTCAGGCAGAGACTAACCCACCAGCAGCAGCAGCGGCAGCAGCAACCAATTCTGCTCACAGTGCCAGGCCTTTCAAAGGCCCTCTCTGTCAGAGCGCCATGTTTAAGCAGGGAGTTCCTTCACATCATATACTTCAGTTCCTTTTTATGTCCTTTTTGCTAGTTTTTGATGCTTTTGTTACTTTTGTTTATGAAAATTTTGCTATGTACTGTTATTATTTGTCCTGTTATGTATTATACTGTATGGTAATGTCATTATTTAGCTTGTCACTCGTATCAAGGATCACCAAGCTATGACTTGCCTGCTTTGGACATATTATAGAAGGATATCACGGTCGGAAGAACAGAAGGAACAAGGTGAAGAGGAAGACCAGCAACTCGATGGCTCAACACAATCAAAATAACGACAGAGAAGACCCTGGTGGACCTATCTAGAATTGCACATGATCAATCTTCCTACAGATCGTTCATCCATCAAGTCGCCATGGCTCGGGATCGAGCTGAAGGCCGCTAATAAATAAATACTAGCCGACCCGCGGCGTAGCATACGGCGCATAATTATTCATTGATGGGTGAACACTTCCTGAAAGACACAGTTCAGCAATCCCCTATTCAGCATTGCGATAGGGCGGAGGCCATCACTCCGGGTTTGGTGTCGGTCTAACAAAGGAAAAAAAGAAGGGGCACAGAAACAACAGGGAGAACAGAAGCTTGCGGGGACAAACAAAGATGGCAGCAATGAGAGAGACCTGTTAGCAAAGCAAAGCAGCCAGAAACAAAAAGAACAATTAAAAGTCAACGTGGCTCAGAGGTGCAAGTGGACTGTAGCAGAGACCAAAGCGACTGAGGATGTGTTGGGTGAGGTGTTGGGGGTGGGCACATGAGCAGGCAGTGCGCATTGCCTCGAGAGCGAGGGTGGGCGTGAGAGGAGGGTTAGAGTTGGCGGGCGGGGCTCTGTCGTGCATACCCCATGGTCGGGCGCCTTGGTCAATTATATATATATATAGATGTGTACACTTTTGAGATTAATATAGAGGGATCATACAGCACTGAAGCAGTCTATTCTTCTACTATATGAAAATGTGCTATAGAAATAATTGTTGTTGTTCGTATGTGTAGGATATCTATCAATCCATCCATCCATCTGGAATCCCTACAGATTTTATTTTTTTTTCTCCAGCCTCTGGAGTTTTTTTTTTGTTTTGTTTTGTTTTTTCTGTCCACCCTGGCCATCAGATTTTACTTATTCTATGTTAATTAATGTTGACTTATGTTTATTTTTTATTGTGTCTTCATTTTGTAAAGCACTTTGAGCTACATTTTTTTGTATGAAAATGTGCTATATAAATAAATGTTGTTGTTGTTGTTACCCATCCATCTATTTTCTACCGATTATGTGTCTAACCAAAGATGCCGAGATGCCCATCTCACCTCCTCTGGGGGGATACCAAGGCATTCCCAGGCCACCTAAGAGTTAGAATCTCTCCAGCATGTCCTACATCTGCACCTACATCCTGTGGGTTGAAGATGTATGTCATTATGAATTATTCAGCGGAGACTGATGGGCAAAAATGGCAAATGAATCCTTTTAAAATGAAATCTACTACACGATAAAGTGAGCAGGAAATGAAGGGTTTTGAATTCTTTCTGAATCCGCCGTGTAGCCGCCGCTGTATAAGGTGAAGTCAGGCATGGGTAAGACGCGTGTCAAAGAAATCTCACAATCCATAAGTTCATTTTAAAATATTTAGTGAAAGTTAAAAGCAAATAATCCACACAAGAATAGAAAGAAAAATAGTTACACACGTAGAATAAAGGCAAAAAAAAAGGAAAAAATGTATCTTCTATAAACTTAACCTTTCTTGAGAAACTTTGGTTATTTCTATACTTAAACGTTCTTTATTTCTTTCTGTACTTAAAGGTTCTTAACTTCTTCTTCTGTATGCCTTAAACATATGGTTGAACACTTCAATCTTTTGCTTTACGAGTTACATCACACTCAAAAGTCCCGTAGGCCATTGGCACTTAGACATGTGCCCAGGCACGGTCACGTGCGCCAGCACGAACACGAGCACAAACAAGAACACGGTTAAAAACCGTATGCCTCTGTACCTCACACAAGGCAAGGCTAGACACTAACTGGAGATTATTTTTTTAGTCAAAACTGTTAAAAGTGGCAGGAAAATACCAACACAATTCTGTTCACGGGGGTTATAGGAAGATCCCATATTTTATGCATTATCATCTAGTAAAATATTCATGAATCTTATAGAACTAGGAAAATGGCTCTTACACGCCGTATATCTGAAATATTTGGAAATGTAAAAGTAATTGTAAATCGGCGTACTTGTAAATTTGTGCAACGCTTTAAGCTCATCAGAGGGGATAGACGTTGTGTAAAAATAAATCGAATTTAATTGAAAATGTGTTGTGGACGCTAGAGGTCGCTGTTGCCTCTTTAAACCCAACAGACAGACGCACAGGACACAGGTTACAAGCAAAGTATTTTAATTTTCTTCTTTGAATAGTGCCTTCAAGCACCCCAACCACAATAAACAGGCAATTAAATCACAAAATTATAATAATACTAAACACAATTCTCTCCTCCACACCTCCCGACTCCGGCTCACTTGCAGGGTTCACAGCAGTCCTTTATATAGTCCTTGACCCGGAAGTGCTTCTGTCTTTCCGTCCACGTGATTTGCCAGCACTTTTGCGTCAGATGGAGAACTTGCTATTTCTTCAGCCCTGGAAGGACTTCGGGGTTTCCGTCCCCGTGACTTTCGAGTACTTCCAGGCTATGCAGACAGTAAAAACTCCCAGGTCCCCCTGCAGTTTCTTCTGGTACCCAGCAGCGCTGTGAAGCCAAACTCCAGATCCCATGGTGCCCGGGGCATTGCTAGGCTGCAGGGAAGCTGCCATCTAGTGTCTTGGCAGAGGCAGCGTCCCAAAGTAGCTGCCTTCCCCCATCCTTCCATTCTTTGGGTGTCCCGGCCTGGATTGAGCTGCCGGCTGTCCGTCACAAAGTATACTTCAGACATTTATTTTCCAAAGTGAAGGAAATGCACACAACATGAAACAGAAAGAAAAATGTTAGAAAGAGTCCATCAATTAAGTTAATCTAAATGGAGGTCTGGACCACCACCTTGCAACATTATTCATTAGGCCCATATGCTATGACATCTCCAACTGTCTGTAATAATATTTATTTATAAAACACCCAGGGCTGATAAAACAAATATGTACTGAACAAATCTGCTGAAAACATTCATCTATTATAATATCATTAGAAGTTGGTGCTGTGTGTCACCCGTCTGAAGGCAATTTGTTTGTGCTGGCATTTTGCTGCCTGTACATCCTCAGCCTAAAGATATTTATTTCCTGAGGTAAATGTCAGAAATTATTTGAACACAAGGTGCAGTTAAACAAGGTGAACCTAATTTATCTTGTCAGAGCCATTACAGTGCTGATGCCGTCATTAAAACAAATTATTTTTATTAGTAAAATATACAGCTTAAGACCCTTTCCTTTATAATACCCAAAATCAGCCATTAACACTACATAATATTCAGATTATTTTTCCCGCAAAATGTTTTTTTAACAAAAAGGATGGTTTTAAAAATTTAAAAATGTAGTAATGCCTTAACTATATTTGTTGATATGTCAGCGTCTACTTGTTTGCTATCGTCTTTTTCCTAAATGGGTGCCATACATCTGCTTCTTGATGCCTAGTTTTTGCGTTCTTTTTGCGTTCTGGTCATCAGAATTCTTTATGTTATTTTTAATGTACAGTAATCCCTCCTCGATCGCGGGGGTTGCGTTCCAGACCCCCCCGCGATAGGTGAAAATCCGCGAAGTAGAAACCATATGTTTGTATGGTTATTTTTATATATTTTAAGCCCTTATAAACTCTCCCACACTGTTTATAAATATTCCCCGCAGAGTTATACAGCATAATCCCTTTGTATTCTCTTAGATATTAGGTAAGATTCATTAAAATTATGTATATAAACACACACTGTTTATATACAGTAAAACCTAAATATTATTTTAAAGATATTGAGTGTCTCCGATATCACATATGTTACAGCCATTACGATAGACAGGCCACCAGCAATAAATACGTACAATGCAAGAAAAATAGTATACAGTAAATGTGTGTACAGTGACACTAAACGTACGTACATGTACTAAGTACTGTAAGTAGAAAATTAATTATGGTTACTCACCAACAATGACACGATGACTTCTCCGATAACAATGAGTTTAATTTTACTGCACAACAAAGGAGAGCGTTACAGCTCTACTAAAGGAGCCACTTCAGGCGATTGTGTAGCACTGCCGTTGTTCTTCTTCCGGCAGTCTTCAATCCAAATCCCTAAAGCAGATTCCATCCAGACTACTGCCTTATTACATCCACTTAAAACTCGTTTTGCACCCTGGTTAAAAGGACACTGCAGCCGTAGATCTTATATTCCTTTCCTACTTTTTAAATAAAAAGAATCGTAGCCTTCAACAAATCCAAAACGTTTACCTTTTCGGCAATCGTTAACATCTTCTTCTTGCGCTTGGGCACGGCCCCTGAAGCAGTAGCAGATCGTTTTGGAGCCATAATGAAGGGCTTGACTATGCACAAAGATAAACACAAAAGAGCACAACTCTTTACACAGCGAAACACGTTGATGCTGAATGAGCGAGACGAGACTTCCTGGTTAACACTGCATTCAGCACGCAGGAACTCAACTGCGTGCTCTGATTGGTTAGCTTCTCAGTCAGGAGAACTTAACTGCGTGCTCTGATTGATTAGCTTCTCAGTCATCCGCCAATAGCGTCCCTTGTATGAAATCAACTGGGCAAACCAACTGAGGAAGCATGTACAGGAAGTAAAAAGACACATTGTCCGCAGAACCCGCTAGGTAGCGAAAAATCCGCGTTATATATTTAGTTATGCTTTCATATAAAATCCGCGATAGAGTGAAGCCGCGAAAGTCGAAGCGCGATATAGCGAGGGATTATTGTATTAGATATTTGACTATTTTTGAATTGTCTTATTCATTTGCCTTAAATATTAATTTTAAATGGTTTTTGATACCAAATTAAAAGTAGAATGCAAAGAAAATAAGTTTAGGGGTGTAAACGGGTGGACAGAATTGCACGATCCACTTTAAAATGTTGGGGCCTCTACGATGGGTGCCAGTTTAATTAATACAAAATAAAAAACAAAAACCTGTGCTTGATGGTACTATTCAAATGTGGTACTTGGTGCCACGGCCCACCTGCCAAGCTGTTTTGCCTGCTTATGGTAGAGTCATCCCTGATGGAGGATCGCAGGAATCATGGGAAAGAGGGGTCCTTTCATCGGATTGGCTGGCCGAGCACTGTTTCAGCCGTGGAATGGTCAAATGGGGGAGGCAGCTTGATGGATGAGGTCTCCAGGACTCTAAAAATATCCAAATCTTATTATGTGATATCATCTACTGTTAAAGTCTGCTCCATGCTTCTAAAATTTTTATTTTTATACTGAGAGAGAGAGATTTCTTCTGTTATGTGCATTGTACTGTATTGTATTGACTCCCTTCTTTTTGACACCCACTGCATGCCCAACCTACCTGGAAAGGGGTCTCTCTTTGAACTGCCTTTCCCGAGGATTCTTTCATTTTTCCCTACAAGGTTTTTTTGGGAGTTTTTCTTTGTCTTCTTATAGAGTCAAGGCTGGGGGGGCT
Organism: Polypterus bichir lapradei; assembly: GCA_026402145.1. NCBI lineage: Eukaryota > Metazoa > Chordata > Cladistia > Polypteriformes > Polypteridae > Polypterus > Polypterus bichir. The sequence continues at coordinate 9,437,768 of JANRMT010062852.1, forward strand.
GTCAAGAGGCAGGGCCTGTTAAAGCCCATTGCGGCACTTCCTGTGTGATTTTGGGCTGTACAAAAATAAAATGTATTGTATTGTATTGTACTATCGAACAAACAAGGGGTCTTTTTACGGAGTGTCAGGTTTCTCAAATGAGCTTGCCCCAGAACAAATTCAGGTCCTAAAAGCAGACAACCTCCTGTGAGAACCATTGGGTATTTGTAGAGCTCTGAGTGGTGCAATCGGGTCAGTTGCCTTCTTCTAATCGCTTCTTGGGGCTACGAGTGGAAAGGGAGGAAACCATTAACATGAGCCTCTCGTCCTCTCATGGTATGGCTCAGAAAAACCAGGAAGGTGATCCCCAGTGCAGATACTGTACGTGACAAGGAGTGGACAAGTCCCACTGAGGGCTTTGCTTAACTGAAAGTGCTGTGTTTCTCGAAACCATTGTTACGCTAAGAATATCTTATGATGTCGTTAATTTATGAGCGTATCTCAAACACCATCACAACTAAAGTAACATTTCAGATCCTTTGTAATTAATGTGCTCCCTGACCGAGTCGTTAATCACTAAATGATTCTGAAATGGGCTTCCTCTTGAGCTGACTATCGCCATTGGCAGCAGTGTTCACACAGAGTATGGTAAACTCTTACTACAAAGGCTCTCTGAGCATTAGGAATAGGAAAGTTTATATTAAGATTATCGTATTTTCATGATGAAAAGCAATAAAGCATTTAGAGTATGATATTTTATAGATAAACTAGCCATACTACCCCTCTAAGAATAGCTGAAATTTAAGCAATCCATGTAGACTTGTCTTTTATTAGACAGAAAGACCCCTAAATGCGAGGCAGCAGCGCTACCACTGCACCACTGTGCCACCATTTACTGGTGTGTTGAAGCTTAATGAAGGTTTTGTGGGCTCTGTTGTTGATGTGGGTAGAAATCATGAAATTAGGCCATCGGCTGGAGAGGTTCAGTCCATGGCCGACAAAGGCAGGCCCTCCTACAAGGTGGCCCACAAATCTTAAACCCTAAATGGATGAATGCTGTGAATGTGTCATATTACTTTTATATGATTGTTGAACTTCTATTAAAGGAGTTTATCATGCATTATTTTATAGTACACATGCCTCTTCTCCTAAAGAAGATTTTTCTCGTCCTTTCCCTTCATTACTTACCCAAACTCAAGAGAGAAGTGGCAAACGGCCAAAACAAACCAACGTTTTTTTACGAGGCCAAATGATGGAAGTAAATAAAGGAACTTGATTAGTTTGGGGTGTTTTTGAAATTTATAATGTGTTTTATAGTGACAATTAGTTTCTATTTGTCTAAACAGCAGAAACCTTTTTAGACCTCATTAAACTATTTAAATTCAATCAGAGGCTTCTGCAGTCAGCTCATTTATGGACAGGCTTCTGCATCCCCATGAATTCAAACTTGAGCTGGTTAGGCGTTTACAAGGCAAATAGTAAATATCCAGACATATCCACTGGAAAAAAATAAAAAAGAAACATGGGGGTTTATATGGAATATAAACAAAATGAAGAAATTAAAATGCTTGCAGTGTTAGTGTCTATTAAGCAAACATGGATTATAAAAAACTAGGCGCAACAAGAATAACAGCCTGAATTTCCTAAGCACTAAAGCGCAGCGTGTTCCACGGTAACGTACAATGGCTGACCTTGGCAAACAGTGTGTGTCAGAGTGAACTCATTAGGGTTTGTGAAATTGCTTTCGAGTTGAGGACTTCCGTAATAACGTTAAATTACGATTTCTTGTCAAAACGTGTGATATACTGTAGGGCTCAGAAACTTCAGTTCATTGTATCGAGTTATTTTTATCTAGGGCTGCAGATGTCTCTCACCTGAATTATTCAAAGTGCGTGGCTATATGAGAGAAAGGGTATAAGAAACTTTTCTGCCTCACTCTGCGCTGTCCATGGAACACGGCCTATAGAGAGCTTAAACAATTCACATAAAAATGACAAGGGTGAGCTTTCTTCGAGGCTTTTACTGGACATACCTCGCTGTAAACTGAAATATATACAAAAGAAACATACAGGTATTTACAGGTGTAGAACCAAAGACAATAAAGAATGATTTACAAAGCAATACATAGCAGAAGAGTATACATTAAACACAAAAGCGTTAAAAGACACTTACGAGGTGAGTGATTTCCATGGTCGGATTGAGACAAAGAGAAGCGCATAGTCCGAGTACCAGAACTAGTCAGACCCAGTGGTTTATATACAGCCATGTAAAAAAGTTTGGGAACCCCTCTTAATTCTTTGGATTTTTGTTTCTCATTGGCTGAGCTTTCAAAGTAGTGACTTCCTTTTAATATCTGACATGCCTTATGGAAACAGTCGTATTTTGGCAGTGACATAACGTTTATTGGATTAACAGAAAATATGCAATATGCGTCATAACAAAATTAAACAGGTGCAAAAATGTGGGCACCCCAACAGAGATATGACATCAATACTTAGTTGAGCCTCCTTTAGCAAATATAAGAGCCTCTAGACGCCTCCTATAGCCTCTGATGAGTGTCTGGATTCTGGATGGAGGTATTGTTGACCATTCTTCATACAAAATCTCTCCAGTTCAGTTCAATTTGATGGCTGTCAAGCATGGACAGCCTGCTTCAAATCATCCATCCATCCATCCATCCATTATCCAACCCGCTATATCCAAACTACAGGGTCACAGGGGTCTGCTGGAGCCAATCCCAGCCAACACAGGGCGCAAGGCAGGAAACAAACCCCGGGCAGGGTGCCAGCCCACCACAGGCTTCAAATCATCCCATAGATTTTCGATGATATTCAAGTCAGGGGACTGTGACGGCCATTCCAGAACATTGTGCTTCCCCCTCTGCATGAATGCCTTTGTAGATTTCCAACTGTGTTTTGGGTCATTGTCTTGTTGGAATATCCAACCCCTGCGTAACTTCAACTTTGTGACTGATGCTTGAACATTATCCTGAAGAATCTATTGATATTCAGTTGAATTCATCCGACCCTCGACTTTAACAAGGGCCCCAGTCCCTGAACTAGCCACACAGCCCCACAGCATGATGGAACCTCCACCACATTTGACAGGAGGTAGCAGGTGTTTTTCTTGGAATGCGGTGTTCTTCTTCCGCCATGCAAAGCGCTTTTTGTTTGGACCAAATAACTCCATTTTTGTCACATCAGTCCAAAGCACTTTGTTCCAAAATGAATCTGGCTTGTCTAAATGAGCATTTGCATACAACAAGCGACTCTGTTTGTGGCGTGAGTGCAGAAAGGGCTTCTTTCTCATCACCCTGCCATACAGATGTTCTTTGTGCAAATTGTGCTGAATTGTAGAACGATGTACAGATACACCATCTGCAGCGAGATGTTCTTGCAGGTCTTTGGAGGTGATCTGTGGGTTGTCTGTAACCATTCTCACAATCCTGCGCATATGCTGCTCCATTATTTTTCTTGGCCTGCCAGACCTGCTGGATTTAACAGCAACTGTGCCTGTGGCCTTCCATTTCCCGATTCCATTCCTTCCAGTTGACACAGTTGACTCTGAGATCACTTTTTGTAGCCTTCCCGTAAACCATGAGACTGAACAATCTTTGTTTTCAGATCTTTTGAGAGTTGCTTTGAGGATCCCATGCTGTCTGTCACTCTTCAGAGGAGAGTCAAAGGGAAGGAAGCACAACTTGCAATTGACCTCCTTAAATACCTTTTACCACTCATGACTGGACACTCCTGTTTATGAAGTTCAAGGCTTAACGAGCTCATCCTACCAATTTGGTATTGTAAGTAATCAGCATTGAGCAGTGACAGGCATTCAAATCAGCAAAATGACAAGGGAACCCACATTTTTGCACAGCCAGTTTTTCACATTTGATTTAATTTCATACAACTAAATACTGCTTCACTAAAAATCTTTGTTCAGAAAACACCACAGTACTCAGATGTTCCTAGGAAATGAAAGACACACCACTGTTATCTTTTTAGTTGAAAGGAGAGTCAATTATTATGCAGGCTAAAGAGGGGTTCCCAAACTTTATATATGACTGTATATATACTGGCCAGCACAAAATGGGAGGAATCAAAGACGAGAAGAAGAAAAAGATCGAAAAGAAAGAGGTTAAAAGACGTTAAAGGCAGTCTTGGCGATGATCTGGCCACTGTGGTCCTGTGCTTGTGCCTCCTCCAGACCGCGAGGGGGCGTCCGTCCTGGTTATGTTGGGGGCCTCGGGTAAAGGGCTTGGAAGCCCAGCCCTGTAGGGACCCGTGGCCACCGCCAGGCGGTGCCCCGATGCCGGTATATCCCATGTGGTTCCCGGCCAGGGCTGGAGCCCAGCCGGGACGCCCATAAGGACCAGAGGAGGGCTTGTGCCTCCTCCAGACCGAGAGGGGGCGTCCATCCTGGTTATGCTGGAGGCCTCGGGTAGAGGGCTTGGAAACCCAGCCCTGTAGGGACCCGTGGCCACCGCCAGGCGGCGCCCCAGTGCCTGATTATCCTGGTGTGGCAGAAGTGCCGGGGGGAAGACGACAGGGGACATCCGGACGGCTTCCGGGTGCGCAGCCGGCACTTCCGGCACACGGGGGTGTGTCCGCGGGAGATTGCCGGGAAGCAGCTGGAGCCCATCCGGGTTCCTATAAAAGGGGCCGCCTCCCTCCAGTCATTGACAAGAGTCGGGTGGAAGAGTGGCAACGTCTGGAGAAGGGAGGAGGTGGTAAGAAGAAAAGAGAGAGAGAGAGAGAAAAGAAAAGAGAAGGCATTGGAGTGGCCTGGACTGAGGAGTATTGGGGATTATTGAGCTGAATTGTAAGGAGATGTTTGTGGGTGACATTAACGTGTCTGCCTGTCTGTGTCCAGGGCAAGGTTCACACCACCTTGAAGGAAGAGGAAGTCCGAGCTGGAGTCCTGGGAAGGAGAGTTGGCTGTGGCTTTCTAGGGGCTAGTTTGCCCCACTGAATGTTCAGGTGGAATATGGCGAGCAAGGCAGGTGCCCTCCCTAGGCTTCTGAGGTGCGACCAAGTGAGTGCGAAGGAAGAAGGGAGGAGAGCCGACCTCGGACGGTCTGGCTGCGATGTCTAAGACAGGGGTCAGCATGATGGAGCTCGTGGCACTTGGGCACTTTTTCCACCATCCTCTGGCATCATCAGAGAATTGCCCTCTTTTGTCAGCTCATCTCGGTCATAACTATCAACGGTGTTGGTTCATCAGACTCCCATGTGGGAAAAGGGAGTCTGTAGGGAACCGGCATCGTCACACTGATGCACAGTGGGTCTACTGGTGTGTCATATACTAGTGTATCATTTGCTTGGCTCAAGAACATAAAGCACTGCTTAGGGTGGTGAAGGCAGCACAGAGTAATACTGACACACGGCTGGTTTCCGTTCCAGAAATTTACAACACTTGCTGCCTTAAAAGAACAAAAAGGATTAGTGAAGGCCTAAACTAAAGTCTGCATCGTGCGCTTTAATCACGTCTGAGTTGATTCGAAAATTTAAATTGTGGAGCAGTGGGACAAATCAAGGAAATAAAATGGGACTTTATCCCAAACATTGCACTGTGGTGGGCACTGTCTCTTGAGATACAGGCTCTATCCTGGGTCCGCTGCTCTTTTCGATCTCCATGCGCCCATGAGGTCAGATTATCTCGGGGCATAACATGAGCTACAACAACTATTCCGATGACTCACAGCTGTATTTATCAAAAGCGCCTGATGACCCCAACTCTCTTGATTCACTGACACAATGTCTCATTTGTGTTTCCGAATGGATGAGTAGTAATTTTCTCAAACTAAATAAAGAGAAAACAGAAATTTTAGTGATTGGCAATAATGGATATAATGAGGTTATTAGAAATAAACTTGGTGCATTAGGATTAGGGCAGCATGGTGGCGCAGTGGGTAGCCACCTCGCAGTTAGGAGGTCCGGGTTCGCTTCCCAGGTCCTCCCTGCGTGGAGTTTGCATGTTCTCCCTGTGTCTGCGTGGGTTTCCTTTGTGCGCTCCGGTTTCCTCCCTCAGTCCAAAGACATGCAGGTTAGGTACATTGGCGATTCTAAATTGTCCCTAGTGTGTGCTTGGTGTGTGGGTGTGTGTTCTCTGCGGTGGGCTGGTGCCCTGCCCGGGGTTTGTTTCCTGCCTTGCGCCCTGTGTTGGCTAGGATTGGCTCCAGCAGACCCCCGTGACCCTGTAGTTAGGATATAGCGGGTTGGATAATGGATGGATGGATGCATTAGGATTAAAAGTAAAGACAGAGGTAAAAAATTTAGGGGTAACTATTGACTTTGACCGGAATTTTAAATTACATATTAATCGGATTACTAGGACAGCATTTTTTCACTTAAGAAATACAGCAAAAGTTAGACCTCGTACAACATTACAAGATGCTGAAAAATTAGTTCACGCTTTTGTTTTCAGTCGACTAGATTACCGTTAGAGATTCCTTCCTCTCAAGACCACCCGAAAAAGACATCAATCGATTGCAACGAGTGCACAATGCAGCTGCTAGAATCTTAACTCGGAAACGAAACTCCAAACACATCACCCTAGTTCTGATGTCACTACACTGGTTACCTGTGTCATTTAGAATTGACTTTAAAATACTGCTAATGGTTTACAAAGCCTTCAATAATCTGCTCTTATCTTATATTTCAGAATTTCTGACACCTTACACCTTATTGTAATCTTAGATCTTCAAATGATTGTCTGCTTAGAATTCCAAGAGCTAAACTTAAAAGAAGTGGTGAGGCGGCCTTCTGCTGTTATTCACTTAAAATCTGGAATAGCTGACCGATAGAAATTCGCCAGGCTAATAGAGTGGAGCACTTTAAAACACTGCTGAAAACTCATTACTTTAACATGGCTTCTCATAGCTTTATCTTAGTTAAATCCTGACTCTCTGTATATTCAATTAATTATCATTATTATTCATGGTGGCTCCAAAATACATACTAGCCCTTATTCTCTCGTCTGTTCTTTTTCCGGCTTTCTGTGGTGCTGATCTGCGCCACCACCACCTAATCAAAGTACCGTGATGTTCTTACATCAGAAGTCCACATGACCATCATCGTCAAGTTCTTCCATGAGAACCCTGAAATCCAATGAGGACTGATTGAGGTCATTTACGTTAGGTAGAATGCCTAGAGGTGGCTGGGTGGTCTCGTGGCCTGGAACCCCTGCAGATTTTATTTTTTTCTCCAGCCGTCTGGAGTTTTTTTTTTTTTTTCTGTCCTCCCTAGCCGTCGGACCCTACTTTTATTCTATGTTAATTAATATTCCCTAATTTTAATTATTTATTTTGTCTTTTTTCTCTTTCTTCATGATGTAAAGCACTTTAAGCTGCATTGTTTGTATGAAAATGTGCTATAGAAATAAATGTTGTTGTTGTTGAGCAATCTTCTAACCTGAAATTTGAAATTTTATATAGTAGTAATCAAGAGACAAGCAAACATAAACACCAAAAAAACAAAGCTGTTGCTAAGACTTAGTTAATGGGACACCCTTGAGAAGTTTAGTGTTGTGGGTTATTGTGACTACACAGCTTGTGATTAACCAGGAAGTTTGTTCTTCTAACAGCTAGTGGAGAATTCAGTCTGCTCCAATCCGAGTCATTAATTCAATCATCTGTTGCCTTTTGCTGATTACAGAGCACGCCTCACCTTTATAGCTGAAGCTGAGCAGTTGTAGAGATGCGGAGCTTCAGGGCTTGACTCACGTTGAACTGTACTAATTGATTAATGGCTGTTGGTACAGTAATAATATCGCATACAATTAGCCTGCTGACCTCAAAGCCAAAGCAAAAAAAGAGCATGTGAACAACAGAGAAGAAAGGTACAGCTGCTTTCATATCAATCGGCAGAAATAGCGGCTTCATCGCTTCTTGCCATTATTTTATAAATGTGAAGGAGTGCTTGTCACCATTAAAGGACAGAAACCTGTGAACGTTCCCATTTATGTAAGTAGTCTATGGTATGGTTAACAGACAAATGTTACATTTCTGACAAGAGACAATCTAAATACAATATATAAAATACAAATAATAAAATCATCATAGTGTGACAGCTGATGACCTGCTCAGTGGTTCACACCATAGGCTCTGTAATTGCATCTACTGATTCAGAAAATCAGAATCACTTTTATTCGCCAGTACTTCATTTGACTTGAATTTGGTTTGGAACTTCCTATAACAGATCACAACATCACTTACAAAGAACATGAACAGCATAAGTCAAAAAGAAAAATCTTTATTCAAAGTTATAGAATACTACAATTATAAAGGAGATGTGCAATCGATGATGAGCAAGTGAAGGTGTGAGTTTCTAGTATAATAATAATAAACACATATTAATCAGATTACTAGGACAGCATTTTTTCACTTTAGAAATATAACAAAAATTAGACCTCTTATAACATTGCAAGATGCTGAGAAATTAGTTCACACTTTTGTTTTTAGTCGGCTAGATTACTGTAATGCACTCCTCTCAGGACCACCCAAAAAAAGACATCAATCGAATACAACGAGTGCAGAATGGAGCTGCTAGAATCTTAACTAGTAAAAGAAAATCCGAGCACATTTCTCCAGTTTTGATGTCACTACACTGGTTGCCTGTGTCATTCAGGATTGACTTTAAAATATTGCTTATGGTTTATAAAGCCTTAAATAATCTCGCTCCATCCTATATCTCGGAATATCTTACACCTTACACTCCAAAACATAACTTTAGATTTTCAAACGAGTGTCTGCTTAGAATTCCAAGAGCTAAACTTAAAAGAAGTGGTGAGTCGGCCTTCTGCTGCTATGCACCTAAAATCTGGAATAGCCTGCCAATAGGAATTCATCAGGCAAATACAGTAGAGCAGTTTAAAACACTGCTGAAAACACATTACTTTAACATGGCCTTTTCATAACTTCACTTTAACTTAATCCTGATACTCTGTATGTTCAATTCATTATAATAACTATTCATGGTGGCTCCAAAATCCGTACTGACCCCTACTCTCTCTTCTGTTTTTTTCCGGTTTCTTTGTGGTGGCGGTCTGCGCCACCACCATCTACTCAAAGCATCATGATGCACCAACTTTGATGGACTGAAAGCCAGAAGTCCACGTGAACATCATCATCAAGTCCTTCCATGAGAACCCTAAATACAAAGAGGACTGTTTCATTTATGTTTGGTAGATTGCCCAGAGTGGACTGGGCGGTCTCTTGGTCTGGAATCCCTACAGATTTCTCCAGCCTCTGGAGTTTTTTTTTTTTGTTTTTTCTGTCCACCCTGGCCATCAGACCGTACTTATTCTATGTTAATTAATGTTGACTTATTTTTATTTTTTATTGTGTCTTCTATTTTTCTATTCTTCATTTTGTAAAGCACTTTGAGCTACATTTCTTTGTATGAAAATGTGCTATATAAATAAATGTTGTTGTTGTTGTTGTTGTTATCCATCTTCTTAATTAGTGAGCCATTTTTGCTGCTAATTAACTTCTTTTGCCTTCGTTTTAATTGACTTGACTCAGAACTCCTTAGTTGTCTCTTTTTCCTTAATGAGCAGCCAAACAATAATGAGATGCAAAACAAGCCGTCACATGACCAGCTCACTTGAAAAAAGGTGAGGGTCTCAGTAAGGTTGAACTCTCAGGTGGCCAAGACATGTTGATGATGTTCTCAGCAAAAACAGAAAATCAGCAGTTTTGGAAATGTCTGCTGTTGGAAGAATGAGAGCAGCAACAAGCCCTGGAATGAAATAACGGGTTTAATTAACAGCAAGAATCGGCTTCTCATTGGGAAACTGGTTTGAGTGAAATTGGCTGGAGTTTGACGTTCCAGTTTAGCTGGTCATCTGTTTCGGCTCATTTCACGTCTCATTTCTGTTTGTCTGCCATTTAAAGAAGAAAAGAATCATTTCAGAGGACTGAATATTTAAAAACAGGGCTATTAAAATGAAGGGAAAAGGAGTTAATTAGCAGTGAAAATGGCTCTCTGATTAGGAAAAGGGTTAGAATGAAAACCTGCAGCCACTGCAGCCCACCAAGCCTGGAGTTCGACACCCCTGCACTACACTTAACAACCCATAATGACAGAGTGAAAACATATTTTCAGAAATTTTATTAAAAATCAAAAATAGAAAACTCTCATCTCTAGAAATATTCAGACCCTTTGTTGCAGCTCTCCAAATTGTAGTCAGGTACCTCCTGTTTGCTTTAATTCTCCTTGAGATGTTTCCAGAACGTGATTAGAGTCCACCTGTAGCCAACTGGATTAATTAGACATTGTTTAGAAAAAGCACACACGTGTACCTGTGTACATAAGGTTCCCACATCTCACACTATACATCAGGACAAATCAAAGCCATGAAATCCAAGGTCCTGTCTGTAGACCTCTGCAATCAAATCTGATTCTTGTTTCACTCCTACTACTCTTTTGCCTTGGTCTCCACTGGTTTCCTGTGGCTTCAAGGATCCAGTTTAAAACTTCTTATCTGGATCAATAGTTGTCTGAATGGTTCTAGTCCTCCATAACTCAATTTTTGGTCTCTCCATTTTCCCCATACTTCTGCCAGACATGCTAAGAGTGGACAATGCGTCTCCATTCTTGCTCCAAAGCCGTGGAATGATCTTGCTTTGTCTATTCAAACTGCACCTAATTTGCTTGTGTTTAAACATTGAAGATCCCACATGGGCTGGAAGGGCATCCGGGCCTGAAGAGGGGATGGTTACTTACCTGGACGGGAGGCTACTTAAAGGAAGATAGGCATCCCTGAGGAAAAGGAGATTAGATCCGGAAGGAAGGACCAGAAGGGATGGATGGACAGCCCACTGGAATGTAAAAACATCGTTGGGGGATTTTTGCTCCCCCCCACAGTACATGGCAGCAGCCCCGGATATCAGTGCTCAATGGGAAGCCAGCAAGGCATGCCAGGAGACATGGTTAGCCCCAGGAAAATGCACTGCTGTCCCAACTTGACATATTTTTAGTGCCTTCCCTGGCAAGGATGGAAGGGAAGAACAGGGAAGAGCTGGCTGTAAGGGAGGTTCATTCCCCCAGAATGATAGATGACAGCAGTACTGGATATCGGCACCCAATCGGTAACCAGGATGGAATTCCAGAAATTGTAGTTTGGCAGCACAGTCCTGCTGGGATTCTTGGGTGCCACAAGAGGGCGCACATGACCTGGAAGTGCTTCCATCGGGCAGTGGCCCTGGCACCAGAAGAACTCTGTGGTCCTTAACAAAAGGAACCGCACTCCTTAACCCAGGCAAATTGGAGCTGGGAAGATGTTTAGTAACACTTGACTGGAGGGCAGTGCAGCAGTAAGAAGAAGAAGAAGAAGAAAAAGAAGAGAGGTATTGTGGAGAGAGAAAACCTGATAGTGTCTGCTTTTGTTACTTTGAGGAGGAATTGGTGAGTAAACCATCCTTTATTTGAACCCGGGACTCTTGGTGTGATCGTGTTTGGGGGTTTAAGGCTCACTGATGCCCTGGTTTCCATCACAATGCCTTTTGAAAACACACCTTTTGTTTGAATAATTTGGACCTGATTAGTGTCTCTTTTACAAGATGGCTGCTGTTATCCTGACAAAGGGTTTAAAGTACTGATTTTGTCTTGGAATATTTAGAGGCATAATTATATAGCAGTAGTAGTATTTTGAGCAGCTGATGCTCCAGCTGGGACACTGGACATCTCTGAGTCCACGGGTCTTGAGGCTGATCCTCCAATTATCTGTGAACCACCCAGCCTCACTGAGATTACACAGGTAGTGAACCAGCTGAGGGTAGGGAAGGCTGCAGGGATCTGTGGTGTCCGGGGTGAACTTCTCCAGGCTGGCGGTAAGGCTGTCCTCCAGGCATTGCAAGAAAATATGAATATCTGCAGAGTTTATTTGCAGCCTTTATCTATTTTTGTAAAGCGTTCGACTCAGATGATCGAATTGCCCTGTGGGACATCCTGAGACTTTGTGGGACCCTCCCGAAGTTGCTGGATGTCACGGCCACCCTGTACACTGGTACTGTGTGCTGTGCAGAGTGGAGGCAAAACTTCTGCGTTTTTCCCAGTTGATTCTGTTCTGTTGATCAACTGTCCCAGTTGATCTGTTGATTCTGGTTCATCAGCTGTGTTTTTTGCTCCTACTCTGTCCAATGCTTTTAAGGACTGGGTGTTGGGCAGATCATGGAGTCCAGTGGCTGTGGGGCATCTGTTAGTGAAGAAAGATTCGCTGATCTTGACTTTTCCGAAGATGCTGTGATCTTCATGGAGTCAATGAAGGCTCTCGAGAGACTGAGCGAGGAGTCTGAGTGTCTGGGCTTGCGAGTGTCCTGATAAAATCCAAGAGCTAGGCCTTTAATGACCTCTTAGGCAGTGTGTCTGTCTGTGGAGAGAGTGTCGACCTCATCGAGAGGTTTACTTACCTCGGCAGCAACATTCATGTCTCTGGTGACTCTTCCTATGAAGTCAGTAGATGGATTGGGAGAGCATGGGAGGTCATGAGGTCACTGGAAAGGGGTGAGTAACGCTCCTGATATCTCTGCAAAAGGATGAAGGTCCAAGTCTTTAGAGTCCCGGTGCTTCCCGTTTTGCTATATGGTTGCGAGACTTTGATACTATCCAGTGACCTGAGATGAAGACTGGACTCCATCCATATTGTGTCTCTTCGGAGAATCCTTGAGGACCGCTGGTTTGATTTTGTGTCAAACAAGTTGTTGCTCACAGAGTCCCGAATGAGGAACATAACATGCATTGTGAAGGAGTGTCAGTTATAGCACTATGGCCATGTGCAGTAATTCCCCAAGGGTGATCTGGCTCGCTGGGTCCTCATTTTTAAGGGCCCAAGTAGTTAATTCAGGCCAAGGGGACACCCACATAACACATGGCTGTGGCAGATAGACGGGCATTTCCAGACGGTGCAGCTGAACCGGGTGTCTGCCTGGGGGTTGCAACCAGGATATCGAGGTGTTTTGTTGTGTGGTGGGTTTGGCAAAGAACTGTAACAGTGCATGCTCCACAACCTGACCTGTAGTATGGCTCCCTTTTCTTTTTTTTTTAATATTGTTCTTAGTTGGTTTTGATGCTCGCACCCTCTAGACATACCAGTATGTATTATTATTCATTTTTGTTAATAAATAAAAAGTCTTTGGATAGAATTATAAATAACAAGCTGGTTAAGCTTGCAGATGCTACCAAGATAGCTGGATTGGCAGAAAATGTTTAATCCGTGGAATTATCACAGAGGGACTTAGACAGCATACAAGTTTGGGCAGATATGTGGCAGGTGAAATTTAATGTCAGTAAAAGTTAAGTATTAGGTTTTATTACACAATGGGAGATCTGAAAATTGAGAGTACGCCTTATGAGAAGGATTTAGGGGTCGTGGTGGACTCTAAGCTATCGACTTCCAGACAGTGTTCAGAAGCCATTAAGAAGGCTAACAGAATGTCAAGTTATATAGCACCTTGATGTGTGGAGTACAAGTCACAGGAGGGTCTGCTCAAGCTTTATAACACACGGGCGAGGCCTCATCTGGAGTACTGGGTGCAGTTTTGGTCTCCAGGCTACAAAAAGGACATAGCAGCACATGAGAAAGTCTGGAGAAGAGCAACTAGGATGATTCCAGGGCTAAATATAAAGTATTACATGTAGGAAGTAGAAATGTG
>JANRMT010062852.1:9451497-9470590 GCA_026402145.1 Polypterus bichir lapradei
CCTCATGAGAAGGATTTAGGGGTTGTAGTGGAGTTAGAGCTATCAACGGCCAGTCAGTGTTCAGAATCCATTAAGAAGGCTAACAGAATTTCAGGTTATATAGCGCCTTGATGTGTGGAGTACAAGTCACAGGAAGTTCTGCTCCAGCTTTATAACACACTGGTGAAGCCTCATCTGGAGTACTGGGTGCAGTTTTGGTCTCCATTTTTCAAAAAAGACATAGCAGCACATGAGAAAGTCTGGAGAAGAGCAACTAAGCTGATTTCATGGCTACAGGGGTTGAGTTACGAGGAAAGAATAAAAGAGCTGAGCCTTTACAGTTTAAGCGGAAGAAGATTAAGAGGTGACCTGACTGAAGTGTTTAAAATTATGAAAGGAATTAGTCCAGTGGATCGAGACGGTGACATTAAAATGAGTTCATCAAGAACACGGGGACACGGTTGGAAACTTGTTAAGGGGAAATTTCACGCAAACATTAGGAAGTTTTTCTTTACACAGAGAATGATAGACACTTAGAATAAGTGACCAAGTAGTGTGGTGGACAGGAGGACTTTAGGGACTTTCAAAACTTAACTTGATTTTATTTTAGAGGAATTGGGTGGATAAAAACTGGCAAGTTTTGTTGGCCTGAATGGCCTGTTCTTGTCCAGATTTTTCTAAAGCTGATGTCACATTAAGTAACTTTTAACTGTGGGGCACAAGATAAAGAAGGTCCTGCTCAAGCTTTATAACATACTGGTGAGGCCTCATCTGGAGTCCTAAGTGTAGTTTTGGCCTCCAGGCTACAAAAATGACATAGTAGCACTAGAAAAAGGTCCAGAGAACAGCAACTAGGCTGATTCCAGGGCTACAGGGGATGAGGTATGAGGAAAGATTAAAAGAGCTGAGCCTTTACACAAATATTAAGAAGTTTCTCTTCACGCCAAAAACCACAGACACTTGGAATAAGCGACCGAGTAGTGTGTTGTACAGTAAGACTTTAGGGACTTTCAACACTCAACTGGATGTTATTTTCAAAGAATGAAGTGGACAGGACTGGTGAGCTTTGTTGGGGTTGAATGGCCTGTTCTCATTTAGATTGTTCTAATGTTCTAAAAAAAAAAAACTAGAGAAGTTCTTTGTAATTCAATAAATATGCGCAGTTGTTTTCTTCACATACACGTGTAAAAGTATGAGACTGACTAAATATTTTCATGTTGAATTAACTTAGAAGAACATGGAATACAATAATAAATTATGCAAATTGTTAAATTATTAGATTTTTGTTTTCAGTTTTATACTGAAATGGGTTGCGATGGAAACATTCTAATAAGATGTTTTATTGTGTTCATGAATGCTCACAAAAAATAACTATTTACAATTAAAGCAGTTTCTTTTTGAGTTTCAGTGTACACACACCAGAATGGAAAAATGGAAGAGAATTCAAAAGAAACAAAACTTCTGCCTTGGCAGTCCCATTCCCAGTGAGGCGCTATACAGACGTATTGCTGTTGGTATAATGAAGCCCCCGTCGTATTTCTTGACCCACGTCTGCTGATTAATTCATTGTCTGAAAGTCCTCAGTGTTGGTGTGTCACAGAGAGGATGCACAGCATCATTCATATTGGCACTCAGTTTTCTTTTAATTTTCTTCTTTGCTATGACCTCCAGGGGGTCAGGAGTGCTTCCTATAACTGAGCCTGTGCTTTAATTAATTTGTTGACTTGGTGGGCTTCTCTTGAAGTGTTTAAAATTACAAAGGGAATTAGTCCAGTGGATTGAGATGGTGACTTTAAAATGTGTTCATCAAGAACAGAGAAGAGCAACTAACCTGATTCAGGGCTACAGGGGATGAGTTATTAGGAAAGATTAAAAGAGCTGAGCCTTTACAGTTTAAACAAAATAAGATTAAGAGGAGACCTGAGTGAAGTGTTTACAGCGATGAAGTGAATTAGTCCAGTGGATCGAGACGGTGACTTTAAAATGAGTTCATCAAGAACACGGGGACACAGTTGGAAACTTGTTAAGAGGAAATTTCACGCAAACATTAGGAAGTTTTTCTTTACACAAAGAAAGACAATTGGAATAAGCGACCAAGTAGTGTGGTGGACAGTAAGACTTTAGAGACTTTCAAAACTTGACTTGATTTTATTTTAGAGGAATTGGGTGGACAAAGACTGGCAAGCTTTGTTGGCCTGAATGGCGTGTTCTTGTCTAGATTGTTCTAAAGCTGATGTCACATTACGTAACTTTTAATTGTGGGGCACAAGATAAAGAAGGTTCTGCTCAAGCTTTATAACACACTGGTGAGGCCTCATCTGGAGTCCTGGGTGCAGGTTTGGCCTCCAGGCTACAAAAAGGACATAGCAGCACTAGAGAAGGTCCAGAGAACGATGACTAGGCTGATTACACGACTATAGGGGATGAGTTATGAGTTAAAGATTTAAAGAGCTGTGCCTTTACAGTTTAAGAAAAACAAGATTAAGAGGTGACCTGAGTGAAGTTTTTAAAATTAGGAAGGGAATTAGTCCAGTGGGTCAAGACGGTGACTTTAAAATGAGTTCATTGAGAACACGGGAACACAGTTGGAAACTTGTGAAGGGGAAAGTTTGCACAAACATTAGAAGGTTTTTCTTCACAGAGAGGACCACAGACACTTGGAATAAGTGGCCAAGCAGTGGTGGACAGTAGGACTTTAAGAACTTTCACAACTCGTCTTGATGTTATTTTAGAAGAATTAAGTGGACAGGAGCTTTGTTGGACTCAATGGCTTTTAATCGTGATTGTTCTGTTCTAACTTGCTTTGTAAGTTCCCTTGGATAGATGCATCTGCTAAATATAATAATATATATTTATATTAATATTATTATTATATATTATATAATAATAATATATAATAATAGTTGGGCTCCCTCTTTATTTTCAATATCCCTCCCATCACATGACTGATGTAAAATTACAAATAAACAGGAGAGGTCCTGGGCTATGAAGAGGCTATGAAGCCCAAGGCCACTACTGCTGATATCATAATTGTGAAGAAGACACGTCCAAGTCAGATCTCATCGCCTATGTTGTCATTCCATAATTTTCAAAACAGATCTTCCTATCACTTTTTCATTTCCAAAAGTATAAAGAGGGCCATCTACTCCCCGAACCCACAGACATAAAATTGCTAAGACAGACTGCTATTGTCATGTTAAATTCTGTTTTTTTACAAAGTGGAACAAAACTCTGCATGCAGATGACCAAGTTGTACGCAGAACGTGGCTGCCTTTCATCTCCATGCCTATACCAATAAAAAATTCATTATCTTTTTATCTTTCGATGTGGAATTAATTTCCATTTAGTTTTACTGATATACAGTGACAGTAATACTCTCATTGTGCTAGTGATATGGCAGAGGATTTATTTAAATTAAAGGAATTAATAAGCCCATATTACTGATCTTTTCCACACTGCATATAATGACTTAAACTGACTTAACGGAGGAAAGGCTCCTATTTCATGCTTCATCTGTACTCGTAAATTGATACTTAAGATATTCTCTTTTTTATGTGTCGGTGTGCTTAACCCACGTGCTTCAGTAGAAATTAATAGAAGGTGAGTGAAGTGTCAGTGGATCTCCTGCAATATCAGTCAGCTGGCCTCATTTCTGGTGGCACGGTTAACAGAAACAATTAAAATTGAAGAAAAGCAAACGAAACAAGACAACAGTCCATCGCTGGGCATATGTGCCCTTTCAGAGTACTGACCAATTTTGAAGTTCCCTATTGGATTAATAAAGTTTAAACTAAACTAACTAAACACAGCAATGTAGTGAAATTAGTACACTGGATGCCCCTCAAATTACAATTTGACAGCACATTGCAGAGGTTTAGCAAATACAGATTGACAAGTTCGTATAGTCCCCATATAAACCATTAGGGTTAGGGTTTTCACACTTTGTTGTTATACAACATTGCATCACAGTGGATTCAATTTGGCTTTTCTGACGCTTACCAACAGATAAAGACTCTTTAATTTAAAAGCGATAGCAGAACCCTGCAATGCAGTCTAATAAACTTAAAGAATACATTAAAACGTATTAAATATAATACATATAAAATAAATTCAAATGACCTGTACAATCATGACACCGACATCCCAAAGATGTCCCTCAATTAGTCCTGTTTGAGTAAGTGTTGCTGTGTGCAGGTGTATGTTCTGCATCTCATCCACGGTTAGTTCCTGTCTGGCACCTAATGCTGTCAGGACGACATCTGACTTATGTTAGCCTAATATTGGTTTAAGGAAATGAATGGATGGATGGATAGATGGATGGATGGGTTATCATAGTAAAATAAGAAACTCGACAAATGAGAGGAGACTATTCAGTTCCACACCACTTAGTTGCTTCCAGGAGCCTCTTCAACTCGTAACTGTCGACAGTCATAGACTGAGATGAGCCAGGCAAATGAGGACACACACACACATTCAGCAAGAGGATGGTGAAAAAGTGAACAGGGCTTTTATTTAAAACCCTACTCAAAAATAGTGTTCAAAAGTGAAGCGCATTAAATTCTTCAATAAATAATCCATAAAATTGGTGAACATGGTGGTTAAAAATATCAGATAGTTCCACACAAACAAGGTTAAAATCACAGGCAGGAAGCAGCCTCATGAGCTCTGATGTATTCTTCTTAAAAACGATGTCTCCACTTACTCTAATGGGATCTTGCAGCTAGATGAGACATTCTACCGACGGGCACAACCAACCCTTTGACTGGCACAGGCCTCTGCTGCCATTACAGGTCCTGAGCAGAGCGTCACGCTGAGCCTCGCTCCTCTGACTTCTGCTGCCATTTCTTAGCCTCACAATTGAGCCCTCCTGGAGCAGTCTGTCACTCCTGCTCCCCATCTTGCTCAACAGGAGTTGGACTAGACTAGACATACGTCCATTCATTTTATCAGAACAGTTTACATCTCTAGGGGTATAAAAATCACAAGTAAATATAAAGATTTTTAATGCAATTTTGCGATCAGAATGGGAAAAAAATAAACAAGATGTGAACAGGTGGTCTACCCTCCATCTCACATTAGCAAGGACAATCAATACTCTCAAAATGAATATTCTTCCCAAGCTGCTCTTTCTATTTCAGACCATCTCTATATAAGTTAACAAATTATTCTTTAAGAAACTGGAATTCGAGACACTCACGCATTCAAAAGGGGATACTACAAAGACCTAAAGCAGACAGTGGCATGGCACTACCTAACTTTCAATTTTATTACTGGACGGCAAACATAAAGACCTGGGGCCTCATGTATAATGCCTTGCGTAGAATTCACACAGAAACATGGTGTACGGACAAAACTAGAAATGTGCATACGCACAAAAAAAATCATATGCATAAAACTGTGTGTAAGCAAAGTTCTATGCACTTTCCTTTTATAGATCCCAATCAACGTAAATTTTAACACACATGCGCCTACAGCCCCACCCCAAATCCTCCCAGAATTTTGCCTATTTGAATATAAATAGCTCCTTCCATTCAGTTTCCTGTTAAAAGGCAAAGGCTAAAGCACGTGTAAAAAGGAAGAATTTCAGCAAATGCAAAATGGAGGTCCCACTCAATGAAGTGTCGGCAAGGAAAAATGTACTATTTGGTGGCTTAAGCAGTGGTATAAGCAACAAAAGGAAATTGATGGAGTGGCACAGCATGGCAGAGGCACTCAAAAGTTCAAGTTCGGAAATTTGTGAAGTGTCCAAAATGAAAAAGAATTCATCAGATATCAAAGTCGACGTAAAAAGGCGAGTCACAGCCCACCGTCTCAGTGTCAACACCACTGGAGGAGTTAGTGGAATTCCAGGGCTTACACCATTTGAGCAGAAATCTGCTGCAGTTATTTGTGAGACATTTCCATACCTCACCACAACATTAACCCTTAAACCACCAGAACCAGCTATAGTCGGTTCCCAAAGCAATTTGCCAGCACGCCGGAGCCGAGTATTTTCAGCAAAGTACCTTTGTTGAACGCCGCAACCAGCTAAAGTCGGTTTCCAGTGCAATTTGGAAGCACACCTGAGCCGAGTATATTTGGTGACATACATTTGGTGACGTACATTCATTGAACTCCTCAACAGGCTAAAGTTGTTTCCCAGTGCAATTTGCCAGCACGCTGGAGCCGAGTACATTCGGTGACGTTTATTCATTGAATGTTGCAACCGGGTATAGTCGTGTCTCAGTGCAATTTGCCAGCACGCAGGGGCCGAGTACATTTGGTGACGTGCATTCATTGAATGCCGCAAACGGCTATAGTCGCTTCACAGAGCAATTTGCCAGCACGCTAGAGCTGATCAGTCAGTGGCGTATATTTGTTGAGCAGAACTGCAACGTCACTGTCCCTGGGATTCAGCCTCTGGACTAGACAAGCCTGAGAGCATCAGCATTGGCTTCGGTGTGTCTGCGTGCAGCCAGTTCAAGCACAATTGGCTCTGTGATTTACTTTGTTTCATCAGTGGTGTCAGTTGCACCTTGTACATAGAATAATTGATTGTTGCAGAAGTTTTTTTTATAGTTTTTACAGTTTATTGGCAGTGTGTAAAATGATCAGTGTTACAATAATTGTTATGCTCTTTGCATGAAAAAAATATCCATCCATCCATTATCCAACGCACTATATCCTAACTACAGGGTCACGGGGGTCTGCTGGAGCCAATCCCAGCCAACACAGAGGGCAAGGCAGGAAACAAACCCCGGGCAGGGCGCCAACCCACCGCAGGACACACACACACGCACACCAAGCACACAATAGGGACAATTTAGAATTGTCAATGCACCTAACCTGCATGTCTTTGGATTGTGGGAGGAAACCCACGCAGACGCGGGGAGAACAGTGCTGTCCACTGCGCCACCGTGCCGCCCTAAAAAAAAAAATATGTGCTCCATTCAAATTTCACATTTTCTTTGTGAATTGCTATGTTTATTTTAAAAGTGCAGCAAAAAAATATTTAGTGTCCGGGGTTGCATTAACCCCCAAGTATGTGGTGGTTTAAGGGTTAATGAAACACATTTTCACATCACAGATAATTTTCACAGTCATAGAGAGGAAATGCTTTCTATTTACACACGCAAATTAATTCTCTGAAGTCGCCTTGTAGCGTGCAGCCGGGGCTCTTGCCTGGCTGGGACACCTCCACACTGGGAAGACTGGGGGAGCAAGCGGGAACTGAGCGTTACCTCCCCCAGCACGCGAAATGGCAACCCCCCTGGGTTTCAGTGGTGCCTCAGTCTACCGCAGGGCTTCATGGGAGTTGGAGTTTGGTGCAGTCCTGTTGGGATCCACAGGCGCCGCCAGGGGGTGCTGCAGCAGGAGTTGCTGAGCCCTTATGGGCAGTTCTTCCACTACACCCAGAAGTGCTGCCGGAAACGAGTAATCAAGCACCTGGAGCACTTCTGGGTGGGCTATAAAAGGAGCCAGCAGCCACTACTCGGATAGCTGGAGTCGGTAGGAGCGACAAAGCTTGACCCGAGGAGTGAAGGAAGTGAAGGAAAAGAGTAAAGGAAGGGATTCATTGTTTGTGCTGTGCTTGTGCCGGGACTGCGCTATTCTTCTGGGGAACGGGGAAGGCATTTCCCACAAGGGAAAAAGAAAATAAAAGCAAAGTGTGCATTGAACTTGTGTCCCACACGTGTCTGTGTCGGTTTCAGCTGGCGGTGCCAGCCTGGTGTGCCACGCATGCAGCTGATTGCTTTGATTACATTTGGAAAACTGGATATTGCTGCGAATTCCGTTTTGATGTTTGCTTTTTCAGCCACCGTATAAGGATATCTTATATATCTGGGTGACAAGCGGATAATACCATTCCAAATAGCTGGCATGGCACGACTCAGTGATGACTGAGAAATACCCGATCGATTGACTGCTTCACACTGAAAAGCTCCTTTGGGTGGACAGAACTTGCAAAGGAGCAGGTAGAGCACGATTCCTCATAGTCTGCCTTTGTAAAGCCGGCCCCATTTCAGCACACACCTCCAAGAAGAGAGCTCTAGGAAATTGAAATCAACTCAGAAGCCAGACATCATCGTGGGACAAGAAATCAGTATGATCTTTAAATACACGCCCTCTTCTAATTCTTCCATTTGCAATGTCTATTAACAACACTAAAGCAGCCACAGTAGTTGGAATAGTTTGATCATTCTGTGCACCTTTATATTGTTACATACGTATTAGAATCAATTGCTTTAAATTTGTAAACGGTATGCAATTCATTTCGGTGTATTTGATAAAGCCCATGTCAAGGATGCGAATCTAAAAAAGAAAGGGAAACCACAGAGAAACAGTAGCACTGCATTGACGCAGGGTGCCACCCATTTACAAAACCAAGCAGAAACGTGCATACGCATGGTCTGACGCTGCCATGAAAATGTGTGTGGTGTTCGGCCAAGTCTTGTTTTTAAACATCTAGACGTGAGCATGGAAATGGGTGTACGCAGCATTTTTGTGCATACGTATCGCTTATATTTTAGGCCCCAGGAAATTGACTGTGGTTGACGAAGTCAAATCTTGCAGTACCTCTTTATTTGCCCCGCTTTGTGCATTAGTAAATATGAATTATTGTCAATACACTAATAATCTCCATCAGCCACTGAGAATATGGAACCAATGCAGGAGGCACTTCAAGGCAGAGAACTTTAGTCTGCTGCTCTTCTACACGATCATCTCATTTTTTCAACCCTATCAAACTTAATCTTTGGAAAACGTCTGGAATTGAAACACTTAGAGATTTGTATATTGTGACAGATGAGCGATTAGGAGGCAGTCAAAGGGCCCGACGAAGCACAGAAACAAGCAGGACAGGGGATTAAAACAGCGTATTAATGCTTTTCTCTTTACTTCACCAGAAAAATTGATGAACAAAAGAATACGGCACCTTGAATTCTTCATCCCGACACCCGAAGAACTTCCACATTCCTCCCATTCTTCCCTGATGTCTTCACCTCTCGGTCGCCCTCTGATGACGTCACCAAAACTGTCCATGTCACCCCTCTCTACAATCTACTTCCTCTCCAGATCCCATAAATTGCTCCATCTGTCAGCCATTGCTTGTCAATTATTTTTAACAAAACTGACCGTCGTACTTGTGTAGCAAGAGATTTACTGGACCACACAGTATACGGGGACGTATCCCCAACCCTTAATCTGTGTCTTTTTGATTTCTTCACAATATAGATATTGTGTTTGTATCTTATGAACATTTACGCTTCAGATTTAACTTCCCCTCAACACAATCTTTCCACTATTTACAAATCAGAAACTTTACTAAAAGGAACCTGCCCAGTTTTCTTCACCTCACACCTATTTCTATTCCAGAAAAAAAACTGATCAGTCTTGAAGACTCAGACAACATCTCTGTAATATATACAAAACAACTTAAAGTCTCTTCCTTTCAAAGATCCCAGGGTATGATGGGGAAAGGATCTCTCTCCTAACACTTCAGAAAAGGCAGCCATCCACAGAATACACTGCAGCTCCATATGGAGAAAGTATTCTTTCAATCTTTTATCAAGAACAGTTATCTTGTTTAAAACTATTCAAAATAAAGATTAAAATTTCCAGAATATGATGAGCTTAACTCAACAAATGGTTTGGTCTGTGGGTGCCTCTGGTGAAATCAACACATCTACAGAAACAAACTCCACTTTAGGGTCCTTACCAGCTGGTGCCACGGACATCTAATCATCTACAGGTATGGGTCAAGGAGGTGTAAGAAGGTTAAAAGCCACAGAACGATAAAACCAAAGATGCAAAGATGGCAGGCATTGTGTTAAAGTCTTTGTTCTCTTAGGCCCGTTTTTGTTCATGTGTATTTGTCAAGGCCGGGGACCTCAAAACGTATGTCCTTCTATGCCTTCATGGAACATTATAAATTTATAAATGTGTTCTTCGTACAGAATCTGCTGGTGCACATACAATGTGTTGGAGGCAGGTCTAGGAAAGTCACGTGCCTCTTCCTGCAGCTTAAAATGGCGTCCAAGTTGACACTAATCCAAATCTTTCCCCAGCGGCCAGGGCATTCACGCTGGGGCTCAACCAGCCCAAAGCCTCCATGACTGGCGATGCCTTTCGATGTATGGGCATTGGCTGATGCCCAGGTGCTTAGGGGCCCACGAAGTTTCTGATGCCAATGTATGTTTCTGTTATGCTATCAAAACAGGGGTCCCAGTGCACTACTTTGCCCAGGGGAGCTATGATGCACTGGGGTAGAGCAGCACTGAGTACAAGGCAAGACCAAACTCTGGATAAGATGCCAGTCCAACACAACTCACCATAACCACATTGGCTCTCACTTGTACATACTGAGGCCAGAATCCTCATTGGTTCATCAGACTTGATCAATGTTGTTGTTGGTAGTGGATATGGATGGGCATCCAGCTTCTTCTTCGCACTTAACACTTGTCTGACGATTTTCAACTTCTCAATCCATTTGTAAACACTTTTCTGTGGAAAAAACACTGTCTCGATATTGTGCAGACGGCCTCATGTGGATTTTGCATCCTTGTGGCCAACGTTTGGCCATTCGGCAGTTACCGATCCATAATAAATGCTTGAATTATGGAGTGATGCTTAGAAGGTCATTCTTCCAAACGGTTCTCCCATCTCAGTAAAGCTCTGTTAGAGAGCCCATTGGGTTCCTGGCCACCTCTGAACCTCCTCTTCTTTCCCAATTGCTCAAGTTGGCTGGACATCCAATTCTTGGAAGGGTCCTAATGGTTCGAGACTTCTTCCATTTCACAATCAGTAAGGCCAATGTGCTCCCGGGATCACTCAACCTTTAGAAGTGTCTTCCCTTTGCCTGGATGTTTGCCTCACTACAATTTGATTGTGGACATCCACAGAGAAACTTCATGGTTCGGTCTGTGTGCAGACATGCAGTGAGAATTATGGCTCCTACTATTAACAGGCACCACATGTGCTTTTCTAAATGAGGTCCTGACAATCCAATGTGCCACTGGTGGACCTCAGACAAGTTCTGGACACATCTCAAGGAGGATTAAAGCGAACAGGATGGGTCTGACCACCATTTGGAGTGCCACTGCAAAGGGTCTCAATTTTTATAGGAATGAGAAACTTCAGTTTGTGATTTGTAATACATTTGCCAACCTTTCTGTACACACGTTTTCATGGACTATTGAGTGTAGATTGAAAGGCAAAAATGGCCAATAAAGTGGTCAGAAAGTGAAGTGGACTGAATATGATTTGCATCTACTGTATCTCTGAATTATGTGGAAAGTATGTAAGTACATACAGTACAGGCCAAAAGTTTGGACACACCTCCTCATTCAATGTGTTTTCTTTATTTTCATGACCATTTACAGCACTCCATCACTCTCCTTCTTGGTCAAATAGCCCTTACACAGCCTGGAGGTGTGTTTGGGGTCATTGTCCTGTTGAAAAATAAATGATCGTCCAACTAACCTGACTTCTGCACAACACAACTGCTGGTCCCAACCCCATTGATAAAGCAAGAAATTCCACTAAATAACCCTGATAAGGCACACCTGTGAAGTGAAAACCATTTCAGGTGACTACCTGTTGAAGCTCATCGAGAGAATGCCAAGAGTGTGCAAAGCAGTAATCAGAGCAAAGGGTGGCTATTTGGAAGAAACTAGAATATAAAACATGTTTTCAGTTATTTCACCTTTTTTTGTTAAGTACATAACTCCACATGTGTTCATTCATAGTTTTGATGCCTTCAGTCATGAAAATAAAGAAAACACATTGAAGGAGGAGGTGTGTCCAAACTTTTGGCCTGTACTGTAGATATATAAATTGTGAGCTGGAGAGCTGATCGCCCAAGAAGAGACAGACGTCCCTAGGAAAACCACAACCCCCTGAAACACTGACTACCCTCACATTGCTCCTTATCCGTGCACTATAACGCGTAATATAAGCCTCGCGCGGCACTCCACCGACTTTATAAGCCCTGCACAGCGCCTGTCTTTTTTGGGTATTGATTTGTTTTACTTTCTCTCTCTCTCTCTCTCTCAGATACGATAATGTATTTGTGGTTAGTACGATATAGCGGTGTCTTGGCAGTGTTTTGGTTACACAAAGTGTGCCAGCCCAGCGTAAAGGTTGGGAAGCACTGCTTTAATGTTAAAAATGTTAGGAAATTAAGGAGCTTTCTAAATAAACAGGATTCTGAGAAATTAATTCATGCATTTATTTCTGGTAGGATTGACTACTGCAATTCGGTGTTCAGCGGATGTTCAAACTGTTCTTTATACAGCCTCCAAGAATTATTACAAGAACAAGAAAATACAAACACATAACGCCAGTTCTTATGTCATTACACTGGCTCCCAGTTAAGTTTAGAGCAGATTTCAAAATCCTCCTTTTAACATATAAAGCCTTAAATGGCCCAGGTCCGGCTTACTTGTCTGAACGTATCATGACTTACAAACCAGAGCGCACATTAAGATCTCAAGATGCTGGTCTGCTTGTGATTCCAAGGATTAATAAAATAACAGTGGGAGGTCGAGCTCTTAGTTACAGGACCCCCCCTAAACTGTGGACTGGTCTGCCTGCTACAATAAGAGATGCCCCTTCAGTCTCAGCTTTTTAATCGCACCTGAAAACTCACAACTTCAGTTTAGCACACCCTGACTAGAGCTGCTGATTAACTGTACAGACTGCATCTCTGTTGTTAGTTATTAGCACTAAAACATAAGTAACATGATAGTTATGATTGGATACTAACCCTCACCTATTCTGCTTCTCTTCTCGGTACCCAAATGTGACACTAGGCACCACGGCCCATCTGCCAGATTGTTTTACTTCCCTAAAGTAAAGTCATCTCTGATGGAGGATCACAGGAATCATCAGGTAGAGAGGTCCTTTCATCAGATTGGCTGTCCCAGAGCTATCCCAGCTGTGGAATGGCCAATAGGGGGAGGCAGATTGATGGCTGAGGTCTCCGGGACTCTAAACAAATCCAAATCATATTATGGGATATCATCTACTGTTAAATTCTGCTCTGTACTGGTAATATTTTCATTTTACTATTACAACAACAACAACATTTATTTATATAGCACATATTCATACAAACAGTAGCTCAAAGTGCTTTACATAATAAAGAATAGAAAAATAAAAAACACAATATGAAAACAAAATAAATCAGCATTAATTAACATCGAATAAGAGTAAGGTCCAATGGCCAGGGGGGACAGAAAAAACAAAATAAAAACTCCAGACGGCTGATATTATACTGTCTTGAGGATTACTTGTGTTCTGTTCTGTGTATTTTATTGTATTGACCCCGCTTTTTTTATTTGACACCCACTGTACGCCCAACCTACCTGGAAAGGGGTCTCTCTTTGAACTGCCTTTCCCAAGGTTTCTTCCATTTTCTCCCTACCTGGGTTTTTTGTTTGGAAGTTTTTCTTTGTCTTATTAGAGAGTCAAGGCCGGGGGGCTGTCAAGAGGCAGGGCCTGTTAAAGCCCATTGCGGCACTTCTTGTGTGATTTTGGGCTATACAAAAATAAATTGTGTTGTATTATATTGTATTGAATTGTAACGGAACGCAAAACAAGACTGACAAAAATCTGTCAAAGTTTAGTCTGAGCTTTTTTTCCTTTAGCAGAAATCTACGTCTGGTAGGTCTGGAGTTGCCAATCAGCTGGACATCATTTGGAGTGTGCAAGGAATCTGGAGTATATCCATGTGTACAGGAAGAATCTATAAATTGTGTAAAGAAGGCACCTCAAGGCACGATTTTAGCTGGGGTTATGAGCTGGCTGCACCAGAATTCCAACCTGAGAATGGAAACATCCATTCCTCCATTTTCTAACACGGTCATTGAGTTAATTTTCCAAAAAATATTTAAGCATTCATTTTAAAAGTACGTAAGAACTGCGTTTGAAACACTTGGGTGTTAGAAGGGCTTTTTAGGATCATTAGGATGCCATAACTGAAGCAAATGAAGTGTGAAACACTGATATCTAGATAATTAAATGAAAGTAAATGTTAGAAAAGAAGAACTACAACCACTTTCATTTTTTTATAACCCCCTTTAATAATTGTAAAGAATGGGCAATAATATTTAATTGACGTGGTGCTTCACGTCTTAGTAATCATTTCTTTCCCGTTGTGCAGATAATTCATGGAAGTTAAGGTTTTTGCCCATTTCACTGTCATGGATTGTATTTTACAATCATCTGCTGTATAAAAATACACATTTTAAATATTAATAAACATACTGCTGAGTTGCCTGGTTCTAGTTAGTGACGGAGAGAGAAAAATATGGTGCGATTATATGTTTATAATCCTAAAGGGTCTTATTTTTATTCTTAAGTGAAGGGGACTGAATATTTTCTGAAGACACAGAATTACATGTTAAGGATAAAAAATGTTAGAATATTGTGATCAATGGGGGTGCCAGAGAGCCCCAAACACACCAAGACAGGCCCAGGGTTCAAATAAATGGGTGTTTTATTATACAACACCTTGTGTAAAGAAGCACAACCACAAGTCGTCCCTCCATGAATCACCTCTCCTCTCTCCACCGCGCTGCCCTCCTCCAGTCGAGTGTTGCCTTTCTTCCTCCCAGCTCCCAATTGCCTAGATAAGGGAGTGTAGTCCCTTTTATTGAGGTCCCATGAGTACTTCCAGTGGCAGGACTGTCGGTTCACACGGAAGTTTCACGTTAACAGGTAGTATATCTCCCTACAGTGCCCTCTTATGGCACCCACAGACCCCAGCAGGGCCGTGCTGCCAGACTACATTCCCCAGCATTCCTTGCTGGTTCCCAAATGGGCAGCAGTATCGAGGGCTGCTGCCATCTAGCCACTTGGGGGATTAAACTTCTTCCAGCAACATTCCTTCCCTATCCTCCTCCTGTTCTGTTCCAGCCGTGGAAGGAGCTACAAATCTGTCTGTTTAGGACACCTGTTGATTTGTTTTGGCCTTCCCACCCGGGTAAGGAATAGTCTTGTCCCCTGGTTGGGATGTCCGTCCATCCATTAGGGAAACCTTGTCCGGGTGCGATATCCTTCCCTCTCTCTCTCGGCCGGGCTACCTTTCTGATTAGTTTGGGGCCTCCTGTCCGGGTAACGTATCTTACTGACTCCCTGCAGGGATGCCCGTCCATCCCATGTGGCACTTACAATACGAATACACAATGTGACGTGAAGACCAATGAAAGTAGAAGTGTGAAGGATCTTGATGTCATAGTGGACTAAGATAAATCTAAGAAGGACAATAGGATAATATTCTCTAAATGCAATCAGCTTTAATTTCTCCTGCGTAAACACAAACTATTCAAAGTAGACAAGGACCTCACGTTGTCCTTTTATTACAGTCTGATCCACTTTGTTATCAGTCTCAGTTTCATTGCCTGGTTTAGTGGTCTAACAAACCAAAGTTTAAAGAAACACCAGCAGATTACTAAGCACACAGCTAAAGTTATTGGGACTGATGGAGATGATCTGGCAAGTGTGTGTCAGAGGACAATACTAAAGAAACTAGAAACCACCTCAACTGACGACAGACATCCATTACATGTAGAACTTCACTTCAGTAAATCAGGAAGGATAGTTGCTTTGAAAATCTACACAAATCGCTCCAGACATTCCTTTCTTCCTAGTGTCACACAAGTTTTTAATAAGGAATATTGGAGAAAATGATTAAGGTTTGTTATGCCTCCTGTAACAATTGTTGTGTAAGTATGCATTATCAAACTGCCTTTCTGTCTTGTTATTAGATGCAACTGAGAAGGCAAATTTCATGTTTTCTTGTGTAACCAGGACTCAATAAAGCAACATTGAACCTTGAGGATGTTAGGTTATACTGCACAATGTATGGAATATACATCAAGGGAGGTTACACCGGATATGTATAAAAAGAGAAGAGAGATTCCAAGATGGTAAGGAATGAGATGAAAAGTAGCTGAACCTTCTTAGCCTAAGCAAAATAAGATTAAGAACTGGCATTTCTTGAATTGCTTAAAATTATGAAGGAAAGTGGTACAGTGGACTTTTCATCCTTCATCAAGAACATGTGGGCACCGATGGAGACTTGTTCAAGGTAAATTTTGCAGTTTTACTTCACAACAGGAAATTTAGATACAGTCATATGAAAATGTTTGGGAACCCGTCTTAATTCTTTGGATCTTTATTTTTCATTGGCTGAGCTTTCAGAGTAGCAACTTCCTTTTAATATCTGACATGCCTTATGGAGACAGTAGGATTTCAGCAGAGACATTAAGTTTATTGGATTAACAAAAAATATGCAATATGCATCATAACAAAATTAGACAGGTGCATACATTTGGGCACCCCAACAGAGATATGACATCAATACTTAGTTGATCCTTCTTTGGCCTCTAGACACCTCCTATAGCCTTTGATGAGTGTCTGGATCCTGGATGGAGGTATTGTTGATCATTCTTCCATATAAAATCTCTCCAGTTCAGTTCAATTTGACCCAACAGAGACTGTTCTTCCTGAGGGTATTCAGGAGGAATAACATCACACAGAGACTGCTGGTGTGCTTTTATAGAGCTTCCATAGAAAGCATCCTAACATACTGCATATGCATATGGTATGCTAGCTGCACAGCGGCTCAGAGGAGAGCACTTCAGGGAGTCATCAACATTGCCCAAAGGATTATCGGCTGCCCTCTCCTTACACTAGAAGATCTACACGGCTCCCGCTGCCTCAAGAAAGCCAATGACATCATAAAGGACATCTCACACCCTGGTCACTCCCTTTTTGAACTGCTGCCGTCAGGAAAACGGTACAGAGCAATACATGCAAGGACAAACAGACTCAAACATAGCTTTTACCCAACTGCAATAGCACGTCTTAATGCCACTAAAAGTAGAAATGGTCACAAATAGCTATATGAGTTACGTACTTATGTATGCAATAATTTATGTAAATCACACTACTGTATGTTGTTTATATTGTTTGTTTAGTTCTACCTGTTTTCTTTTATTGTTATATATGTGATAAGGCACTGACCGGAGACATCTTTTTAATTTCGTTGTACTTGTGACAATGACAATAAAGGATCATTCATTCATTCATTCATTCATTCATTGATGGCTGCCAAGCATGGACAGCCTGCTTCAAATCATCCCATAGATTTTCGATGAAAGGGGACAGTGACGGCTATTCCAGAACATTGTACTTCTCCCTCTGCATGAATGCCTTTGTAGATTTTGAACTGTGTCTTGGGTCATTGTCTTGTTGGAATATCCAACCCCTGCGTAACTTCAACTTTGTGACTGATGCTTGAACATTATCCTGAAGAATCTGTTGATATTGGGTTGAATTCATCCGACCCTCGACTTTAACAAGGGCCCCAGTCCTTGAGCTAGCCACACAGCCCCATAGCATGATGGAACCTCCACCAAATTTGACAGTAGGTAGCAGGTGTTTTTCTTGGAATGTGGTGTTCTTCTTCCACCATGCAAAGTGCTTTTTGTTATAACCAAATAACTCAATTTTTGTCTCATCAGTCCAAAGCACTTTGTTCTAAAATTAATCTGGCTTGTCTAAATGAGCATTTACATACAACAAGCGACTCTGTTTGTGGCGTGAGTGCAGAAAGGGCTTCTTTCTCATCACCCTGCCATACAGATGTTCTTTGTTCAAATTGTGCTGAATTGTAGAACGATATACAGATACACCATCTGCAGCGAGATGTTCTTGCAGGTCTTTGGAGGTGATCTGTGGGTTGTCTGTAATCATTCTCACAATCCTGCACGTATGCCGCTCCTGTATTTTTCTTGTCCTGCCAGACCTGCTGGGTTTAACAGCAACTGTGCCTGTGGCCTTCCATTTCCTGATTTCATTCCTTAAACTTGAAACTGACAGTTTAAACCTCTGAGATCGCTTTTTGTAGCCTTCCCCTAAACCAGGAGACTGAACAATCTTTGTTTTCAGATCTTTTGAGAGTTGCTTTGAGGATCCCATGCTGTCTGTCACTCTTCAGAGGAGAGTCAGAGGGAAGGAAGCACAACTTGTAATTGACCACCTTAAATACCTTTTACCACTCATGACTGGACACACCTGTCTATGAAGTTCAAGGCTTAACGAGCTCATCCAACCAGTTTGGTGATGCAAGTAATCAGCATTGAGCAGTGACAGGCATTCAAATCAGCAAAATGACAAGGGGACCCACATTTTTGCACAGCCAGTTATTCATATTTGATTTAATTTCATACAACTAAATACTGCTTCACTAATAATCTTTGTTCTGTAAACACCCCAGTACTCCGATGTTCCTAGCAAATGAAAGTCATAGCACTGTTATCTTTTTTGTTGAAAGTAGAGTCAATTATTATGCAGGCTGAGAGGGGTTCCCAAACGTTTTCATATGGAACATATTACTAATTAATGTGGTGGACTGAATTTGTAGCAAAACTACAAAAAAATAAAAAAAGGCAATTTTGCTTCTGGTCTGAAAGCACTGCAACATATTAATTCTGTATGACAGTTCTGCTTGTCATTTTGTATTTAACACACTGAACACTAAATACAAAAACAACTAATGATAAGTGATCTATAGAAGGATGCCACCTATGAGTTATCTCGAGAATTGGCTTTGGGGTGGTAGACCAAATGCGAGCAGATTTCTGGGTAACGCATATAAATGGAAGTCAGACTCAGGGTGACATGTAATGATACAGTTTACAGTGTAAAGCACAAGTAGCCATCTATTGGATAAAATAACCTAATGCCGCAAAAAATCTTGAATATTTCTATTGGGAGCTTTGCTTAATAATATAATGTATTTCATTAGGTGGTTAATATTACTCAGGCTTTGAATTCTATGAAATTACGGTTAAGCCCGAGTCAGACTCCAATAGCATGTAATGATTTGATTTACAGTGTAAAACACAAATACAGTGGTGTGAAAAACTATTTGCCCCCTTCCTGATTTCTTATTCTTTTGCATGTTTGTCACACAAAATGTTTCTGATCATCAAACACATGTAACCACTAGTCAAATATAACACAAGTAAACACAAAATGCAGTTTT
This sequence comes from Polypterus bichir lapradei, assembly GCA_026402145.1. NCBI lineage: Eukaryota > Metazoa > Chordata > Cladistia > Polypteriformes > Polypteridae > Polypterus > Polypterus bichir. The sequence continues at coordinate 9,470,513 of JANRMT010062852.1, forward strand.
TAAATGATGTTTTTTATTATTCAGGGAGAAAAAAAATCCAAACCTACATGGCCCTGTGTGAAAAAGTAATTGCCCCCT